>JAHZTW010000001.1:56714099-56725226 GCA_020283515.1 Alliaria petiolata
ATGAATTGTTAGGTCGAATTAAATTGTTAGGATAAAATCATTAGAGTTCTTCATATGGATTTGTGTTTAATGCTGATTTTAGCTTTGCGACCTAGAATCTGATCTTAAGTTAATTAATAGATGCGAGAGTATTATTGATTGCCTGAACTAATGTTAGATGAGCAAAATACTTATTCGCAAAGAGATTTGGTTTAGGGATTTTGTGAACAATCGAACCTGAACTTTAATGCTTGTCTTAATTAATAGGATTTGCAAAGAGATTTGGAATTCTAGGGTTTAGACATAGATAATCTTCGCAGCGAGAGTTGATTGATTTTACATTAGTGTTTCGAGTTCAAGAACAATTCTTAATAATTTCCTAACATTCTGTCTAGATCTGCAATTTAGATCACCTGAGAATTTCCCTGAACCTAGCGTCTTAGTCTCCTGATTTTAAGAACCCTAATTTGTGATTGCTCGTTTATTTCTTGCTTGTTTTAATTTCATATAATTCGACCTAGCATAATCTGAATTTAGAAACCTTAGTGTAGCATCTACTTCCCTTGGGATTTCGATACCCCTTATACTACGATTGCATTTGATGTGCACTTGCAGTAGTTTTATTAGGGTAAAACCTGAGCCCTATCAAAAGGTCTCCCGAATGCGCAGTGTTCCGGAATATCAAAAGGTGGCTCAGCCGTTACTTTCTTTATTGTCGGGAAAATTGGGACGAATCTGCATTTATTTTCCATAACTAGTTCTGGTTCTCCAGCTTCGTTGGTGATCGCATAAATCACAATACAGAATCCTTTCGGGTTATCCTCTACCTTTCCTGGAAAGATTCTTGCTTGTCTCTTGATGGTTTTAGCAGTTTGTGAGACTTGCGTGTCCAATTTCTTCACATGGGAAGATAGATATTCGAACTTGTCGTTCAAATCGTTGTACATGCAATCTACCTTGATGTTGAGATCATTGACCGATTTTTCCTGGATAAACTTGGTCTTGCGGGTTCTCCACGTTCGAGTTTCGGTAAGAGAAGTTGTTGTTGTTCCTGAAGTTGTTGTTAAATCCGTTGTTGAAGTTCCGGTTTGGATATGAATTCTGGCCTCCTATAAAATTAACTTCTTCTTCTCGCGTGTAGGATTCATCTCCCTTGTCTCCTGGATTAAACTCTTCTCTTTCTCCCGTGGCCTCACACGCATTGACGCTGCGTTGCTATCCTTTGAGTAGCTGGCTCATCATGTTCTTCAGCTCGGCTATCTGCTTGGAATCCGAGTCTCCGGTTCGCGGATTTCTGTCATAGTCCGGATAGTTGTTGTTGTTGCTTATAGCGAGGTTCTCGATGGGTGCGCGTCGTTGTCGCTCTGTCTTTGTGGTAAAATCTCCATTGCTGGCCATGTCGAGTGAGAGTTGGTACCTAGCTTGCAGTCCGCGGTAGAATGTGTTCAGCAAGCTAGCTCCGGAGAAACCATGGTGAGGGCAATCGTGTTCGTAGTCCTTGAATCGCTCCCATGCTTCAAAGAATGACTCGACCGGTCCTTCTTGAAAGCCTTAGATCTTGTTTCTCAGCAGATTGGATCGTGACTTCGTGTAGAAGTGACTGAGGAAAGCGGATTTGCATTCCACCCAGTTAGTGATCGATCGTGGTGGTAAAGTCTTCAGCCATCTATGAGCCTTGTCGCTCAAAAGAAATGGAAATAGTTTACACTTTAGATAGTCGGGAGGGATTCGGTTCGTCTTTGTGGTGCTGTAAATCTCTTCAAAAAGTTTGATGTGGTCCATCGAATGCTCGTTTGATAGCCCGTGAAACTGATTTTGCTTTACCAAGGAGATGATTTTTGGTTTGATCTCCAGCTCGTCTTGATGAGGGACATTCACTTGAATCGCAACTCGATTCTGAAAGTGCTGATCAGGAGTGTCGTGATCGGCTATGACGTGGTTCCTTACTCGCCTGGGTTGGCTGGCGGTTAGAACAGGTCGGTTGGCGTCTCGGTCTTCCGGTTGGACGATAGGGTTTGCTTGGTTCACACCATTTCCGATGATCGGATTATGTTCTCCTTGCTGTAAGGCAGGATCGAGTTCTTCTCCATCCGAGTCAGCCTCGGAAATTTGGTTAATCGGGTTTCCATTGTTGTCGAGCTGTTGCTTTCCCTCTTGTAAAACGTGAGGTGCTCGACCAGCGTTGCGAAGAACTTCTTTGCGGTTTCGTTAAACTCCAAGAGCGGCCTAGTTTTCGGCCATGCTGATCTGTCTTCTTAACCTTCATATTTCTTTTTCGTGCCTGTCGATCTCGATTTAGCCGGGCAAGACATTGGAAGCGTTCCTCCTAGTGGTCATACACCTGAAACATGAGAAGTAAACACAAGAGAATCGTGAGCAATGAACGGAAAAGCTTGAAATTCAACGTTGTCTAAAAGAGGAATTAGAAACTTAAAATTCACAAAAGCAAACAATCCCCGGCAACAGCGCCAAAAACTTGATGCGGTGGGGTTTGTTACATCAAGTTTTACCCCTAAGATAGCTGCAAGTGCACAACAATCACAATAATATATTAAGGGATTGAATCCACATAGATAGTTGTTTTGCGAAAGTCCTAGGATTTCTAACTTCTTTAAACCAAAAGGGAAGTTGGGGGTTTGTGTGCCACAGTTTGCAGTAGTGATATCAAGCAGCAGAAGAGAATTAAATGGTCGTAAATGAATAGGTAAAAGGTGTTGGGTTCAGGGGGTGTTCTCCGGGGTTCATGGATCAGATCTAACAAGCAATAGATTAGGTTCTAAATGACTTAATGGGTTAGGTTCTTAAGCTGAAACGGTCGACTATAACTACCCCGCGCTCACTGATATAGCCATCTACGTTTGCCTTGCTCCACGAATATGAGTTATCATCCCACGATGCAAGACAACCGCGCAAACATATCATTCACCTATTTGTAAATACTCGCGGTGCGGTCCGTCGATATGCCTGAGCATCCTATGGTGCGGTCCGCTCGTTAACCTCTAGATCCAGACGATAGACCACATGTTCGTGTATTTAATCGTCCTGGAATCAGTTGCTAATTGATCAAAAAAGTAAATATGCAATAAGAGAAAGATACGAACGAAGATACCTAAGAGAAACTTTATCTCTATCAACCTAGCGAAATCGATCTATGGTTATACCCCTTTGAAAACCCCCCTTAAAAACCAACTAGATGACTACTCGTTCATGGGAACGAGAGACATCTTCGAGATTAGAAAGGTGCATATTATATTGGATAAGAAACAAAATCTGAATGAAGACATCTTCTTAAAGTATTGAAAAACAAAGAACTAAGAACAAAAGATGAAAAGAGAAGGAAGGAAAGGTGGCGGCTGCAGAAGAAATCTCTCTCGAGGTCTTCAACTCCGGGCGCCGTCAATCTCTTTCTCTCTCTCCCTCTCTCTCTCTCTCTCTCTCCGACCGCGTGAAAGTGTTTTTGGAAAAGCTCTTTGAAGAGGTCATGACATTTGTGAAGCCCTAAGGTCTCCTTATATAGGCCTTCGTGTCTACAGAAAGTGGGCTTCATGTTTTAACCTCGGGAAATATCGAATAAGTGCAAATGGGCTCTGGATGGGCCGGGATGGTCTGGCCGCACGAGCGACCGGGCGTGGCGAGGCCGTTGGTCGTCTGGTAAGGCATGGCGCAGCCGTCCTTCTTCTGAGGATGTGTTTGACGGGCCTTTTTGCTTCCTTCGTAACTTGAGATCCAACCGTGGGTTGAACTCAAACCACCTCGGGATGAAAGACAACTAAAAGGGCTATCTTGTCTCCAAATATGAGCTTGATCTTTGGTGTGAAGGTCGTCGTCTGATGTTGAACTTATGGCTCCGAGCACTTGTCCTTGAAGTTCTCCTTTTGCTCCAAAATGTATGCTTTTTGTCCAATTTCCTTGAAATGACTCTTAAGACTAGGAAACGTGGAAATCACTTTAAAACCGTCAAAAACCGGGTTAAAACACTTGTAAGGGATCTGAAAATGTTAGGTTTTATGAGTAAAATATGAGTGTTATCACTCCTCCGCGCCATCGTGTCTCATGGCGCGGCCAGGCTCCTTCTGGCCGGCCCACATGCAGTTTGTCTCCCGGTGAGTGTTTTTCGAAACTTCTCCTTCATATTTTTGGTCTTTTTTGTTTTTCTTATTTTTTTGTGCTTTTCTTGGTTTTCTGATTTTTCTTTTTGGCTTTTGGTGTTTATGTAAAAGGTGTAAACTAAAAAGAAATCAAAATTAAAGATTAGTATGGTTAAAGAGATGAGAAAGAGAAATGAAGATACCTAAATGGGTTATCTCCCATTGAGGCTCTCTTGTTTAGAGTCCTTTAGCTGGACTTTTCGGTGCATCAGGCGACTGATGCATCGTTTTGGTACATTGTCTCCCTTATGTCTTCAGGCGTGGCTAGGTACGACTTTATTCGTTGCCCATTAACCGTGAAGAAACTCCCATTCTTGTCCCAAAGCGTGGCTGCTCCATATGGTTTAACCTCTTTTATTTTAAAGGGACCTGACCACCGCGATCTTAACTTCTCTGGAAAGAGTTTCAAACGAGAGTTGAAAAGCAAGACTTGGTCGTCGGCTGCGAATGTACGTGGGATGATCTTCCTGTCATTGTAGGCGTTAGTTCTTTCCTTATATATCCTAGAGCTCTCGTAAGCTTTATGTCTTATTTTGTCTAGCTCATGTACTTGGATCTGTCGCCTCTCTTTGGCCGCCTTCAGGTCGAAATTGATTTTTTTAATAGCCCACTGTGCCTTGTATTCGATTTCCACAGGCAAATGACAAGCTTTTCCGTATACTAGGTGAAACGGGGTTGTTCCCAGAGGCGTCTTGTATGCGGTTATATAGACCCATAAGGCATCATCTAGTTTTGTTGACCAGACCTTCCGGTGGATTCCGGTGGTCTTCTGCAGAATCGACTTGATTTCTCTGTTAGAAATCTCCACTTGGCCGCTCGTTTGTGGATGGTATGGCGATGCTACCTTGTGTCTTACTCCATTTTTTTAACAGGTTATCAAATACCTTGTTTATGAAGTGCGCCCCTCCGTCGCCTATGACAACTCTCGGAACTCCAAAGCGGGGAAGATGATTGTCTTGAACAACTTGACAACGACGTTCACATCATTGGTTGGGCTAGCTATTGCTTCCACCCATTTGGAGACATAATCAACTGCCACGAGGATGTATTGATTCCCAAAAGAAGTTGAGAACGGTCCCATGAAGTCGATTCCCCATACATCAAACACTTCTACTTCTAAGATGAAGTTTTGTGGCATCTCATTTCTCTTGCTTATGTTCCCCATTCTTTGGCAAGCATCCCACCTCGACATAAAAGTATGCGCGTCCTTAAACATCGTCGGCCACCAGAATCCAGCTTGCAGTACTTTTGAGACGGTCTTAAAGTTGGCGAAGTGTCCTGCGTAAGCTGATCCATGGCATTCATGGAGTATGCCTTCGAATTCTTCTTCTGCAACACATCTTCTGAATAGCCCATCTGCGCACTGTCTGTATAGCTATGGCTCGTCCCAGAAATACTTCCTGGAGTCTCGCAGAAATTTCTTCTTGTTGTAGCCCACGAACTGAGGCGGTTTGATGTCAGCTGCGAGGTAGTTCACGATGTGTCAGAACCATGACGTGTTGTACGCCCCGGATTGCGCCATCGGTGGATGCCTTCTTGTCGGTTCTCCTGTTGCGGGAACTGCATTTATTGCGTACATGCCCTCTTCCGGAAGGCTGTCATTCACAAGGATCTTATCCCCAAAAGATACGCGTGAAAGGTGATCTGCTACGCCATTATCAGCTCATCTTCTATCTTTTATCTCACTGTCGAATTTTAGGAGTAGAAGAACCCATCTAATTAGCCTAGGTATTGTGTCCTTCTTGGCCATTATGTGCCGAATTGCTGCATGGTCTGTGTGTACTACAACCTTTGATCCGACCAGATATTGACATAATTTTTCAAATGCAAACACGATAGCTATGAGTTCTTTCTCGGTCTTCATGTAGTTGCATTGGGCGTCGTCCAGGGACTTGCTCGCATAGTAGATTGCGTGCATTTTTTTATCTTTCTTCTGTCCTAGCACTGCCATCATTGCGTAATCACTGGCATCGCACATAACCTCGAATGGCTGTTCCCATTCAGGAGCTGATACCAGAGCTTCTCTAATCTTGTGGAAAGCTTGCAGGCATTCTTCGTCGAACTTGAACTCTGTGTCCTTGCAGAGAAGACGTGTTAAAGGTCTTGCTATCTTCGAGAAGTCTTGGATGAACCTCCTATAAAATCATGCGTGTCCCAGGAAGCTACGTATTCCTTTGACGTTTGACGGCGGCTGCAGGCTCACCATGACTTCTATCTTTGCCTTATCAACCTCGATACCTTTTGCAGAGACCTTGTGTACGAGCACTATTCCGTTTCGAACCATGAAATGACATTTCTCCCAGTTAAGAACAAGGTGCTTATCTTCGCATCTTTGCAGGACCTTCCCTAAATTACTTAGGAATTCTTTGAAAGACGGTCCATGGACCGAGAAATCATCCATGAAAACTTCCATAAAATTTTCAATATAATCATTAAAGATCGATAGCGTGGACCTTTGGAATGTTGCAGGAGCGTTGCAGATGCCAAACGGTATTCGCCGGTACGCGAACGTCCCATAAGGACACGTGAAAGTCGTCTTTTCTTGGTCCTTTGGTCGTATGGGAATCTGAAAAAATCTAGAATATCCGTCAAGAAAACAATAGTACTGATGGTTTGTTAACCTTTCTAACATCTGGTCAATGATTGGTAGCGGAAAATGATCCTTCCTGGTTTCTGTGTTTAACTTCCGATAATCGATGCACATTCGATGGCCAGTCACGGTTCTTGTAGCAATCATGTCGTCCTTGTCGCTTTTGATAACTGTAACTCCTCCCTTTTTTGGAACCATGTGAACCGGGCTTACCCATGTGCTGTCGAGATTGGGTATATGATCCCTGCTTCCAAGAGCTTCATTACTTCCTTTCTGACCACTTCCATTATGTTCGGGTTGAGTCTCCTCTGTTGTTCAACCAAATTCTTCGCGTTTTCTTCCAAATGAATTTTATGCATTCAGAGGTCTGGAGATATTCCAGGAATATCGTCTAAAGAGTACCCTATCGCTCCCATGTGCTTCGTAGCTCGCAGAGCAAAAACGTTGCTTCGACGTTATTGAGGCTATAATTTATGATCACTGGATAAGTCAAATCCTGTCCCAGAAAAACGTACCTTAGCCCAGCCGGTAGCGGCTTCAACTCGACTTTGGGCGCCTTAAGTTGATTCCAAGGTTCGGGAACTGCTCTTTGGGTATCTTTTGGTGGTAAGGGCTTGCGTCCTTTGTCCCCTAAATCCAGAATGACGGTGGGTCCGATGTGAGGCTTGGTTTGATCGAGCATTCTTGTGCAGTTTTTTGTTTCTTCGCAACTGAGGTTGCCTTTGGTACTTGCGGTCGTGAGGGCTATCTCCAGTGGGTCGTCCATAAGTATCTCTTCGTAGATTTCCTCTATAGCTCCAGCGAGGTCGTCGATGAGATCCTTGTTCATATCGAAGTTCATAACAAGATTTCCCAGGTGTTGATATGGGTCAAATTTACCCTAGAGCTACTCTCTCAAATTAAGAGATCACGGTAGTATTTAGGGATCGAATCCACAGAGAAGGGATAGTCACACATCAGTTTTCTAAATTCGAATTAAGCTAGGAAGAATAATAAAAGTAAAGACAGAAAGCAATTAAAAGCGATGTAAACTTCAGGATACAAAACGCTAGGTTTAGGGAGATTCTCAGGTGATCCAAATTCTAGGTCTAGGCGAATGTTAGAAATTATTAAGCACTGTTCTTGAACTTGAAACACTAATGTAAAATCAACCAACTCTCGCTGCGAAGATTATCTATGCCTAAATTCCAGAAAACCAAATCTCTTTGCGAATTCAAACAATTCAGACAAGCATTAATATCAGGTTCAATTGTTCACAAAATACTAAACCAAATCTCTTTGCGAATAGGTATTTTGCTCATCTAACACTAGTTCAGGCAATCAATAACACTCTCGTGTTTACCAATTAACCTAAGATCAGATTCTAGGTCATGAAGTTAAAATCAGCATTAAACACAAATCGAGATAAAGAACTATAATGACTTTATCCTAACAGTTTAATTTGACCTAACAATTCATAATCACCTTTGTAAAACCCTAAATCTAACTAGCAAACTACTCATACATGATTAATGAAACAGAAATCATTATTTGAATAGAAAGCATGAAAGAAATCAATAGAAAATATAAAAGAGTTCCAAATTTGCTCTAAAGGAGACAAATTCTTCTCTCCCAAAAACTCTCTACAAATCTCTCTCAAAAATATTGTGTAAAATAAAGTGTATTGTGTTGTGTTAAACAATGGCTGAAAAATTATATTTATAGGAGAGGATTTTCGTCCAGGGGCAATCTTGTAATTCTTCAGAACTTGGGCAATTTCCTTTTTCTGATGGAAATCGAGTTTCTTGGCCGACCTTGTCTGGTGTCGATCGACACAGATGGTGTCAATCGACACCATGTGCGTGATTTCTGCTCTCTCGACTTCATCACTCCGCAACTTCTTGCAGAATGCTCCAAAAAGATCCATAATCTCCAATTATGCTCCAAACGTAGTCCAACCTATAAAGACTCTAATAGGACTCTAAAAATACCAAAAGACTCTATAAAAACACTTATATAAGGGTCCAAAAACGGGTAAAAACCATGATATATCAGGTGTAGATCTATATTTTCTTTCGGGACGTTGATAACTGCTCCTGTTGTAGAGAAGAATGGGCGAATGAGGATGAGAGGGTCTCGAGGTTCGTCCTTGATGTCTAGTACCACAAAGTCGGTCGGGATTGCGCAGTCCCCGATGATGACTTGGATGTCGACCAGAACTCCGACGGGCAGCCTGGTTGATCTATCTGCGAGGATTAGGGTGATCTTTGTAGGTAGGAATTCATTGTTTCCTAGGCGTTTTGTTACATAGACTGGCATCATGTTTATGCTTGATCCCAGATCGCATAAAGCTCGCCTAAACACTTTTTCTCCGATCAAACAGGAGAGTACAAAACTTCTGGGGTCTTCACGCTTTAGAGGGGGACAGTTCTGGATGACCGAGCTGCACTCTTGCGTGATCATCATAACTCTCTCTTCTAGGGTCAGAGAGTTGGTTAAGATACTTTTCGTGTACCTTCTCAGTGTTGGGATCATGGCACAAGCTTCTACGAAAGGCAACCTCACAGAAAGCTGTCTGATTTGTTCCTTTAACCTAGCTCTTTCTTTTTCCTTTTTGGGCGTGCTTAGGCAGCGCGGATAGGGTGCTTTGGGTGCGTGGACTCGTGCTGGCGGGGGTGGTGCTTCTTCATCTCGCAGAATTTCTTTTGTAACGGCCTCCCTATCGACATCGTCTTTCTCCACGTTCCTGGCGACTTGATCCTTGCCACTGCGGTTTTTCTCTTTTTCTTCCTCATCCTTATCCTTTGGAAACTCGGGTTCCTTATAGGTTAGGCCGTTTCTAAGCTCCACTGCCTTTACGGTGTCGTAAGAATCCTTGTTATCTTTTTTTTCTTCTTCTGGTTCTGCCATTCTCCATCCATTATTTGTTAGGCTCTCGTTTTCCTTTGCTACTCTTCTTATTTCTGAGGCGAGGTGCTTGATCTTCCCATTAGTTTCATGGTGGTTGCGCTCAGTTTCTTTTTTAGCCTCACTCGAGGTTCTCTCAAAAGAGTCTACGAGTTCATGAATCTTGTCTTCGAGCCTATTGATTCGATTAGACTGGTCTCTGTATAGCGAAAGGTCGAGGGAGTGGCTCGCTCCCATCAGGTCTCTGGTTTGATGGCTGTCATGATGTCGTATTATACTCCTTTCTAAGTTCTCATGATGGAGGTCAAGGTCGCGACAATGTCTTGAGGTGATGTTGTGTTCCGAGTTCTCGCGCATACGAGAATCCTGCAGTTCCTGGATGGCTTCTGACTGCTATGTACGCTCCGAGTCCATTCTAGCTAGTGCACCCATTATGATCTTTAATGGGTCTGCTTCGGCTTCTTCTTCACGACGTGCTACTTGATTAGGATCGTTCAAGCCGTTGTACTCGCTAGTGGCTAGGTTGGTCACCAATAGTCGCGCTCCCTTTACTGATTTCGAGGAGAAGTCCTCGTTTCTTGCGATATCCAGCGCGGCTTGGAGTTGCCTATTGACTCCTCTGTAGAATGTGCTAACCATATGCTCGTCAGAGAATCCGTGGTGTGAGCAGTCTCTCTCGTAGTCTTCAAATCTCTCCCATGCCTCGATGAGAGTTTCATGCTTTTCGTGTCAGAATCCTTGTACCTTATTTCTCAGGAGGTAGGAACGAGATTTAGTGTATAAGCGGTTTACGAAAACCCTCCTACATTCCTCCTAGTTCATGATGGATGCTGGAGGTAAAGATCTCAGCCACTTGCTTGCTTTTTCTCCCAACGAGTAAGGGAAAAGCATGCACTTCAGGTAATCCCCATTGAATTTGGAGATGATGCAGACTCCTTCGAATGCTTCTATATGCTCTATGGGTTTCTCCGAAGGCTGATGGGGTCTAAATAGTCGTCCGAGTTTGGAGGATTTCTTTGGGGACTTGTCAGGCTTTGAATTTGTAGGACCCTAAGCTGCAAATGCACAGCGTGCGTTGTAGTACTTAGGGTATCGATCCACAGGGAGGAGGTCAACTGCAAAACAGAAGAATCAGGGCAACCAAAGACGCAGAGAATTGGGGTTTGGGGGTAAGTGTCACGGTTTTTGCAGAAAATAAAGAAAGCAGTATCACGTCTTATATAGAGGAGGTTGTCAGTCTCTTCTATGACCAACGGGAAAAGGAAATCAAACTTAAGAACTTGTAAAAAGGAAATCAAGCAAGCAGTGCAGGAAAAGTAAATATTGAAGTGCGTAAATCTCGATGTAAAAGCAGATGGGGCGAACACGTTGGGAATCTTCTCGGGAAATCTATGGGGTTCTAACTAGAAATCAAACACACAAAAGTTAAGCAAGTGAGACTAGGCAATTTTCCCCAAACTGATTCACTGGTTTTAACAACCTAACTTTATCAAACTAGGTCGATCTGCGAACTTCCATTCCACA
>JAHZTW010000001.1:56727344-56820337 GCA_020283515.1 Alliaria petiolata
GTTGCCTCCCACTCAGCGCTCGTTTTCAGTCATTAGCTTGACTGTGTCGGGGTTCAGACGTCTGGTGGATCAGAGGGTGGCATTGAATGCTTCCCAGACGAATGTCTTCTCATCCATGGCAGTGTATAGGCAGTAGGTGCATGAGATCGACCAAGGAAATGAGGAACAGCAGCAGGGTGGGCCTTGAGGTCAGGTGGGACACTTCATTTTCCTGCAACATCATCAACAGAAATACCAAGCCTTCTACGAGAATCTCGTGGCTTGGATAAGTGCGCAGCATTCTTTGAACCTTTAAAGTTTTTATTGACAAGATCATGAGGTTTGGAATTCATTCCAGGGAATGTGTACCTTTGCTTCCTTCGAGGTTTCTGAGCTGCAGGATGTGGAGTCGTTTGTTTGACCAAAGATGATGGACTTGCAGCATTGGAAACAACTTCTGGTATGATCCGCGAAGGGTGTCGATCGACGCTCTCTGTGTCGATCGACACCAAGGTTGCAGCTCGAGTCTCTGCACTTTTTCTCCAATTGAGCTCTGCAATCCTTGTCTCCATGATGAAAACATCGTCCTCCACCAACTTAGCACTGATTAGACCTTCACTTTCGCTCAATGTCCTGAAGGTAAGATTGTTTCCACTCCAATTTTCAAGCTCCACATTTTCCTTAGAATTATTAGCCAATGTCTCTTGAATAACCAGTTGGTTCACTTGCTCCTTAGAATCAGCTTCCTTGACATTCCCAGCAGTAGTGTCATCCTAACTTTCCATGATTGGACCTTCATCAATGGACATCTCAACTGAAAAAGCTTGACCATCAATGGTGGATGGTCCTCTTAATTTGTTCATGTCAAAGTTCATGACAACTTCCCCTAAATTAAGCTCCATTTTCCCTCTTCTCACATCAATGATGGCACCATCTGAAGCCAAGATTGATCTTCCTAAAATAAGAGGATCTGCAGGCTCTTCATCGTACTTCAAAACCACAAAGTCTGTGGGAATTATGCAGCCTTCAATCTTCAGAGGAACATCTTCTAAGATACCTTCTGGGAATCTCTTTGATCGATCATCTAGGATTAGAGAGATTCTGCTTGGCTTGAAATCAGTCATTCCAAGTCTCACAGCAACTGAGTATGATATCAAGTTGATACTTGAACCTAAATCGCAGAGAGAGCGAGGAAACCTTCATGTTGATATTGAGCAATCTAGCACAAAGTTTCCTGGATCAGGTAACTTCTCTGGAATCTTCCTCTGCATCACAGCACTGACTTTTTCAGAAACCCACTTCTTCTTCTTTTTTCTTGGAACTATGTTCAAGAGAATTGCATTCATATCCCTGGTAAGCAATGCTCCTTCTTCAGGACTCACACCATTTGCAACCATTCTCTTGACATATCTTCTTAATGCAGGCGNACCTTTGAGAAGTTTAGAAGCTACCTAGTAGGATCTAAGGTAGTGGTGTACACTGATCATGCAACATTAAGGTACATTTATGCTAAGAAGGACACCAAACCAAGACTTCTTAGATGGATACTTCTTCTCCAAGAATTTGACATGGAGATTGTGGACAAGAAAGGCATTGAAAATGGAGTTGCTGACCACTTGTCAAGGATGAGAATAAAAGAGATCATCCCCATTGATGTCTCTCTTCCTGAAGAGCAGCTGATGTTAATCAAAATCCTAGAGAAAGGATACTAAATGGGAAGAAAGCTTGAAGAAGCCAAAGGCCTGAAAGAAGGAGAGTTACCTTGGTATGCAGACCTTGTGAACTACTTGGTGGGAGGTGATGTGCCTCTAAATCTGGATGCATACAACAAGAAGAAGTTCTTCAAGGATGTTTCCCATTACTTTTGGGATGAGCCATATCTATTCAAGAGGTGTTCTGATGGCCTCTTCAGAAGATGTGTTGCACAATCAGAAGTGAATGACATCTTATATCATTGCCATGGATCAGCTTATGGAGGGCACTTTGCCACATTCAAAACAGCAACAAAGGTGCTACAATCTGGGTTTTGGTGGACAAACCTCTTCAAGGACACTCATGCTTACATTTCTACATGTGAGACATGTCAAAAGAAGGGCAACATAAGCAGGAGAGATGAGATGCCACAGAACCCAATCCTTGAGGTGGAGGTGTTTGATGTTTGGGGAATAGATTTCATGGGTCCTTTCCCATCTTCCTATAACAACAAATACATTTTAGTGGCAGTGGACTATGTCTCCAAGTGGGTAGAAGCCATTGCAAGTCCCACAAATGATGCTAAGGTGGTGATCAAGCTTTTCAAATCCATCATATTCCCAAGGTTTGGAGTGCCAAGAGTGATCATAAGTGATGGAGAAAGCCATTTTATCAACAACATTTTTGAGAGCCTCCTCAAGAAGCATGGAGTTAAGCATAAGGTGGCAACACCTTACCATCCTCAAACAAGTGGCCAGGTCGAAATTTCCAACAGAGAAATCAAAGCCATTCTAGAGAAGACAGTTGGGGCTACAAGAAAAGACTGGGCAGCCAAGCTTGATGATGCACTATGGGCCTATAGAACTGCCTTCAAGACACCCATTGGGAGATCACCATTCTCTATTCTATATGGGAAGTCATGCCACCTACCTGTGGAGCTTGAATACAAGGCGTTTTGGGCAGTCAAACTCCTGAACTTTGACATCAAAACAGCCCAAGACAAGAGATTGATCAATCTCCTAGAGCTTGAAGAAATCCGCTTGGAAGCTTTTGAAAGCTCCAAAATCTACAAAGAGAGAACCAAAGCCTTTCATGACAAGAAGATCAAGCACAAAGAGTTCTTGGCTGGACACATGGTACTGCTGTACAATTCCCGGTTGAAGCTATTCCCGGGAAAGCTCAAATCAAGATGGTCCGGTCCTTTCAAGATCAAGGAGATTCTACCTTATGGAGTTGTCACTCTTTATGGTCTCAAGGGAGAAGAATTCACTGTGAATGGGCATAGGTTGAAGCCTTACTTGGCCAGTGATACAATAAAAGAGGCAACTTCAGTCCCTCTTCATGATCTTACCAAAACCTAAGGGTTTGAAAAGTCAAGCTTAGTGACGTTAAACAAGCGCTCTTGGGAGGCATTCCCATGTTTATCCTTGTATATATTTTTGTTTTTTTTTTATTTCAATAATGTGTGTTTTGAGTGTTTGTTTTCAACAGATTCGTCCTCCTCCTCCTCCATACCATTCTAGAGGTAACAATTCAACCTCCATTGTTCATATCATTTAGCTTTGTGTTACATCATTTTTGTCATATTGATTTAGTCTCTCTTGCACTTTTATTACACAAGGGACTGTGTAATTTATGTTTGGGGGAGAGGTTGAGAGATTTCACTTTATTTTTTGTGTTTCTTATTTTCTATTTTACATATTTGAGTCTTCATGCATTCATCAAAGGCATAGAAAAACACACACAAAAAAAACAAATCGAAAAATTTGAAAATTTACCAAAAAGAAGCATTCAAAAGTTGTATTTGCATATTAGGATTGAGTCTAGTTGCATTTTATGTAAGCTTGCATTCATATTGCATAGGGAGCAATGATAAGTTTTTCTTGTAAAATATTGATTTTTGAGATGAAACCATTGCCCACGTTCATAATTGTTTGATGCATTCAAATGAGTTTGAAGTTAAGATAGCACCACACTTGGAATTCATGTCTTGATGTTCATGTTTTAGTTGAAGCTTGCTGTGAATTGAACTCATTCCTATTTATAAGAACCATTAATCTTACATTGCAATTATCATGTTTATACATTGGTAAGTGATTCATGGATACCATATACATATTTGGGATGTCTTATTCTTTTCTACCACTCTCTTGTTATCCCAAGTAGCTTACCACACCCCTAACCAAACCTTCTTTCAAGCCGAAAAGCTCTTGTGTGTGTTATAAGGCCTAATTTTTGAATGAACTTACCAAAAAGTGTTGGGTTTAGCACGACAAGGAGAGTCTTCCATGTAGAACTAGCTCACACATCATTGGGCTAGACATCAGCTAGGTTGGTTAGCTTAAGAAGGGGCTTGAGTTGTTGTCTAAAAAAAAATAATAAAAAAAAAAAAAATGGAAACGAAGAAAAGATTTGGAGAAGGTATAAGGGGAAACAATTTTGGATTGGTTGGCAAATAAAATTTGAAAAATAGCTCTAAGTATAAATGTTTGGAAAGCCTCTAAGTTAAAGAAAAGAAAAGAAGCCAAAAATAGCAAAAGCATCTGAAAGATGATTAGATTGGCTTACCTTGAAAGTAAAATGAGAGCTAAGTAATGAGAGTAAAAAGCCAAAACTATTTGTTTACCAAAGATTGAAGAAGGATTTCTCCTAAGAGTTAAAATGGAAGTGAATACGAGGAGATTGTGTGGGTCAAGAAGGCAAATGCCTTAAGAAAAGGGTAGAATACGAGGGACTTTGTTGGGATTAGAGATAATGGTTAAAATCACAAATGGTACTTGGGTAGATGGAAGTTTGTCCTTGTATGCACAAGTTGTTCTTTACCCTTAGCATTTTGCCAAAGTTCATTCTTTCTTGAGAGATCCCTTGCAATGAAAAACCCACATGAGTGAGATCATTTTTTATCTCATAACCTTTTCCATTAGCCAAATGAGTTCACTTGCAGTGCATAAGCATGATCCATGGTTACAAATTGAATGAATGTTAAAGGAATGAAGGATAAAAAGGCTTGTGTAGGCTAGACTTGAATTCATTTCATGTTTGTGATGAGTGTGTCTAAGATTTTTATAGTAGAACAAACTCGATATGTATCCTAGAATTATTAACTTGGACAATGGCTTGATTTCTCTTGTTGGCATTTTTGAATTTGAGCTTCCACTTTCACACATCTCTCTTGGATTTTTCATATATGTTTGCTTGAGGACAAGCAAAAGGCAAGTTTGGGGGAGTTGATAGTTAGCATATTTACACCATTTTAACATCCATTTAGTTTAGCATTTGCATTGTTTCATGCATATAACTTTTCCATATAGTCTAGTTTGCATCCATTTTAGAGTTAGTAAGTCTTAGCTTTAGGTCTTTCATTTTCTTGCATATCCTTGCATTTGGAGTGTTATTTCAGGTGATTTGGATCATATGGAGACTTGCTGAAGCTTGGAGGATGATCTAGGACCAAGTAGAGAAGAATAAGAAGCAAGAAGACGTCATCTGGCATCATATCGACTTGCTGTACCGAGATGTTGCAGCCGATACAAGTCCATGCCGCCTAAAGTGACTCAAAGATCAGACCATACAAAGACTTTCCATTCTGATTCAGGCTCAGAGATCTTCATGAAAGTCATAGACAATTGAGTTACCTTTCCTCCGGTGGTTATTTCAAGTCATTATGATCAGTGGTTAAAGAGATACAGTGAGTTTACCAAACACATATCCGTCTGGACGTTTTGATCGATCATTTTGACCGACTGAAAGATCAGCCTCGACGAAGGGTTTAAATTCAAAATTAGCCTCGACGGTCTTCATGAAAGTAATAGTAAATTGAGTTAGCTTTCGTTTGGTGGTGGTTTCATGCCAGTTGGTGCAGCGGTTCAAGAGATACGATGATTTTAGTAGCAGATCGATTGTTCTGATTCAGATCGATCGATCCCATGTTGAGCTCCAACACCGTATTATCTCAGATCGACCCGACATCTCAGAACGATCGATCAGTGGCAGAACGATCGATCCATACTGTGATCGATCGATCCCATGTTGAGCTCCAACACCGTATTATCTCAGATCGACCCGACATCTCAGAACGATCGATCAGTGGCAGAACGATCGATCCATACTGTGATCGATCGATCCCTATTCACAAACCAATTGGTTTACTTGCTTAATCAAAGGAAATGTGGTTTAAACTCGGGTTTACCTAATTTTCCACACAAAAACGTGATTTTCATCTATATATCTGTATTCTTGGCCATTGTTGAGGCCAAGCTTCTTTTACACATTTTCTCTAAGCTCTTATTACAATCTTTTACCTAAATCATCCTTTGTTCTTATTTTAAATCCATTGTTCTTGTTTAAAAACTCTTTCTCTTTTGGTTCTAAATCAACTTTGTAAGATATCTTCAAGAGTGTTTGCAATCCAAGAGTTTGTCTTATCTATCATCTTCTTCTTTATATTTATGTTTACCAATATCTACTTCAATATATTTATGAGTTTAACCATGTTTAGTGAGTAGTTTCCTTAAAATCTAAGGTTGGTTAGATCTAGGGTGTTTAGGGTGTTAGTCTTGATGTCTATGAGTTGATTCTTCCATATCTCTTCTTGCTTAGTGCTCTTAATGCTAATTTCAACCTTGATCATGTTGAATTAGATTTATAGGGAATTTTCTCATCCAAAAGATTAGTAAAATTCCTAGATAATTTAAGCAAGAGATTTACATACTTAGCTCATGAAAGTGATTGTCTAAGGTGTTTATTAGCAGATTAGAACTGAATATGTATGCTTGTTGCATCTTTGATCACAAATGAAAGTTTGTTCTTGATTAGAAATGTGATGAAAAGATTAAGTCCATGAAAGTGGTTTAATCTATTCTTGAAGTTCTAAGTTTGGAGATTAGCATTTATATGAGTAGAATGACATCATTGATTACACTTTTAAACACCTGAATATCAATACCATAACCTTGGATTCATCTTTCCAAAATTTACAAAAACCTTTTAGAAACTCTGTTTTGTTTTTACTTATCTCTGTTTTTCTTTTACTTATCTTGAAGATAGTTGGTCATTCACCTTGTTTAATGTTACTAATCACATACCAAAACCTTCACTAGACTTGCTTAGATTAAGAAGTTTTATGAATTCCTTTTGTCACAACAAACCCATATGGATTGAACCTCAAATACTACAATGACATGTGTAGTAGGATTGAGTAATTGATTGGTAAAATCTTGCTATCATTTCTCTTGATTCTTCTTGAATTAAGTAGATTAAGAATGTAATTTATTTGGGTTAGAATGTGTATGAACAACAGTAAATGATTGTTGTTTGAAAGAAATAATTCTAGAGAAAGAGGCATTGATTGCATCTTTATTGGATATGCTAAGCATTCAAAAGCTTATAGGTTTTATATCATAGAACCTAATGATTTTGTATCAGTTTACACGATAAAGCAACCTGAAGGTTTTATTACGCCTGGTAATGAGCATAAGGTGTGTAAGTTGATAAAGTCATTGTATGGGCTAAAGCAAACACCTAAGCAGTGGCATCAAAGGTTTGATGAGGTTGTCTTATCAAGTGGATTTAATTAAATCAGTCGGATAAATTTTTATATAGCAAATTTGATGAGTCCGGTAATGGAATAATCATTTGTTTATATGTTGATGATATGTTGATCTTTGGCACCGACCTTAGACAAGTAGAGCTTACAAAAACATTTTTGTCTTCAAGTTTTGCCATGAAAGACATGGGGGAGGCAGATGTGATTCTTGGAATCCGAATCAAACGTGAAGGCAAACGTATATCTTTGACACAATCTCATTACATTGAGAAAGTGCTTAAGAAGTTCAATTATGAGAATTGTTCTCTAATGAGCACTCCCATGGATGCGAGTGTGAAGCTTATGCCTAACATGGGAAAAGCAGCGTCACAACTCGAGTATTCACAAGTAATTGGCTGCTTAATGTATGCCATGACGAGCACCAGGCCAATTATATCTTATGCTGTAGGAAGGTTGAGTAGGTACACTAGTAATCCTAGTATTCAACATTGGCAAGCCTTAAGACGGGTGCTGAAGTACTTGAAAGGAACCATAAATTATGGTTTGTCTTATGATGGATTTCCTTCGATCCTAGAAGGGTATTCAGATGCAAGTTGGATCACCAACGTGGAAGATTATTCTTCTACAAGTGGTTGGGTGTTTTTGCTTGGGGGAGGTGCCATTTCATGGAATTCTAAAAAGCAAACTTGCATTACAAGTTCAACTATGGAATCTGAATTTGTAGCATTAGCGGCTGCCGGTAAAGAGGCAGAATGGCTAAGAAATTTAGTTTACGAGATTCCATTGTGGCCGAGACCAGTATCACCGATATCTATCAATTGTGATAGTCAAGCTACATTGGCTAAGGCCTATAGCCAAATGTATAATGGTAAGTCGCGACATCTGGGCGTTAGACATAGCGCGGTACGTGAGTTGATCACTCATGGGGTGATTACCATAGAATTTGTTGTCTCAGTAGAATCTAGCGGATCACTTCATAAAAGGATTAGCTAGGGACTTGGTAACTAAGTCGGCGAAAGGGATGGGGTTAAAGTCCATTTGAAATCTTTGGTGATGGGATACCCAATTCCCCTCTAATACGACGTTAGAGGCTGAATTCAATGTGGAAAGCCCACACTTAAAGATTGAAGCACATGTTTTCATATCATCCCAAGGAATGTGCTTGGAACTGTAAGAAAGAGATAGGTTGAAATTTTTTCTTAATAGGTATTTTGAAAAAGTGCATTTTGCAGGTGCACGATTAAAATATCTACCTATATTAGTGTGAGGTGCAGCCGCCTCAAGAAGATAGGACTTGGCTTTGTATGCACTCATGAATGGATAGGGACACATGGCTTATAATAGTGTCAAGTATAAACACTTAGAGTAGTGTGGAAATTTGTGTGTGTATTATCTTCATGTGCACAAATGAGTTGAGAGGATTGAATCCATAGGACATCCTGATTCTCGGGCATTTGGAATGTGTAATATCACTAAGATGAAAATTCAATCGTTACAACATTTTCATTTATGCATGAGTTTGATTTATGTGTTGTTTATATAATTTAGTGAATCTATGATTACACTTAAATGGGGGAGGAATGTTGGAAATTTAAGTGAATCGTTGTAACCGTTGACGAACTGTTGCAACCGCTTAAATGAACATTTGCAACCGTTTAAATGAATCATTGCAACTGTTGTGTTTATGGTTACAACCTTCGGTGACTAACCATTGCAACTGTTGGTGACCGACCATTGCAACTCTATCAATCATTGCAACTGTTGAATGAATCATTACAACTGTTGGATTTATGGTTATAACTTTTGGACTAACCATTGCAATCTTCCGAGGTGACCTTTGGTTTCCTATAAAAGGAGTTGTGGGCATTGCCAAAATTACAATTAGAAATAAAAAGAAACAGTTACAAAACAGAGAAATAAGAAAGAGAAAAAGAGAGAGATCCATTGTTCCAAAAGATCATTAAAGATTTTTGGAACAACACATAAAAGCACTAGAACTCTAGTGTGTCTCTTGTATCTTTGCCTAGAATAAGAGAGAACTTTGGTTGTCTTATTCTACAAGGGATTTCGTGTAACCTAAGACTTAATAAGGGTCGAAATACTCTTTAAGGAAAGTGTCCTCGTACGCGATTCAAGCATTATCCAAGTTCATAATTTATCATCCGGGTTACAAATAACCAACAGTTGAGAGAGAGAGAGAGTGGTGATATGATATATTATATGATACATATTCAGTATGAATGGCTCTGTAAGTGCTCTCTATGTCGGTATGTATGATTCTGAAAAAAACTTTAATGGAGAAACTATTGTCGAGTCAACAACACTTTGTCGAGTCAATGGACTCATTGTAATTGCTTTGTTCATGATCATAAAGTCGTTAAAATTAAATGCTCGTGACTACTTTTGTCGAGTTAACAACACTTTGGCACGTAACAATACTGATTAAACCGAACTGAGTTATTATTTTTTTTTTTTTTTTGCTAAATCAAGTATTGTATCTTGCTTTCTGTTCAAAACTCCTTGTGGTTTGTTATTAAACTGGTTGACCTTGGTTTAAGTTGGTTTAGATGAGAAATTTACCAGCTGTCTCCGACTTCGACTCATCAACAATTCACCATTGGGGTTATCTAGTTTATAAATGTATTATTAAGCTCTGTGTTATGTTATCTAGTTTAATGGATGCTGTCTCCGTTTTGGTGAACTTGAAAAAAAAAAATTCTGACTCACGAGGAAAGAAGTTCTTTATTGCGGAAGAAGATTGATTCTTTCGGCAAAGAATTAAAGCCATTGGGGCATACAGTTAAAGAGAAAAATGTTTGGGTTTTTTCTATTGAGAACACACTAAAACACGTTTTTTTTTGTTGAGTGCAGGAAACAGAGGAGAAAGTGGATTGAATGTGTTGCAGGATCCTTAGGATGCTAAGCTGTTTTTTTTTATTTAGTTCAATATGATCTCTCTCTCTCTTCTCTCTCGGGTCAGTGTTTGAATGAACGTTATAGCTTTGTATTCCTCAAACGAAGAACCACTCCCGCATCATTCATCATCGCATTAAGACATTATGAATTAGGGTCCTCGAGTTTTTTTAACAAAAACTTTGAAGATATATGCCTATACTAAAATTGAGTTTTGACAATCCCCCACCCCCCCCCAAAAAAAATACAATATAAACTCTAAATCCATAAAAACCTAGTACTAGTAGTTGTTGTTTTGAAATACAATTTTGTTTGTTGGTATTTGGAATTATATTAAAGGCCGAAGAAGCCTTAACAAAGTTTCAAGGTTACACAAAAGCCCGAAAGTTTTACGGGAATCTAAAGCCGGGAAGATCTAATCTTCCGGAGACACAACCACAACAATAAAGAAACACAAGACTTTTACAACGGAGAAAAACCAGAATTATATAAACGGAAAGATAAACGCTAAAGAAACAGCAATAAAAGGATAAATAGCAAAATGAACCTAGTCACTAAAACTGAACCGATGAAAAGAAGAGCTCCCACAACCTTCCCAAGAAACAAGAAAGCGCCAGAGGATTAAATTTTTGAAGAATTTCAATCTATACTTACGACAATTAACTCTTTGAATAATTTGATGTATATTTTACATTTTCCTTGCTTAATTTTTTGGTATTATACATCTTACAAAAATGAAAAAGTGGTGATGATATGTGCATATTGAATCTTGATCCCCATCCGCACTATACGTTCATGGATGCGAAGCTTCTTCACCATCGTCTTATTAACGAAGTAAGCAACTGCAAACAACATATACGAGCTAACACATTAGTATCACCTTTATCTGGAAAATGTTGTTTTATTGGTATTCTGTTTCATTTACATTTTTTTTTCCACTTGGTTTGGAGTCTCCATGGTGACTGTGTAGATATATAACGACTACTACTACATGCTCATTTGAAGGCAGCTTTCACTTTGTTGAAACAGACAACTATATTATTGGTATTTCTGTATCTCTTAGATGATGAGTGATGACAGACCATATATTTGCATCTCTGTGTTTTTTTTCTCTCTTTTCGGTGTGAGATTTGATAAGTTATCACTTTTTAGTTATGCCCTAATAGTACCGGTGCTTATATCTTTCTCTTTTTTTTTGTTGTGTGTGTGTGTAAATCCTTAGGTGACAACTTTATAGACAGATTGGGATCAAATTGCTAATTTGTTATGCTTGTTGGATTAATGTTTTTCTGATCTTCTTGTTCGCCATTTTTTATATTAAAAATAAAATGTGTTTTTAGACTCCGACCTTATTTTCTTTATTTGAATAAAGAACTTCAAAAGTACTCTGTCCTACTCTCTGCTAATTTTGGTTTACACGACAATATTGCATTATATGGAAGAAGGATGAGATGGTTGGTTGATAAAATCATGTATTGGTTTCTTGCTTGGAGTACAGGTTTCTACTATTCTTAATGACTTGCCATCTAAAAGTATTGTCGTATATATTGTCACGACCCGATTCCTAGAAACCGTAAAATTTTCGTGCAAGTAACATATTGGACCAAATGTGTTATACAACATTTGAATGTTTTATGGGTTAAATTTAATTGGACCAAAGCCCAAAGGAGAAGCTGAAAAGCAACCCTAGCGTCTCCTCCATCTCTATTTAAAGGAAATGTCACAAGGGAGAGAGCACAGAGAAAGGTTGGCAGCGAAGCTCTGCCAAAAATTGATTCAAACTCAGCTGCTAAGGAACAGTTGCGACCGTCGACATTGCGGGTCAGTTTCCCGTCGCTTCAGATGGAAGTAGATCTCGAATTAGGTGTCATCAGAAAGATCTTTCTCTCAGCTTTTTGTAACATCCGAGATCGATGGATTTGGAGGTATATTCCGTTCGTAATCGTTATTTCTTTATGAGGTGTCGAATCTGCTAAAGCTGAGAACTTGATCGAAGATCTGTTTTTCAGTTTCACGGAGTCGTTTTGTGGAGCGTTTTCTCGGCGAAGTTTAGCGATTCAGATGGCGATCTAGATGTCTCTGCAAATATCTTGGTTTCAAGAATGCACCGAAATTAACAGTCAGTCATTTGAAGTTGAACTCCAGCATTCCGATCTGAAAATTGAGCCGAAATCTATGTTTTTCAGAAATGCAGAATTCTCTCTAAGTCATATTTTGCCAGTTTCACAGAGGAATTTTGTGAAGTCATTTCCCAGTGGACTAAGAAGAGTTAGATTGAGATCATGATAGCTATGGAAAGATCTTGCTGCGAGGAATATGTAGGAATTGACTTTGCTTTATTAGAAAGTAAATCCCAGTAGATATTCGCGTTTACTTTTGGCCATAAATCATCCAGTTCTGTCAATTTCAAAAAGTCTGTTTTGTTGCAACTTCAGGAGTTTTTGGAAGCCTCATGTGAACTCCGATCGGAATGAAATTTGGAGGAGATGATCGTGGCACTGCAGTCTTGGGAATCAACGGTGGGATCGAGGTTCCAACGGTTCATTTGAATTATTGACGTGTCTTAGAGGCAGCTCAGGAAGTGTTCTTCTTCATCAAAGTGGCTAAGGTGAGGATGTGATATGTGGATCCATAGTATGCATTAGGTTCACATGTGTGAGGTTATGCTAGCTCTAGATATAGTAGTGATGCATTATATTGAGTATTATATGAAGTTAAGCGATGCATGTTATATTTGAGAAGTTAGGGTGATATTGTGTGGGCCGTATCTTGACTGACGCCGGTAGCTCAGCCCGGGTAGTCTTGTGCGGTGATGTTTGTCTGGACCGTGGCCGGTAGCTCAACCCAGACAGCCCAATAACCAGCCGACGGGCTAGTAATAAGCAGCTGTTGTATGTGATGCAGCGGCATAAGGATAACTCGGCCGACAAGTAACGTGTTTTATGATTTAATATGTTTTAGGGTTTAGTTATGTTACTTTATGGATTTCATGTTAGTTGGGCTTTTAGGTGTTTACGTTTTATCTTCTTAACCTAGGGTTTCAGTTTACAAATCTCTTATATAAAGAGGTGTGAGTTGTAAGGTTGGAGAAAGTTTTGAAGTTTAATAAAATCGAGAGTTTCTCTTTTTCTTTGTGTTTGATTTGATTAGATTCATCAAAACAAGAAGCCTTGTATTTGATTTGATTAAATTCATCAATTCAAGAAGCGGTTCTCTAGAGATTCATCGAATCACTAAATTGAGCTGATTATCCAGTTCCTACGCTGCGGCAGGTTGGTATCAGAGCCGAGCAACGTTCCTTCTCGATGGCTAAACAGCAACGACGTAACCCTCCGCTAATGGAGAACGAGATTTTATGCCAGGCGATGGCGAATCTTACAGAGCAGATGAAACAACTCACATCGTTTATTCATGTTTCAGTGTTGCGGCAAGCTGCTCCTCTAACTATGAATGATGATGAAGATGACATCGATATATGTGACGATGTTTTTGATGTGGAAGATGAAGACAATGAGGATTTATTTGCGGAGCAGATTGGTGGTCCAATCTATGATGTGTTCGATGCAGATGATGCAGAACTAATCATGGTTGATAGAGTTGAAGATGAATATGCGGACTCAAAGAAAGAAGAGAATCTTGAGATATGTGAGGACCCAGTGTATGACATATACGAAGACGAAGGTGACGAAGATATCTATGATGATGATAATGCAGAAGAAATCAACAACACTTACAAAAAAGATGTTATTGATACTATCAACATCTTCAAGGACGACGTCTTCGTTATAGATTATTGTGGTGAACTGCTCTATGATATATACGAAAACAATCAAGTTTTGTCAAATATTAAAAATTGTGCAGAGACACAAGTGGGAATTGGTTTGACGAAATATTCTACATGTTGGGCTTTTGAAGAGAAAGATCCAATAAGAGCTTCAGTTCATCATTATTATTGTGTGGAGCACGTGTGTCTTGTCATTCAAAATTGGATGAACAAGATGATTGAAGTGGAGGAAAATTCCATTCTTTTATCCAAAAAAATTTATCGGCGGAAGGATCGAGAGAAAAGGGATAATTCCTTTTGCGGAAAACAATTTGGAGTTGAAAATCACTGTTAAGATTCGAGGGCGAATCTTCTCTTACACGGAGAGACTAATGCAGCGGCATAAGGATAACTTGGCCGAAAAGTAACGTGTTTTATGATTTAATATGTTTTAGGGTTTAGTTATGTTACTTTTTGGATTTCATGTTAATTGGGTTTGGGTTTCAGTTTACAAATCTCTTATATAAAGAGGCGTGAGTTGTAAGGTTGGAGAGAGTTTTGAAGTTTAATAAAATAGAGAGTTTCTCTTTTTCCTTGTGTTTGATTTGATTAGATTCATCGAAACAAGAAGCCTTGTATTTGATTTGATTAAATTCATCAATTCAAGAAGCGGTTCTCTAGAGATTCATCGAATCATTAGATTGAGCTGATTATCCAGTTCCTACGCTGCGACAGTATGTGAGTTACAACAGGCTGGAGAGATGAAGTTTAGAAAGTTAAGTGAAGTTAAATGTTGTGATTGTTATCACGAGTGTTAAGTGATGAGTTGTTATGTGTATAGTAAAGTATATTGAGATGTTAGACAATATCTATGATTTAGTATAATAGTATAGTTTTGTGTTTGATGTGTATTGTGGATCATGTGGGCAGGTATGATCATTTTCACTGAGTAATTCATTACTCACCCCTCTTTTTCCTTTTCCAGTGTGTACATGTGTGTTTCTTGTTGTGCAAGTTAGAGCGAGAGACCTAGGGCACAAAAGTGACGGGAACGATTATCACAATTTGGTATCAGAGACTAGGTTAGCCAAACCGGTTCTGACCCGCAAGGCTGGTCCTAGAGAAAGAAAAATGTTTTCAAAAATGTTTTTAAAAATAAAATGTTTTCGGAAATGTTCAAAAAGTTTTGGGAAATGTTTTAAGGAAAAAATGGTCTTTAGATTTCTAAGGTCTCGCGCTAGAGTTATGTTTGTTTGGTTGTAAGTCGTAAGCTGATTGGGTAGTTGGTAGGTTATTTGTGTTTGGCTGTTTTATTAGCTTAAAAAAAAAGAATAAGAGGGGAAGTTGCATAGTGTTTGGTTAGAAGAGTGCAGGCGCACACTTTGTTCAATATCGGATCCACACCTAGTTGTGAGTTTCGTATTGACAAGTGTTGATCCACACCTTTTCTCTTTACAGGGACTTTCTTGGTGACGTTGGTCCGTCCGTTAAACCTCGCAGTGTCTGGAACAGCACCCGCAACATTCCCAGCCGCGTTTCCAGCTCCAACCGCAGCCACATTCACAGCAGCCGCGTTCCCAGCAGCAGCAGCCGCAGCCGCAGCCTCGGCCGCCGCAGCCTCGGCCGCCGCAGCAGCCTCAATCTCATGCTGGTTCCCAACCGCATTCTCAGTTCCAGAACTCCCCGAGTTCACAGCAACATTCAACCTTGCAGCCCTAGTCCTTCTCGGAGCCATCTGCACGTCAAACAAGAACCAGTTAGTCCAAAGCTAACACCAGACAAGAGTTCCAAACTCCACAGAAAACAACAGACCGCGAGACTCGGCAGTGAAAGGTGGATATTTCTAGCCCCAACTATGCAAATGAACTATCCTAGAATCGACCATGCTCTGATACCAACTGTAGCGACCCAACCTGATAATCCTAACCAGGCCGGCCGTACCGAGTCTAACTCTAACCAGATTCCATACTTAGCATATTTTTCAGATTTTTTTTAAACTTAAACAAGCAGATTCGATTCAAAACAAGCCCATTCTCATTGCATAATTATTCCAAAACCAGATAACAAAGGTTCATAAAACATAAACTAACTTAGCCAAATTCGTTCTAAGTCATAACCGAAATGCAAAGCCAATTATCCAGAAAAACACATGATAAATAAACCCCCAAACCCAGTCCTAATCCACTTCTTTCTTCACTGCCTTCAAGTCCGCCTTCAAGACTAAACGTCCCGGATAACATCCTTACCTGCACACTCAACACATAAGAGAAGCATAAGCATTATCATAAATGCTTAGTCAGTACGGTCATCCCGTACCACCAGCCAATACCAGAAAACGCATTCATACATCAGTTATACAATTCACATTATCACTTAGCAAGCAAGCACAGAATCACGGTTCTATGATCGTCTCAACCACTTGTGAATTTCCTCACGGCCTCGGTTCTACTCCAAGCGAGAATCACACATCCCCTTGAGCTAGCAACTCGACCCGGACATTCACACAGCTAGTTAGACACCACGTATAAACCACGGTATCCAATATCAATCACAATCACATAAACACATTGATCTTGCTAAGCATAAACACTACTTACACAAGCAATCAATGAAAACCAGACAACCTAGCAATCCTACGGTTCCAGATACAAGCTACAGTCACGCACTCACCTTAGACACAAAGGCAAACGTTTCAGTCGGATGAAACTTGGTCAGAAACAGAACCAGTCGATCCCACCCGTGAACCCTCGGCTAGCGGTACGACCACAATCAGCGAGATCCAATCTCCTCTCGGCTATCTCACAAACCGTCAACTTTTCCTCGACCAAGATTCTGTATTCCCTCGGAAACAGACCAAAATACATAGATTAGTCGAGCCACAGTCGACAGAAACTAAGCCAGAAACGAAATAGCCGACACTTACCGAAATCTCTCGGCCAGAAACTCCTTCTCTCGGATATCTCTCGATCCGATCGAACAACTCACAACTATCTCTCAGATCTCTAGGCTAACACACGCCTACAATCAGATAACTCGATTATCTCTCGGTGAAAACAATCCAGAACAGAAATTACTCGGTGAAACTCGGATTACCTCGACTATCTCTCGGCTGGAGTCGGTCGGATTTAATTTTCTCTCGGCTGGAATCCAAACCAGTTGACCAACATCGAGAAAAACACACTTTTAGCCGACTAAACCTACGGCCCATGGCCCATCTCGACACTTAGTCAAATTTCCACAATAATTATTCGGTCCAGCCACAGTACGGTACTTAACCTCACGGACGTACCACGGTTTGGTACCACAGACATCCACAGACGTACCACGGACGTAACACAAACGTACTACAACATGGTACCACAGACGTACCACGGACGTACCACAGACGTACCACAACACGGTACCACGGACGTACCACAGACGTACCACGGACGTACCACAGACGTACCACAACACGGTACCACGGACGTACCACAACACGGTACCACAGACGTACCACTGTACAACACACATATTTACAGAAACGGACGAACCTCCACTATACCAGGACATATATACAACGGTCATCCCATGACCCGCACGACCATACTTAGGATTTATGATCGCAGATGCTACAATTCTCCCCCACTCAGTTTGGATTCGTCCTCGAATCCGGCTATTCCTCAGGAAGTTTCTCAAACCATTTCGGGAACATTGTACTCATCCTTGACTCTTTTTCCCAAGTCGTTTGCTCGTCGCCATTACAGTCCCACAGAACTTTGATCATCTTGACCACTTTACCACGCTTAACCTTTTCCTTCCGGCCAACCACACGGATCGGTCTACCTTCCACGGTCAGATCCTCTTGCAGCTCCGGAGGTGGTTCAAATATCACATTCTCACGTTCGGTTATGTGCTTTCTCAGCTGCGACACGTGAAACACATCGTGGTAAGCACTCATTTCCGGCGGTAAGTCCAACTTATACGCCACTGCCCCAATCCTTTCCAGAATCCGGTACGGCCCCATGTACCTCGGACTCAACTTAGCATCAAACATTGCTCGCCTTTTCCCCTTGTAGGTCATAGCCTACAGATAAACCAGATCGCCCACACTGAACTCCAAGTCCTTACGGCGCTTATCGGCATAACTCTTTTGCCGGTCTTGAGCCTTTTTCAGCTTGACTTTCAGAAATCAAATCTTTTCAGTAGTCTCCTCTACTATCGCGGGTCCTAACTCACTCCGCTCCCCCACTTGGGTCCAACACAACGCCTCATACGGAGACATATCAATGCTTCCTTGGTAAGTGTTGTTATACGCGAACTCAGCCAACGGTAGATGTCTATCCCAGTTACCATCCCAGTCCAGTACACACGCTCTCAGCATGTCCTCTAACGTCCTGATGGTCCTCTCAGACTGACCATCCGTTTGCGAATGATACGCAGTACTCATGTGTACCTTCGTCCCAAATCCTTCTTGGAACTCTTTCCAGAATCGTGAAGTAAACTTCGGATCACGATCAGACACAATACTCACTGGCACGCCATGGAGTTTCACGATCTCATCGACATACAACTCCACCAGCTTAGCCACTCCATCCGTCTTTTTCATAGGTAAGAAATGAGCAGACTTGGTCAGTCGATCCACAATGACCCAAATCGCATCATGCTTATTCTTAGTCTTCGGTAAACCCATCACAAAGTCCATTGTGATCATATCCCATTTCCATTCCGGCATTGGTAATGTTTGCAACAAACCACTCGGAAACTGGTTCTCAGCCTTAATCAACTGGCATGTCGGACAACTAGCCACCCACTTGGCCACGTCCCGCTTCATCCCGACCCAATGATAGTACCTTTTCAGGTCGCGGTACATCTTGGTCATTCACGGATGAATAGAAAACCTAGACTGATGTGCTTCCTTAAGGATCTCTTCCTTTAACTCTCTCACGTTAGGGACACATCGGCCATTCAACATAATCGTCCCATTGTTTGAAGTCCGATACTCGGTCTTGTCAGCTTTTGACATCTTAATCAGATTCTCGTCCTCCTCTTGAGCTAACCGGATCCTTGTTAACAAGTCAGCCTGATTCGCAGCTCCCAAACCCAACGGTTCCATATCCTCAGTCAGAACGTTCAGCCTTAACGTCCTTAGGAGATTCACAACTCCTTCCACATCTTTAGCAGATGATACACTAGCCCTTCTCCGGCTTAATGCATCAGCAACAAGATTAGCCTTTCCCGGATGATAAGCTATCTCCAGATCGTAGTCAGCGACTAACTCCATCCATCTCCGTTGCCTCAGATTCAATTCAGGTTGAGTGAAGATGTACTTCAAACTCTTATGATCGGTGAACACCTGAACCTTCCCACCATACAAGTAAGATCGCCATATCTTTAACGCAAAGACTACGGCCGCCATCTCTAAGTCATGCGTAGGATAATTCGCCTCATGCTTCCTTAGCTGCCTTGACGCATAGGCAATCACATTCCCGTGTTGCATTAGGACACAACCTAGTCCCTTACCAGACGCGTCCGTGTAGACCGCGTATGGTTCATCCAGCTCAGGTAGAGCCAACACTGGTGCACTTGTAAGCATCCCGTTCAGCTTCGAGAAACACTCTTCACACTCGGCTGTCCATACAAACTCAATGTCCTTCCCGGTCAAGCGTGTCATCGGCTGAGCCATACTTGCAAAACCTTTAACAAACCGCCTGTAGTAGCTAACCAACCCCAGAAAATTCCTTATCTCCGTCGCATTCTCAGGTCTCGGCCAATCCGCAATGGCCTTGATCTTTTTAGGATCCACAGACACTCCCTTGTCCGAAACAATGTGACCCAAGAACCCAATGTGCCGTTGCCAAAAGCTACACTTGCTCAGCTTGGCAAACAACTTCTGCTCTCGCAGTTTCTCCATAACCATCCTCAAATGATGCTCATGCTCTTCCGGACTCTTCGAGTACACTAAGATATCGTCTACGAAAATGATCACAAACTCATCCAAGTATTCTCTGAACACGCCATTCATCAACTTCATGAATGAAGCTGGCGCATTCGTCAAACCAAAAGGCATGACCACAAACTCGTAATGACCATACCTAGTCCGAAAGGCAGTCTTCCGAACGTCCGGTTCGTCTATCGGTATCTGATGGTACCCAGAAGCCAAATAATTCTTCGAGAACCAAGTAGCACCCCTAAGCTGATCCAACAACTCGTCTATCCTTGGGAGTGGATACTTGTTCTTCACAGTAACACGGTTTAACCCTCGGTAATCGATGCAAAGCCGGAAGCTTCCATCCTTCTTCTTTACGAACAGAACAGGTGTGCCCCATGGTGAACTGCTTGGCCTTACAAATCCCTTCTCTAGGAGATCGGCCAGTTGCTTCTTTAGTTCAGCCATCTCGGCCGGAGCCATACGGTATGGTGCCTTAGACACTGGAGCAGTTCCCGGCTTAAGTTCAATCGTGAACGGATCTGAACGAGCCGGTGGCATTCCCAACAAAGCTTGGAAAACATTCTCAAACTCTTGTACCACTGGAATGTCCCCTAACTCCGCCTCTGGTCCAACCTCAATCGAAGATATCGTCGCCAGATATGCTTCACACCCTTTCTCTAACATTTTCTCCGCTTGAATTGCCGACACAACCAAGCTACCAGAAGTCGGTCTCACTCCTTGGTAAACCAGAACTTGGCCATCCCTCTCGAACTCCACCCTGCCTCGGTGACAATCCAGATGCGCCTTATGCTTACCGAGCCAATCCATTCCGAGGATGACATCGTAAGACTTAACTTCGCAAATCACTAAGTCCGCTGGCATATTAACCTCGCCAATCCAGACATCAATGTTGCGAACAGTCCCTAGTGAGAACATCACTTGGCCTCCAGCCGCCCTCACTAGTCAGTTCCTTCTTTTGTTCTTTTTAAATCCAATGTCCTTGTACATAAAGACTTAATGTTGGTGTTTTTTGGTAACTTGCTTTGTCCAAAACCAATGATGATGTTGGATTTTGCTTTGTAAACAATTCAAATGTTATTAACAAAGTATTGTATTTCTATGTAAAGCCTTAATGTTTGTGTATATCTATGTAAATTCGTTATTACAATCAAATAATAGTAACAAATCGAGATTCTGAGAAACAGAACAAATACCAATTACACAATTTCATGTTCTAAAGAGTCACTAATCAGTCGTAAATTGGTCACTAAATGGTCACAAAACAGTCGCTATTCAGTCACAAACTTATGCACACCAGTCGTATTTAGTCGTAAATTAGTCACCAAATAATCACAAAGTAATCGCTTTTCAGTCGCAAAATTATGCGCACATCAGTCGCAAAATGGTCACCAAAGTTAGCGCCTCCTTACCGACTACATGAACAGCTTTGTGACGACACAACATTAAGTCACTCTTTAATCGCTATATTAGTCGTTAAATTAGTCGCATATTCGTCACTAAATTTTGCGACTAATTTGCGACTAAAGCTCGACGCCTTTGAGCACATCCTAATTAGTCGTAAAATAGTCGGCAATTTACGACTAATTTACGACTGTGACAATTAGCGACGAAGAATATACGACTGCGTTGTATAGTCGCAAATAAGTCGTAATATGTGTTTTAGCGACTGTTTCCCGACTACCTTGTTAGTCGCAAAAACACTGTTTTCTTGTAGTGTGGGGACTCCTGAGAGTAGTTTTAAAGAATTGCCTTCTTACCTATACATGATAAGACGGGCAAATCCGGGTACAATCACGCGTCTTCAAATTGATGAGTGTGAAAGACTCAAATATGTGTTCATTGCATTTGGTGCGAGTGTTGCTAGATTTTCTTTCATGCACAAAGTTGTTGTTGTCGATGGTACGTTTCTCCATGGTAGTTACAAAGGGACGCTTCTAACAGCCCTAGCTCAGGATGGTAATTTTCAGATTTTCCCAATAGCTTTCGGTGTTGTTGACACTGAAAATGATGCTTCTTGGCGTTGGTTTTTTACGCAACTCAAAGTTGTTATTCCTGACGATAAGGATCTTGCGATAATCTCGGACATACATTAGTCAATAGGAAAAGCAAATTGGTCATGTGTATCTTTTGGCTTCTCGTGGAATTTGCACTTACCATTTCTATAAGAACATTTTAGTAAAATTCAAAGGAAAACATTTGTTTCCTCTGGTGAAAAAAGCGGCAAGGTGTTTTAGGCTGGCTTATTTTATTGAGGCGTTCAATGAGATTGAAGCGCTTCATCCTGAACTACATGGATACCTCCAAAGAGCTGGTGTCCGAATGTGGGCGCGTGTTCATTTCCCTGGTGAAAGGTACAATTTAATGACTACGAATATTGCGAAATGAATGTTTAAAGCACTGTCAAATGCTAGAAGCCTTCCCATAGTTCGACTGTTAGAAGCGATACAGACTATGATGACCAGATGGTTTGCTGAACGGAGAGAGGATGCGAAATCGCAGCTAACAACGCTCTCACGAGGTGTTGAAAAACTGTTACAGGTAACTCAGCTGTAATCGTTTACATAAGTCAGTCGTCAAATGCTCATAAACCAGACATTATTTTGATAAATCAGCTTAACGTTTTTTTTTCTGGTTCTTCTCTCAAATAGGCCCGTGTCACCGCATCAAAACTTATGAATGTACAAACGATTGATGCTTTACGTGTACAGGTAACATATGGAACATATTTGCATGTTGTAAATGTGAATGCAAAAAGATGCACATGCCGTCGTTTTAACCACGAAAATATACCATGCGTCCATGCAATCGCAGCTGCAGAGCATATGGGTGTGTCTCGTATATCTCTGTGCAGTCCTTACTATAAGAATGATTATTTGGTTAACGCATACGCTGATTCAATCATGCCTTCAGATGCAGCACTACCTGTTCCTGAAATTGTAACTATCTAACCGTGCTTGCCTCCGATTGTTGTAAACCAGACAGGAAGGCCCAAGAAAATTAGGATTAAATCATCTTTGGAAGTTACCCTTGGAAATAAAAGCCCTAGGAAGCAACCCGCATGTTCTCGATGTAAAAAAGTTGGGCATAATGCGATAACTTGTCCGACGTATTATTGTTGGCATGTATTTTCGTTTTCCTATTTGGTAATGGCTAACATGACTGTTGGTTTATGTGTTTTATTTTTATGTGAAGCATTATAACTCTGACGCGAAACCGTAATTTGTTAATCTACGCAACCTTTCGTCTTTCGTGAAGTATTATAACTCAGCCGTCAAATGTAAATTTGCAGCGAAACCATAAGTTAACCTATTTTACGCAACCTTTCGTCTTCCGTTAAGTATTATAACTCAGCCGTTAAGTATTATAACTTAGCCGTGAAGTATAATAGCTCAGCCATGGAGTTTTATAACTCAGCCGTAACATTGTTGTTTTGCCGCGAAACCATAAGTTAACCTATTTTACGCAACCTGTCGTCTTCCGTTAAATATTATAACATAGGCGTAACACTGTTGTTTTGCCGCGAAATCATAAGTTAACCTATTTTACGCAACCTTTCGTCTTCCTATCTCTTTTTTCTCGTTATATCAGATTCTTCTAAATCTTATATTCCATCTCATTCTCTCTGTTACAACCTTTCGACATGGACGTTGTTCCTCCCATAACATGACAGTTTCTCAGAGATGTTGAAACGATCCTTAACGCTGCTGATCGGGAGAATCTTCCCGTTCTATACCCTGGTGCGGGTTTCTGGATTGACAAAACCACTGTTACATGGTTCAAGTTCAATCACTTTCTCTATGTCGCGATCGGAGAGATCCTTCAACACAACTGGCACCATGAGTGGTCGACGTACCATTTGATTCCCGTCCATTATAAGACACGATGGTTTTTCCTCCTCGCGGTAAGCACCAATTTTTGATATAAAGCACACTAAAACAAAAACCCTAATATGGTTCTATACTCTTATAACTTCTTTTCTTTTCTTTATTTGTAGCGTAAATACACGTGGGATCCAAAACATACTTCAACGGTTTGGACGCAGTTTAATTTGTGTGCTAGAACGTTATTCCGAGACCAGATGCGTGCGTTGAAGAGGATATGGGTGCGTGGTGGCGATAAGCCCCAGTGGATTAATAGGATAGTGTGGAATAATTTGGTCGATATGTTTGAGGAATTTGGCCCAGATGATGTCGGTTTCAGAACGTGAATTCCATTGTTAAACTTCTTTGTACTGTCGTCTTCTCTATGAACTTCTATGTAATGGTGTTTTATCTAGCTATGATCATCTTTTCTTTTGACTTTTGATTTCACTTGATTTTAGCATACCCGTGAATTCCATTGTTAAACTTGACTATAAATCAGTCGTAACTTGACTAAAACTCAGTCATGTCGTTAGAATAACGCAGTGAAACCACGAATGAATCTGCGTTAAGTCAGTCGTGTCGTTAGAATAACTCAGCCAAATCACGAATGAATCTTTCTTAAGTCAGCCATATCGTTAGAATAACGCTCGAAACCACGAATAAATCTGCGTTAAGTCAGCCATGTCGTTAGAATAACTCAGCCAAACCACGAATATGGCATATGTGAATATTTGATATATTCATGTGAAGACTTAGATTCCATTCCTATTCAAACTTACATTAAGGATTGCAGGTTATATACTCACTACAAGAATTGGTCTGTATACCTACATTTTTTGTCACAACATTAATTTGTAACAAAAATTTGTATCACTAAGAAACTACGATTTTGTGGCTACTCGTAGTAACTGGATTAACCACAAATAAACTTTAATTCCCCAAATTCAAATTCTAAACCCTAAACCTTTAATTCTTAACCATAAACTATAAATCAAATGATATAAAGAACTTGCTTCTCATTGGTTAAATCTTAGAAACAAGGATCATGCTTTATTTTATTAATTTGGGTATGTTAGGTTGGGTTCGTTTCGTAACTCATCCGTAACACTGTTGTTGATGATATTAGCAAACAAGCCGTAACTTGACTATAAATCAGCCGGTACGTATGTTTGTAAAATCCTTAAATCAGCCACAAACATAATATGTTCAAAATCCAAATATTTTAATATCATAATAGGTATCAACGAAAACAGAATATATCATTGAAACTGTGCAAGCATATCAGGTGCCTCATCGTAGATATCTGCTGCCATCTTAACCCGTATAGCCTGGATATTTTGATCACATTTGCCATCGAAAGTTAAACCAAGCGCTAGACATTCGACTAATTTACACGCGTATACGCCACAATCCCCAATTTGTACGTTTTGAGGGACCCTGGAGACACTCCTCCTTCTGAAGGTAAACTGCTCGAAGCTAGGTTCACGGATTGTGGCAGGAACTAGTTCGTTCATCATTGCTGGAATTATCCGCGTAAACGGCCTACAACTTTCCAGAATATTATATTCACTTTCTATGGTTACTTGTCCCACGATGCTATCATAGCAATCAATATGCCCCTTACGCAGGTCCACGTGCAGCGCCACCCAGTGATTGCCTCCGGTTTTTGGAATAATATACAAGTGATCCACATCTTGTATCCACTTTATATTTGTCGGTTGATCCACTGGAAGCAAACTGTTAACTACGTTCTCCTACGGGGTGTCTTTGAATTTAAACCTCTTCGGTTTTATCTTGAACTGTTCTTACTCTTTAACGCATAGAGTGACGAACCACGTGTCTATAAACGCAAATGCGTTTGTTGTGGAATGGGCAGGGATCTCGCTTAAACCTGTTCCTGAGGACTCTCAGGAACGCACACACATGCTGTAATAAGTGAGAATGATATAGCATTACTCAGCCGCGATGTGGCATAACTCATACATAATATTGTATCATAACTCAGCCTTAAAAAACAATAACTCAGACACAAAGTAGTACTTACAACATCGAACAGCCATCCATATTCTCGATCTGGCCAATGCTTTCTTTCGGTGATGATAACCCTATAGAAATCAACAAAGTCTGTTACCCTGCCCAATGGGATATTCCTAACAGATAAACAAAAGTTAATATACACAAATAGTGTTAACAAGCTGTAATTAACAAGTTAATAAGGTCTAAAAGGTCATACTCGAATGGCTTTAGGTAATCCTTAAGTTTCTGCAATTTGGCCGGATCAACCGGTGCCAGACGATCATATATTCCAGGTGAAGGTACACAAATCTTCCTCATGCACGTTCAGTCCGTTGTCTCCAATATAAGGAAAAACCCTTGCTGGATGATCTTGTTGTGGATTCAATGCACTCCCATCCGGGGACAGCCTAACACTCTCCGTCCTTAAAGCTTTAATTTTATTCATCCTAATCTTTTCCTCATCATCATCATCAGACTCATGTAACATGCACATGTTATCAGCGACAAACTGGTCTGTGACATCTCATATGTCACGGTCATCTTCATTCGGATCGTTATTGTCAGCTTTTTTCAGGACTTCATCAGCTTCTTTCATCTCTTTAATGTTCGAAGCAGGTAATTTTATTTTCAGCTTCGTCACCGATGAAGGCTTTCTACCTCTTCTCTTTGGCTGATTATCTTCGGCCGGCATCTGTTTGCTCTCATCTTCGACTTCTGTCTTCTGTACCTCAGCTTCTTTGGCCACCGTTTTAGGCTTTCTACCTTTTCTCTTTGGTTTATTATCTTCGGCCGGCATATGTACCTCTGCTTCTTTGGACACTTGGTTTTTTGTATTTCTGGGGCGTAATCTATTAGCAGGAGACTGCTCAATGAAATCAATATTCCTTATACAGATTCTTATTGACCCTAGCAACACCACTGTCCTTCTCTACGTTGACAAAATTCTTCCCCTGTATAACATAGCGAAGAAAATAAGATAACGATAACTCAACCACAACGTTAAGACAACTCAGCTATACATTAAACATAATCCAGCCGCAACTTATATGACAACTCAGTTGTAAAGTATTCATAATTCAGCCGCAATGTATTGATATTTCAGCCGTATGTATGCCACTGTTAGCTTACCATAGGACTAGTAACATTGTAGTTTTGTAGTGGTTTCCGTGGAACTTGAGGTGTCGGTAGTTGTGGCTTCTTCATCTTGAGCAGATCGATAATTCTGAAATCTTACTCGTCATCACCAACGTTTTGGCCAGATTGCCCTACCCCCATGGCATTCAGGTGCTCTTTCATCTGTTTGAATTCAGTCTCAATAGATCCAAGCCTGATTTCAACGCCAGTCATCCTTGGGACAAACCTTGCATCCATCCTCACTTCTACTCTATTTCCAATCACCTTCTCCAGATTTGAAGACATTTTTCTAATGGTACTATCAACGCTGTTAAACCTTGAGTTTAATTTAGACACCATATCCACGACTGTTCTAACCGACACATCTTCCCCAACATCGTCCTCCTCACCAACACCCTGCAACACATACACAAAAAAGCATAAACAAGCTAACCAAACGTAACATAAAATATAAATTCACTATATACCATATCACTTACCTTTGCTTCTTTCTTCTTCTTCTTCTTCTTCTTCTTATGTGCATTTCCTTCACCAGATTCACCACCCTCACTGTTGATCACTTCCATGGTTTTCGAGACCTTCTGGACTTTCTGCTTCTTTGCGGGTGATTCAGACTCAACCGCTGCTTTAGCATTTACTTTTTTCTTCTTCTCATTCCTCTTCAAATCCCAAAAACATTTGACAAACTTATCCTCATGTATGTCTTGGATCAAGTGATCAAGTGATGGGTCTTATGCTTGATCTGGCCACGTATGAAATAGCTCTCTTACATCATCCTTCATAACCATTTTACTCACACACACCTATAACATAAGAGATTATGAAACCCATCAGTAAGTTTTAACTCAGTCATCAATAGGTATAACTCAGACATCACTATAGCATAACTCAACCACTAATAAACCATAACTCAGCCATCACTAAACCATACATCAGCCATCACTAAAAGTATAACTCAGCAACCGTATAACTCATCCATCATAAAACTAACTCAGCCATTATTAAAAACATAACTCGGCCATTAACTATCATAACACAACCAAAACCTTACCTCACCATAGATTCTGATATCTTCAGCAATGGTCGATTCCATTGTTGAAAGTGTACGGTTTCCACCCCATCGAAATAACGATATCTCATCATTATTGACTATGTTCCCAAATCGCTCTCCAAAGCATTTGACTGAATCATACGCCCAATCCTGTAACACGTAAACCATACCACTAATGGTGTAAGACTTTCCTATAGACGTCAATATCTTTATAGCATCAACAAGAGTTTCAAATGCTGACCGACCCCATGGATAAGTCTTCATGGCTTCATCATCAAAAACTCTTTTTGCACTTTTGAATGGTATTCTAGAATTATGATGCAATCCTTAAATACCAATGCATTGAAGTGGCAATAGCCCCAACCATTTACGCTTTTGAGGAGGCCATTTCCGGCACACTGATAATCCTGCCCTAAGTTCATCTAACTTTGGTCCTTCCCCACCTGGCACATTCAATTCTCTGAAGAACGTTCTGTAGTCAGCTTCAGGTTCAAATATCTGTGTAGGCATTGGATCTGTGTTTAAACCCGTGATATGACCAAATTCATTGAAGCCAAACCTGATAGGTTGACCACCGACGAGACACCAAATCTCCTTCTTATGTATTCTCAATTGTCTACTTAGAAGATAGTGTAAAGTCTTACCAGACCACGTGAATTGGCTGTTAGATAGCTTAGCAACTATTCCAATAGGTAACTCCTTCATTTTATCCCACACATCTTGACCTATTGATTCTCTAATCCCAGGGATATCTGCCATCTTAAAATTGTGGTTAATGGATTTATTCTCCAGATTAGACTCCCCTTCTGCGTAAAGTCTTGGAGGGTAATCCCTTGTTTGTTCTTCAGAAATAACCTTAGCCATCTGATAAGAAAGTTAAAATCAGCCAGAGTATAAATCATAACTCAGCCACACCATAAAACAAACTCAGCCACAAATGCATTGATAAACCATAAATCAGCCGTAAAGCAAACCGTAACTTAGTTGCAACATAAAACAAAATCAACCACCAAATCGAATAGATCTAACAAATCAGCCACCATATGTAAATCAACGACGGCGAAAATCAGCCATAATAAGCATCGATAAAAACCCTTAATATCACCGCGATAGTTTTCGGAAAACGGTTTAAATCATGGGAATCACTTGCAATTAAACGGTTAAACTCAAAAAAAGATTCGAACTTACCGGAGCAAGTTTGTTCGTGAAAAAAGAGAGATTTTTAGCAATGGAAACGAAGAGTGCACTCGAGAAAACGAAGAGTCCCCACTCCAGTTCGTAAAAAAGGAGACGAAATGTGACCGAGATAAGAGAAGCGGCCAGAAGAGACGATATGACGGCGGAATTAGGATTTGACTTCGGAATCGCCGAGAGAGAGAGAGAGAGGTTTCGCAGAGAGGGAGAGAGAGAGAGGTTTTTTTTTCCGTAACAAAAGAGAACGATTCAGTTTCCCTCGCTTTTGATCATTAATGACATAACTGTTGTTAATGACGTGTATTTTTTTTTTTTTTTTATCATAATGAGGTGGATTAAATCATAACTCAGCCACACCATAAATCAAACTCAGCCACAAATGCATTAGAATAACTCAGCCAAACCACGAATATGGTATAACTCGGCCAAACCACGAATATGATAGATGTGAATATTTGATACATTCATGTAATTAAACCACTTTAATAAGTTGTAATTAACATTTTTATTCACTTTACCAATAATGATCATGAAATTAGCTCATGTTTGTACCTTTTAAAACTTATCCAACAAAACGATAAATTCCAAACCCTATACCCATACATTGTGAAGCTATACTTAGATTCCATTCCTAGACAAACTTACATTCAGCCTCTGTGATTGCAATGACATTGCAAGTTGCATTTAAGTTTTGTTTTGTTTTGGATCTAATCACCACAACATCTTAATCAAACACAAATAGTCATGAATCATATAAGGGATGTCCTTACAAACCAAACACAAAGGGCCAACAGAACATCTACTTATGCATCTACTTATGCATTGCCAATACAGAACAACTTCAAGATCTTTGTTTTCCATCCAAATTCAAATCGTTGTTGTATATCACCATCTCCTGCACATTTCTCCACCTCATGCTTCTCCAATTCTCGAGAATCCCGAAGGTTACTAGTAGTATTGGTGGAAAGGTTTGCTTATTGGTTCCTTGTTTTGGTCTTCAAATACTTGTTATTTGAAATTTTCAAATTTCCCAATAGGTAGTAGACTTGGCTGTGACTCCTGATGGGGAGAGAATGATCACGGTGTTTTCAGATAAAGAGATTCAAACGTGTTATCGCCGAGGAGCAACCGATTACTTCACTTTCGGTTTCCGGCGATGGTAAGTTCTTTATAGTCAACCTGAGCAGCCAAGAGATACATCTTTGGGATCTTGCTGGAGAGTGGAAACAACCATTGAAGTTTTCGGGTCACAAGCAGAGCAAGTACGTGATACGGTCATGTTTTGGTGGGTTTGACAATTCGTTCATCTCCAGTGGAAACGATGACAACATATTTTTCTCGTCCTGGTATATGTAGCTTTACGTTTTCTTGTGCAAGTCTTATTGTTTGCCATCGATCTATTTTTTCACTGTTGGTTATTTTCTTTTAGGAGGCCAAAGCTGCTTTCAAGTCTCTTTTGGAATCTGTAAATGTTTAGTCCGACTGGTCATGGGAACAGGTAATCTGGATGGATGTTCAGTCTGACTGGTCATGGGAACATGTAGTCTCTTTGTGTCATTGCTTATGGGTACACTGATAGATATGGCCTGTATTCTCTCCCTGATCATCTACAAGCTTCAGTACTGACCTTTTCATCTCTTTGTAGGCAACGAAAGAGATTGTTCATGATAAAAGATATGGTGCTTTGAGGACACTCGGTGAACGCAAACAAGCTTTTAAGGAGGTATATAGTCTCTTAGTTCTTAGGAATGATGTGCATTTTAATATCCCCATCTATAAAGTGTTGGTCGGTCGTTATTTGTGATCTAATTATTTTATTTCACTTTGAGTAGCTGTATGCTTACATCTGATAGTCAAATATATTGTGCCAGTATCTTGGTCAAAGGAAAAAAGTGGAAGAGGAGGAAAGGTGGCGCAGCGTATAAACACGATAATCAGCTCAATCGAAAGATTTAGTGATTCTTTCGAGACCTGCTTCGCTCGATCAAGGGAACTCGGGACGAATTCGATCTTGAGACCGATTTTTTGTAATGATGACGTTAATCAATTCAGAACAAGGAAGGAGAGAAACTCTCGTTTATTAATAACCAAAACTGCTCGATAATGAAGCCAATAGTTTGGCTTATATAGAGCTACTTAGAATCCTTATCACAAACGATAAAGGACAATTAACAATTCTAAAATAGGAAAATAGTAAGTTTATCTAAACTTTAACAAAACTTAAGAAAAGGAAAACTTTAAAACCAAAACCAAAAGCTCTTAGGACTTTGACAATTTGAAAGATTGTCAAATTGGCGCCAGAGATGCTGCTGCATCAGGTCCCCCCAGCTGAGAAAGATTCGACCGCGAATCAGGAGCTGGATCATCGGCGAGAAAGGGAGTGAGATAGCGGACATTGAATACATCAGAAGTAGTAATATTCGCTGGTAGACGGAGCTGATAAGCATTGTCATTGATGCGCTCCAAGACCTCCAAGGGACCAATCTTCTTTGCCTTTAACTTATTGTAGGCGTGCGACGGCATGCGGTCCTTGGTGAGGTAAGCCCATACGAAGTCCCCTACATTAAAAACAACACGTCGTCGACGAGCATCAGCGGCTTGTTTGTATTTAGAGGTCGACACTTCCAAGTTAGCGACAGTCTTCACATGGACTTGGGCAAGCTGATCAACAAAAGCCGTAGCATCTCCATGTATGCGTGTACGATCGGGGAGGTTAGACAAGTCCACTGGACTTCGAGGAACAATACCATAAATCACTTGAAAAGGACTAAAGCCGGAGCTTCGATTAATTGCGTGATTATGGGCAAATTCCGCTTGAGGTAACTTTGCATCCCACGTTTTGATTGCGTCACCAACTAAACAGCGTAAGAGGGTACCCAACGAACGGTTTACGACTTCAGTTTGACCATCCGTTTGGGGATGATAAGCTGAGCTCATATCCAAGCTAGTGTCAAGGAGCTTCCAAAGAGAATGCCAAAAGTGACCCAAAAAACGAGAATCACGATCAGATACTATCGACGAAGGCAATATGTGAAGGCGATATACTTCCCGAAAGAACAGAACGGCGACCTACAATGCATCCATCGTTTTCTTACAAGGAATAAAATGTACCATCTTGAAGAAACGATCAACAACCACGAATATAGAATCAAAACCCCGTTGAGTACGCGGCAAACCTAAGACAAAGTCCATGCTAATGTCAGTCCAAGGTTGAGTGGGGACTGGTAAAGGCATGTAAAGACCTGCATTAGTGGCACGCCCTTTCGAAGTCTGACAGACAACACAATGTTCAACAAAGCGCTCCACATCACGACGCAATGATGGCCAAAAATAGGAAGTAGAAACCAAATGCAACGTGCGATCACGTCCAACATGGCCTTCGCGATGCAACTCAGAGATTAACTGCAACCTGAGACTACATTCCGGAACACAAAGGCGAGTACCCCGAAAGAGAAATCCGTCATGGATAGAATAATCAGGCGAGGAATGTGAAGAGGCAGCTGCAAAAATTGATCCAAAGAACGGGTGACTAGAGTAGAGATCCACAAAAGACCCAAATCCAGGAACCGAAGTTTGAAGAACCGCGAGCAACGAATGTCGACGGCTCAATGCGTCAGCGACACGATTCGAAGCTCCCGAAGTATGCTTGATGACGAATGTGAACTGCTGAAAATATGCGATCCATGAAGCATGGCGATAGGAGACCTTCTCTTGACTCCCTAAATGCTTAAGAGCATCGTGGTCGGTATAGAGAACGAATTCTTTATGAAACAAATAGTGACGCCAGTGTTTGACAGCTTGGACAATGGCGTAGAACTCCACATCATAGGTGCTATAACGAGCACGAGAACCAGCTATTTTTTCGCTGAAATACGCGATGGGACGAGTCTTTTGACTCAAGACGACGCCAATAACTGCCTTAGAAGCATCACAATGGAGTTCGAACACGAGAGTAAAATCAGGTAAGGCTAAGATCGGTGCGGAACACAGCTTGCTCTTGATCAAGGCAAAAGCGGATTCTGCATCAGGTGTCCAAGTAAAATGACCATCACAGATGCAATCTGTAATCGGGGCCATGAGGCTACTGAACTGAGGGACAAATCATCTGTAGAAGGAAGCTAGTCCATGGAAACTGCGCGTCTCGGTGATTGTCGTAGGTGACGGCCAAGACTGTATTGCCGAAACTTTCGCCGAATCAACCGCTAATCCATTCTCCGAAACAATGCAACCAAGGAAATGAACCGCAGGAGAACCAAAGTCACATTTTTTCAATGTTGCATAAAATTTATCGCGGCGAAGGACCAAAAGAACTTCACGCAAGTGGCTGATGTGGTCACACAAGGACGAGCTAAAAATCAAGATGTCGTCAAAGTAGACAACTACAAACTTGCCGATGAAGGGACGGAGTGCCTGATTCATGATCCGCATAAAGGTTCTGGGTGCATTAGACAGCCCAAAAGGCATAACAAGCCACTCAAAAAGCCCTCCACGAGTTTTGAAAGCAGTTTTCCATTCATCCCCAGGGTGAATGCGAATCTGATGATACCCACTTTTCAAGTCTAGTTTGGAGAAAATTGTAGCAGAGCCAATCTGATCAACCAAATCATCCAAACGAGGAATAGGGAAGCGATAACGAACCGTGATTTTATTGATAGCACAGCTATCCACGCACATACGCCATGATCCATCCTTTTTGGGGACGAGTAAGGTCGGAACCGCCCAAGGACTCAGGCTCTCGCGCAAGAATCCTTTAACAACCAATTCTTCGACCTGTCTTCGCAACTCTTCATGTTCACTAGGGCTCATACGGTAGTGTGCTCGATTAGGGAGCGTAGCATCAGGGACCAAGTCTATACGATGCTGAATATCGCAAAGCGGAGGAAGTCCGGGAGGAAGATCGTCCGGAAATACATCTGCAAACTCCTGGAGTGTTTCCAAAAATGCTGGCGGAACCGCCGGGAAACGAACATCGGGAACTGGTTTAGCTACTAAGATAAAGACAATCCCTGCATCTCGCATTGCAGAAACAAACGGAGCCTTCTGCAGGAACAAGATCGGATTTGCAGGAGCGGGAGACGGCAATGGGGCAGAAGGAGCTAATGTAAACTTGCGATTGTTGAAACAAAAGCTGTAAGTGTTAAGAAATCCATCATGGAGCACTCGTCTGTCAGATTCCCAAGGCCTTCCGAGAAGTAAGTGACAAGCATCCATTGGAACAATATCGCAGTAAACTTCATCTTTATAAGTGAGAAAGACACCAAGGCGCGCCGAGTAACGGCTACATCGGTTCCTTGTTGCAACCAAGCAAGTTTGTAAGGAAAAGGATGCGGTCATCAGTAATGGAAAGCTTGGAAACATCATCAGCAGCAATGACATTTTCGCAGCTTCGAGAATCGATGATAAACTTGCATACTCTGCCATTAATCGTACAACGAGATTGAAACAGCGTGTTTCGCTGAGGGTTTGTGATGGCAGCACGGGGAGCCAAACAAGCGCGTCGGAGTACCAAGAGATGACCTGAGTCTGGATGTAGCAATTCTTCCTCGATGAGATCATCATCATCATAATTTGGGGCCGTGTCTGGGTCAATTTCTTCAAGCAACAAACCACGACGATTTCGTGCTGGGCAAGCGGACTGACGATGACCGACTTCCCCACATGAAAAGCAACGAAGACCTCCAGTACGGGGAGCTGGTAAGGCATCTACTGCAGTAAGTGTGGGCTCGGTTTTAGGGGCAGTGACAGGAGGAGTAGACGAAGACACCGGAGCGGAGCGACTCGGACGACTCCAAGACGCAACACCACCACGAAGTTGAGCTTCCACTGTTAGCGCCTGCTGGTGAGCTTCAGAGATCGACAACAGTCGAAACAGATTGAGGGTGTGCTGGATCTGTTGGCGAAGTCCTCCCACGAAGCGTGTTACCATGTGTAGCTCGGAATCGTTAGTCTCCACACGATTCATCATTAGAAAAAATTCTGAAACATACTCGTCTACCGTACGACTTCCTTGTCGTAAGTTTTGAAACCTTTGGAACATGTGTTGTTCATAATTATAGGGTAAAATTTTTTTACGCATCTCACTCTTCAATTTCGTCCATGTTGTGATTTTTGACTTGCCAAGACGTGCGCGAGAGCTCTTGGATTGAGTCCACCACGCGGCAGCTCGCTCACGGAATCGAATTGCAATTAGCGGGACACAACGATCAAGCGGTACTCGCTTGAATTCGAGAATCTCATCGACGGTAACAAACCAATCGAGAAGTTCCTCAGCGACGGTACTTCCGCGAAACTCAGAGATTTCTAGGCGGAAACTTGACTCCCAACGATTATCAACTACCTCGTCTTCGATCTTGAGACCGGTTTCTTGTAATGATGACGTTAATCAAATCAGAACAAGGAAGGAGAGAAACTCTCGTTTATTAATAACCAAAACTGCTCGATAATGAAGCCAATAGTTTGGCTTATATAGAGCTACTTAGAATCCTTATCACAAACGATAAAGGACAATTAACAATTCTAAAATAGGAAAATAGTAAGTTTATCTAAACTTTAACAAAACTTAAGAAAAGGAAAACTTTAAAACCAAAACCAAAAGCTCTTAGGACTTTGACAATTTGAAAGATTGTCAAATTGGCGCCAGAGATGCTGCTGCATCAAAAGGCAAAGGAGACAAAAGAAAGCTCGGGAAGAATATGTCAAGATGCTAGAGGTATGTACCAAAGGAGTCAGAAGTTTGGTGTTTGGTCTGTTTAGTGTGGCTTAGGAGCTGATTTAATTGTTATAATGATATTTCCTGACCTCAGGAGTGTGAAGAACTTTCACCATCCGTGAAATGGAGGTGTGGCTTTCATATAGGTAGATGATCTTTGGTTGTTGTCGTTATTCTGTGAGTGACATATGTGCTAATGGAAACTATTTTCTTACCAGCGAAGCGATGAGTTTGTTTGTAAATGATGAGCGCTTTAAAGCTGTTGAACGTCCAAGGGATCATGAAGATCTTTTTGACAATTATATTGTGGAACTTGAGAGGAAGGTAATCATTTGGCTTCCTTGTTGGGGTTTTCATTGTGTAGATTTAGCTGTTTGGTTGTTCCCTGCTAAGCAAACCGAGCCATGAATATTAACATGAAGGTGTTGTACGAGGGAATGATATTTTTCTGGTTACCATCCAAGAGGCACGACTTAATTATGGCAAATTGATACTTTTGGTGGGCACTTAGATTGAGGCTGAGAGAATATCTGGTGCTTCAGCATGATAGCTTTCGAAGCTTCTATAGAGAATGGATTTTTTTTTCCGTGCTTTGTTGAAGGGACAAGTTCATTATTTGAAAAAAGCCAGTGGAGGAACATCGGCAGAAAATGGCAGAAAGATGTGCGAAGGAGTAATTATTGTGCAACTACTCCTAGATTCATCGTTGATGAGATTTACATATATAATTTTGAATTAATAGTCAAAAACTTTATAAAATCTCAGTTGACAAGATTGTCTTGGGTACAACAAAGATGTGTGAAGGTGTTCTTTTAAAGTTGAATAGGCTCTAATTTGTTTGTTATCATGGTTGAGAGAATGAAGGAAAAAGAAGAAAAAGAGGCCAGAAAGCTTCAACGTTTGGCTGAAGAATTTACCAATCTGTTGCGCACTTTCAAGGTATATTTTACCCATTGTGACTTTTTTTTTTTTTTTGAATCTCCAAGACGTTAAACATTATTTTTCCTTATAGGAAATAACCGCAGCTTCAAATTGGGAAGATATCAAACAACTAGTTGAAGAAAGTCAAGAGTACAGGTAACAATAGTTTCTTGCTTTGAATAAGGATACTTAATGGCTTACCAAATAGTTCTTAGCAAACACCTTAAATAAACAATCGAAAGGTCTTGGTATTGTATTTTCCTTCTTAATGTCTTATTTCGAATTTTCTCAGATCAATTGGAGATGATAGTGTTAGGAAAGGGCTTTTTGAGGAATACATTTCGAGTTTACAGGAAAAGGCAAAGGAGAAGGAGCGTAAGCGTGATGAGGAAAAGGTACCTGATTCTTCGTGTGCCATGAAACTTATTTTGTCTTTTATGTAAAATCAGGTCTCTGAGACTTTCTTTTATTGTTGTGGACATTTTCAGAGTAGAAAAGAGAAGGAAAGGGAGGAGAAAGAGAATCGGAAAGACAAGGAGAAGGAGAGTAGAAGGGAAAAGGAAAGAGAACGCGAAAAAAGAGAGTGGCAAAGGAGAAGGAGCGTAAGCGTGATGAGGAAAAGGTACCTGATTCTTCTTGCCATGAAACTTATTTGTCTTCTATGTAAAAAGTACAGTCTCTTAACACTTTGATTGTTGTTGTGGACATTTTCAGAGTAGAAAAGAGAAGGAAAGGGAGGAGAAAGAGAAGCGAAAATCAGACAGTGAAAATCGGCATAAAAGACAGAAGAAAGAGCACCGGGAGGTGGTAATGAGGAGCTAGAGGATGGAGAGGATGGATAGGTCAGACTTTAAAATCAAACTTGATCTGAAACTCTTATTTACTTCTTGTAGAGAGATGATGTATCTCCCAATGCCAATCTTTACTGTAAAATCATATTTTTGTTTTCTTTTTCTTTTCGTTACTAATTGGATATATATACCGGAAATCTCCTGCCTTGAAATCTTTAGCTATTACTGTTAGTTGGAAGAACTATCCAATAAGGACTGAATTTACGTTGATTTTGACTTTTCGGATTAAGTAATCTAATCCTAGCTATACCCAATCTGAATTTTCCGAATATTTTGGGTAAATGTAATAGAAATTACCGATGCGGAATGTTTACATTTCATCAAGATCGTCATAAATATGGAGTTGTTTTCTTGACTTGAAAGAATGTTATATGTGATCAATTTTCCAGCTAAACTCCTCTTAGCCCGGACAACTTCGAGTGGTATTTGGATTTTGCTGATTCTTTACTTATCCTACTGCCTATCGAAATGATGCCATCCCACACAATTCTCTATGTGGCACATCATGAATGTATAACATACAAAAAAACGTTATTGATGCAATAATAACACAAGGCCAATTTCCTTGGCCAAAAGATGGGGTATATAATAGATATGATGGGGATGGCGAGATATCCTTATGACACTTGGTAAGTCATACATCTTACATGAACCACATAGTCACAAATGGGACACATATAGATAAGGGAGTTTGAATCAGCCAAGGAGCATACGTTGCAAGTTAAGAAAGCTTGTCTTTGAAAGAGAGCAAGTACTCGAGGATTTTAAAAAAAAATATATTTACATAAAACGGTTTTATAAAATTTCCAGGTCGGGGTGTTTCACACTTCTCCATGGGTGCTTGGCTAAGATTCTTCATCGATTGACCTTGGTTTTTTTTTGTTTGCTCTGATTTGCTCTCTTTGGCCTTTTCGGGTTGTCTTGGGTGATTGGGGCTTGTTCATTGGTTAGACCGCTTTTGATGTCCTCATCACACAATGTACATGAAGTTGGAGCTTACATTCTTCTTTACGACACTCATAGAAGAAACATATAATCTTGTGGATTATATAACATTGTCAGTCCTCGCACCAGACCTAGAGTAACGGCAAAGTGGATGCTCATGTCACTTGGCAGGGGGATATGTAAGTCTGATGCTTTGTTAGCACAAGCTGCGTTGATAGCATAATCGCAGGCCCATCAATAATAAACTGAGTATATATCAAAAATTATGGCTTGAGACTTGAGATGCTTCGTGGTTTTCTCAAACGCGCAAAAATCAATAAAACAATTCGTAGATTGATGCAAAACAAAATACTTCTTTGAGAAAAAATTCCTTGAAAATATCACAATAATATTTCAATAATACGAACGACCTATTGAGTAAGAAACAAACAAAATTCAGAACATTGTATTGATCTATTTTGTCTATACTGCAAAACTATCTTGTCTATACAACGCTTCTTACAGTAGGAGCAAATAGGTCGAGACATGTGATGATTGTTGGGCAGAACACCAACCTATCTATCGTATATCTCTCACCCAATCAAACATTTGATGTGTAAGGTGACACAACAGTACTCATCACACATATAAAACCCTTGGCTCATATTTCTTTCAATAATAGGAACAACCTATTTAATAGAGTAAAGTAACTAACAAAATCCAGAACATAGTATTGATCTATTTTGTCTATTCTGGAAAAGTATCTTCTCTATACAACGCTTCTCACAGTAGGAGCAAATAGGTCGAGACATGTGATGGTTGTTGGGCAGACCACCAACCTGTATATCGTCGTAGGAAAACGATGAACCAGGCTTCATGTATAACTCCCACCCAATCAAACATTTGATGTGTAAGGTGACACAACAGTACTCATCACACATATAAAACCCTTCTTGCTGATACATTTTTCCTTCGCAAGCCTCACACCAATACGTCATGATACTAGTCTCCTCCCCATAAGAAATAGTAAGGGTATGCTTATCTAGTTTATACCTCACCTTTTGAGGTAAATGATATGTTGCGTTTTTGACTCATTCTAACCCAAGGTTTTCAATGGTTTTCGAGTCAAATTTTGTTTTTAGAGTATTTTAGTCCTTTATCTAGCCTTTTCAGGTTTTAGGTCGCTTTGGAAGAAAAGAAGTCATTTTGGGTGCAAACGAGCATATGGAGATGCAGAACCATGCAGAGACGTCTGAAGTTTGGCCTTCGTTGAAGCACTTCCCACCGATGGATCGAGTTTAACTTTGGACACAAGATAGATCTTTGAGTTAGCTTTCATATGGAAGTGATTTGAAGTCGATCCAACGGTGCGATCAAAAGTTATGCCAGTTTTCGTGATGACTGTCCGGCATGACGAGAAGATGAAGCATTTTTAGAAAAAGTCCATAGAGATATTAGATCGATCGATCCAGTATTTTGAAGATTTCCCGAGACTTTTTAGATCGATCGGTCCATATATAGATTGATCCGTCCACTCCTCAGACGAAAAAGGCAATCTGAAACTTCCTGTTTTGTTCTGAAATTATCCTAACTCAACATATTTCGATCCTGGACCTATATATACTTATTTTTGGCTATTGTTTAGGCCACGCTTTCATACTTTTTGGTGTTGTGCTTTGTAAGCTTCCGGAGACGAATCTCTGACTCTACATCTTTGAGAAGATTTCTGAACCCCATTGGATTTCTATTTATTTGATTATGAGTTTTTCTTCTTCTTTTTGTTATTTCTTTGTTTCCATGGCTGAGTAATCTTCTAGTTAGGTTTAGAGTTTTCAAAGGAATTTAGGAATTCATTAAATTAGACAAAGATAGGGATTTATCAACCTTTGTCTTCACCTATAGTTGTGTTCATTGCTTAACCTGAATTTATCACTTAGTCTATGATTTAATGTTTAATCTATTCATCAAAAGTTTTATAGATTGCTTGAAAGAACATAGGTGGACAGATTGTTCTTAGCCAACGAAAGCTGATGCTAAGGCAATCCGTGAACAAATTGAACCTGCTCGTTAATGCTTGTTTAGAATTATAAGTTCAAACGACAGTTTAGATACTTAGATTGCTAGATAAAGTGATTAATACCACGGCGGTGGATTGGTTAAACATTCATGTTTGAGTTCTAGATTGAGCTTATTTGTTCCATGAATAATTCTCTGGTTCATGATCTCCGAATTCCTGCGAATTGCCCTTGACCTAACGCTTCGTTTAATTGAATTTTACATCGTTTTTATTTTCTGTTTTCGTTTTACCTTGCAAACAACAAACCATATTTTGTCTTAGCTTATTTTTTGATCTAAAGAATCGTAGTGTGGCCTTTGGAACTTGTGGATTCGATCCCTAAATACTACGACATTGTTGTGCACTTGCAGTAGTTATTATAGGGTTAAAACTTTGTGTATCAAGTTTTTGGCGCCGTTGCCGGGTTCCAATTGCGTTGCCTACGAGTCTAGGTTTGAAGTTTAGTCTAAGACCCTAACTTTCACTAACTTTTTCTTTTAGTATTTTGTTTCTTACAGGTGATGGCCATGGATTACAATGATTGACCATAAGAAGAAGATGCCACATTTGATGAATATATTCAAGATGTGCAATATGTGGAGCCACCACTTGATGAGAGTGTACTCATATTGGAACAAATAGTTGAGTTGGATGAGCTTTGCAAAGAAAATCCAACGTTGACAAGGACTGACCTAGCAGTTATGATCCGGTTGAACCTCATGTCACATCGAGCGGCACTTGAAGGATGGGAGCTCACTTTCTATGAGATACATATAGCCCATGCACTTGAGGAGGTAATATATTGGGTTTCACCAAGCCCAATACAAGGTACACCTTTATTAACCTTTAAATCTCATGATGATGAGGATAGTTACATGTCTTGCATTGATGATGTAGCTTCTAGTTTGCACAGTCCCTTGCTCATTGATGAATGCTATGATTTAATATGTGAGTCTGAAAGACTATATACTTTAAGAGTAGAAAAACTTGCTAGAGATTACCATGAAGTGTGCTTTGATATTAATTATCTATGCGCTTTGAATATTCATGATCTTGAGTTTAAGCTTTCAATGCCTGATGAATTTAGATCTCTTCTTGAAAAATCTTACCTAGGGGATGTGTTTGATATTGACATGATCTTGAATGAGATAGGGAGCCCTAAGGTTGAGATAGATTCTAAGGAGGAGAATATTGTGTTCTACATGATTGATGGAGATGAAGTTGATTATTTTGTAATGAACTCGTTTAGACCTGAAGTTGACTTTATCTTTCCACCAACTACATTTGATCCTCATGAGCATCTCACCATCAAGAGAGATTCTAAGAGATATGCTACATTCGTAGTAGACTTCATTTATGTGAATTTTGTCACTTGGGATTGGATAATTGCGTGCTATTTTGCATATTTTGTTTCTTGCCCTAACAGGAGAAGGATCAACGGTGCATTGGCTCAGCCTTTTGATTCTCATGATTAACAACTGTGCTCGGAAGTCAAGCTATAGACTATAAACAAGCACTTAGTGGGAGACAACCCACTGGTAAGTGTATATATTTCGTTTTTCTTTAGTTTTCTAACTTTTAGTTTTGGTTTTAAGTGTTTCAGGTCTTAAAAAAAAAAAAAAAACGCCCAGACCCACCCTCACCTCTCATTCGACCACGAACATGTAAGTTCTCTCATCCCTTATCTGTTTCTTCATCCTTACCATCCTCTTCTCGCTTTCTTCGCACTGAGGACAATGTGATTTAAGTCTGGGGGAGGATGCTCATTCATGACTAATGCCATTTTATTTTTTGTTTCTCTTGAGTCATTTTGATGTTTTTCTTGAGCGAGTCCAAATTGTTTTATTGAGTCAAAACCTTGTTAGGAACTATTCGCTTTTCTTGAAACTAACCACATTGCATTGACACTTGAAGGACCATTGTTACAGTAGTTGATTGCAGATTTTACCAGGTAGAACACTGTGAGTGGATCAATCTAACGGAGAAAGTTCATGTTTATGTAGAGTTCGAAAAATTCAGGGTTGACTCCGCATCAAATGAACCTTAATTTTCTCATATTGGGGCTTGGTATACATCAAACCTGATTCCTCTTCTAGCCCTTTAAAGATAAGTTTGTCACTGTCTCTCTTTGATCTTCCCTAAAAGAAAAAAAGAATAATGATGCTTAAGTTTAAGAATGGCAGCCTGAGTTCCGTGAAAAGAACTAGGAAGGTGAGCCTACACTCGTGAAAGCGTCTCCTCACAAGGAACACGAAAGTGAGTGGCACCGTTCTTGAGATATAAAGAAAAAAAAAAGTAAGTCGATAGAAAAAATAAAATGATACCCTAGAAAAGTAGGGAAAAATCGACTAAGGGAAGAGAAAATAAGAGAGATTGTGCAAATACTTTTTGTGTGTTCAGGAGCTTGGAAGGGAAATAATCTATAAGTTCTTTGATCGATACTCCCTTGATGAGACTGCACGCTTAATTGATTAAAGGAGTCAAAAATGGAGGTTTCGAATTTCTCTAAGGGGTTTGAACCGTATTTGAGAGATTGCTAAGCTTGTGGTAAGTATACTGAAATATTATATAATATTGGCCGCATACGAACAACCGTTCCTGATGCAAGAGTAACCCCCATAATCATTGTCTATCTTTCTGCGACAAACACCACAAGACCAATCTCCTTCCTCAAAAGATTGGGTATAATAGATACGATGGGGATGGCGAGGTATCCTTATGACACGAGGTAAGTTGATACATCTTAGATGAACCACAAAGTCACAAGGGGGACACATGTAGATAGGGGAGCTTGAATCGGACAAGGCGTAGATGTTGCAAGTTAAGAAAGCCCGTCGTGGAAACAGAGCAAGGTGATGCTCATGCCATTTCAGACAATCTATATATGAGACTTGTGGTTTCTCCACACAAGCTATGTTCATAGCATAATCGCAAGCATAGCAATAATAAAATACCTCTTGGAGATCTTCATCACAGCAATAGCATTCTCTGGTTTTATAGTCCCAATTTAACACAAGCTGAAGAGAATGCTTTTGATGAAGAGGGTGTTTGATCTTGAGTGGAGCCATTTCATAATCTTTATCGTACTCCCCATTGCAACCTCTGCAGCGGAAGTGGGTAGCGTCTTCTCCTCCTGTTAAGGTGATTTTTTCCCATTCTTCAAGGAAACAGTACAACACAAAATCTAGATCCCACTGGACTTCTCCACTCACTTCAAAATTTCCTTCTCTGAAACGTACTTGTACCTGAGGGCATAAGGAAATAAGTTTCTCCGACTTTGAATTCATAGAGATGACCACAAAGACTATTTGACGGATAAGTGATATGAGTTCCGGATTTGGCTTGAGTTTCAGTGTTTGGCGAACGAGTGATATGAGCTCCGGATTTGGCTTGAGTTTCAGTGTTTGGCCAACGAGTGACTCGAGGTTCAAATCAGACTCCTGCTTCTGGTCCAAGTCTAAAGAGACTTTTTGAGAAATGATTGATATGAGATCCGACAGCGTTCGGCAAGGAATCCAAATCGATACAGTTGAAGAGAGAGACTGTTTGAGTAACGAGTGACATGAGCTTCGACTACAGCTTCAGTTGCGAATCCAAATCCATAGATCTGACGAGAGAGACTATTTGAATAAACAGTGACATGATCTGAGACTCCCACTCCGATTCTTCCTCATCCGAGATATTGATGAAATCTGATGTGTCAGTTATTACTTGAGAAATGAGTGGAATCCATAATAGTTGCTCGAGAGAGAGAGTTAGAGAGAGCTTGAAAGAGTGGTGATATGATGTATTATGAGTATGATGAATGGCTCTCTATGTATGTTTCTGAATGCTAATAATTATAAGCGATAATAAACGAGTGGTTGCAATTGCTTGTTCATGATCATAAAATCGTTAAAGTTAAATGCTCGTGACTACTATTGTCGACTCAACAACTTGGTACAGAACAATACTTATTAAACCGGACTGAGTTATGGTGAACAGCTTTTTTTAACAATCCAAGGAACACAAGATCGAAAACTACAGCTAATTATGGGGTTTTTAATTGTTTTTTTTAGCTAAAACAAGTACTGTATCTTGCTTTCTGTTCAAAACTCTATGAGATTTGAGATCCTTTGTGTTTTGTTATTATTACACTTGCAAAGATGATAAATTTACCACCTGTCTAATTACATACACAAAAACAGGATCGCAATAGGAAACGCTGGTTTTAATTATGTTTAGATGAGAAATTTACCAGCTGTCTCCGACTTCGAGTCTTCGAGTCATCAATAATCATCATTGGGGTTATCTAGTTTCTAAATGTATTATTAAGCTCATGTGTTATGTTTTAAAGTTAACTGGGAAAATTAAAGAAAAAGAAGAGGAAGCTTCTTCTTATGAATGATGTCTCTGTTTTGGTGAACTTGAAAAAAAGAATTCTAATCCCATGAGGAAAGAAGTTCTTTGTTTGCGGAAGAAGATTGATTCTCTCGGTAAAGAATTAAAGCCATTGGTGCATACAGTTAAAGAGAAAAATGTTTGGGTTTTTTCTATTGAGAACACACTCAAAACACGTTTTTTTGTTGAGTGCAGTGCAAGAAACAGAGGAGAAAGTGGATTGAATGTGTTGCAGGATTCTTAGGATGCTAAGCTGTTTTTTTTTAGTTTCAGTATATTCTCTCTCTCTCTCTCTCTCTTCTCTCTCAGGTCAGTGTTTGAATGAACGTTATAACTTTGTATCCCTCAAATGAAGATCCAGTCCCGCATCATTCACCATCGCAATAAGACTTTGATGAAATTAGGGTACTCGAGTTTTTTTAACAAAAACTTTGAGATATATGCCTATACTAAAATTGTGTATATAATGTTAGCCATGAAAATAGAGTTTTGACTCCCAAAAAAAAAATAAAATATACAATATAGACACTAAATCCATAAAAACCTAGTACTAGTAGATGTTGTTTTGAAATACAATTTTGTTTTTTTGGTATCTGAAATTATATTAAAGGCTGAAGAAGCTTTTATGTTATTATCATCTACAGCAAAATATAGTGACGCAGTTTCATGGGAAGCAACTCATGTACTTGGTCAAAGGCGCTGCATACGCGCATACGCCTTACGATTATAATCGATACATGGACGCACTCCGAAATGTAAACCCCGCTCTAGCAACATACTTGGAGGAAGCGGACCCGAGGTTATGGTCACGAGTTCATTCGATGGGAAATAGATACAACATAAAGACGAGCAACATCGCAAAATCGATCAACTCGGCAGTTAAACAAGAGAAAGGGTTTCCCATCACATTTATGATGGAGTTTATTAGAGAGAAGCTCGGGAGATGGTATAATAAAAGGCGTGAGGATGCTCTAGGTCTCACAACTAGGCATACCCGGGGAGTAGAATATCTATTGACAATTCGAGAACATTATGCGGGAATGATGAAGGTAGAACGCATATATGGATGGCGTTTCTTCGTTAAGGGTGGACCACGGAATTGTATTGTCGATTTGGAACAAAGAAAGTGTTCGTGTGATGTTTTCGATGTTGAAAAAATTCCTTGCTCACATGTCATTGCAGCGGCAACAGAGGCCGATATGTTAATATCGACATTCGTGTGTCCAACTTACTCGAAGGAGACGTTATATGCGACATATTCACATCCCATTTACCCCCCTCCCAATTTCTGATGAATACGACATCAAGAAAGAACCATGTGGTCTTCCGGTCGTGAAGATTGCTCCGGGGAGAAAGAAAAAGTCGAGGTGGCAAACTTGGCTAGAAATGTCAAGGAAGAGAGCCACCAGACCGATAAAGATGCACAAGAAATACAGTTGTTCAAAGTGCAAGAAACATGGACATACTCGACCCCATTGTGTAAGTTAAACTCAACATTGGACTTACCTTGTCTGTGGTCTATTTAAGAAGTCTATTTTAGAAGTCTGAAAAANTTGTGTAAGTTAAACTCAACATTGGACTTACCTTGTCTGTGGTCTATTTAAGAAGTCTATTCTAGAAGTCTGAAAAAGAAGTCTGCTCTAGAAGTCTACTCCGAATACTGAGAGAGCGTTGTAATATGGGAGATAATCTGTGTTGTTGTTGTGTTTTATCTATTTCAGAAGTCTATTCTAGAAGTCTGAAAAAGAAGTCTGCTCAAGAAGTCTACTCCGAATACTGAGATAGCCTTGTAAAATGGGAGATAATCTGTGTTGTTGCTGTGTTTTATCTAATTAAAGAAGTCTATTCTAGAAGTCTGAAAAAGAAGTCTGCTCAAGAAGTCTACTCCAAATACTGAGAGAGCCTTGTAATATGGGAGATCATCTGTGTTATTGTTGTGTTTTATCTATTTAAGAAGTCTATTCTAAAAGTCTGAAAAAGAAGTCTGCTCAAGAAGTCTACTCCGAATACTGAGAGAGCCTTGTAATATGGGAGATCATTTGTGTTATTGTTGTGTTTTATCTGTTTAAGAAGTCTATTCTAAAAGTCTGAAAAAGAAGTATGAAAATGAATTCTGAGAAAGAAGTCTACTCCAAATACTTATATTACCGAACCTGTAATGTTAACTGACGGGTTATATCTAAAACATTCCTACCACATCAACAGATACAAAAGAATAACAAAGTTAATTGGTGGGTTACAAAAATAACATTACCCACCATATCACTTTCTTACAAAATACCATAATTAGTAAGTTCAAATTATCAACAACAACATCATGAACCTTCGTAGATGTCCAAATCCGCCCAGTCGCGATTAGCAGGTCCACGACATTCGATCTCATCAAATATATCACAAGCCAGGTTCTCTCTGATAACTTTCATCTTTTCATCACACAATGTCCAGGAAAATGGCAGTCCAAGTGCATGAAATTCAATGAACTTCAGGCAATACACACCACAATCACCACCGGGACCTTGTTGTGGCACTCCCTCTACCCGTGTGTGCGTGAAAGTGTCAAAAGGAAACTTAACTTTATCATCTCTGGAAGCCACTTCCCGGAGCAGATAAGGCACCATGACAGCAACAGGCTCCACTGCTTTGGTTATTTCTTCATCACTAGAATGAATTCGGAGGCTGTCCCAAATCACAATGTGCCTCTGCGGTAATGATATTCACAGAGCAACCCAATGATCCCCTTTTAGATTCAAGGGCATGTATAGGTCATCAATCTCGAGAACCCATGTCTTGTTCGTTTTGCAGTAAGCCGGTGCGTCACCGTTGTAATAATCATACGCAGCTGGGAACTGTTTTCTACCTGAGCCATCGAAATTCGGTGTTGTGGCAACAAACTCCTTGTACTTGTTACTCCTCATCAATCCCAACAGAGAATCAAGCAAGCAAATACGATCACTCCTAAACCATTCAGGATGTTTCGTCATGCGAAATCTCAGCAGGTGGATGGCGGCATCTAGGTGCTACATTGAGAAGTAGAGAATAAAGAAGTCTGAAAAAGAAGTCAGAAAAAGAAGTATTCTGTGTCTAATAGCCACTGTGTTCGAGTCCTCAGAAGCCACCACCACTAGTTTAATGTGTGCTTCTTATCGTCCCTTTTTGTGGTGTTTTCGATGTCGAAAAAATTCCTTGCTCACATGTCATTGCAGCGGCAACAGAGGCCGATATGTTAATGTCGACATTCGTGTGTCCAACTTACTTCAAGGAGACGTTATATGCGACATATTCACATCCCGTTTACACCCCCAATTTATGATGAATACGACATCAAGAAGGAACCATGTGGTCTTCCGGTCGTGAAGATTGCTTCGGAGAGAAAGAAAAAGTCGAGGTGGCAAACTTGGCTAGAAATGTCAAGGAAGAGAGGCACCAGAACGAGAAAGATGCACAAGAAATACAGTTGTTCAAAGTGCAAGCAACATGGACATACTCGACCTGATTTTGTAAGTTAAACTCAACATTGGACTTACCTTGTCTGTGGTCTATTTAGGAATTCTATTCTAGAAGTCTGAAAAAGAAGTCTGCTCAAGAAGTTTACTCCGAATACTGAGAGAGCCTTGTAATATGGGAGATAATCTGTGTTGTTGTTGTGTTTTATCTATTTAAGAAGTCTGAAAAAGAAGTCTGCTCAAGAAGTCTACTCCGAATACTGAGAGAGCCTTGTAATATGGGAGATAATCTGTGTTGTTGTTGTGTTTTATCTATTTAAGATGTCTATTATAGAAGTCTGAAAAAGAAGTATGAAAATGAATTCTGAGAAAGAAGTCTACTCCGAATACTTATATTACCGAACCTGTAATGTTCACTGACGGGTTACATCTAAAACATTCCTACCACATCAACAGGTACAAAAGAATAACAAAGTTAATTGGTGGGTTACAAAAAACACAATACCCACCATATCACTTTCTTACAAAATACCATAATTAGTAAGTTCAAATTATCAACAACAAACATCATGAACCTTCGTAGATGTCCAAATCCGCCTAGTCGCGATTAGCAGGTCCACGACATTCGATCTCATGAAATATATCACAAGCCAGGTTCTCTCTGATAACATTCATCTTTTCATCACACAATGTCGAGGGAAATGGCAGTCCAAGTGCATGAAATTCAATGAACTTCAGGCAATACACACCACAATCACCACCAGGACCTTGTTGTGGCACTCCCTCTACCCGTGTGTGCGTGAAAGTGTCAAAAAGAAACTTATCTTTATCATCTCTGGAAGCCACTTCCCGGAGCAGATAAGGCACCATGACAGCAACAGGCTCCACTGCTTTGGTTATTTCTTCTTCAATAGAATGAATTCGGAGGTTGTCCCAAATCACAATGTGCCTCTTGGGTAATGATATCCACAGAGCAACCCAATGATCCCCTTTTATATTCAAGGGCATGTATAGGTTATCAATCTCGAGAACCCATGTCTTGTTCGTTTTACAGTAAGCCGGTGCCTCACCATTTTAATAATCATACGCAGCTGTGGGCAATTTTCTATCTGAGCCATCGGAATTCGGTGTTGTGTCAACAAACTCCTTGTACTTGTTACTCCACATCAATCCCAACAGAGGATCAAGCAAGAAAATACGATCACTCCTAAACCATTCAGGATGTTTCGTCATGCGAAATCTCAGCACGTGGATGACGTCATCTAGGTGCTACATTGAGAAGTAGAGAATAAATAAGTCTGAAAAAGAAGTATCCCGTGTCTAACAGCCACTGTGTTCGAGTCCTCAGAAGCCACCACCACTTGTTTAATGTGTGCTTCTTATTGTCCCTTTTGGGGCAAAACCTTGCAAAGACGTAACGAGTAGATAACATTCAGACTATGTACAGAAGTACTTATCAATATATAGACTTTAACGAATTGGTTTCGATAGTGGCGACTTTCGGAAGGGTTTTCAGCCAATCAAGCAGAGCCATACTCTTCTCTTTGTCAATGGGAGCAATAGGATCATATCCACCGCCTTGTTTTACCTTGTTAGGAATGGGAGCAATAGGGGTGCTATTTCTGCAAGCTTGCCTCCTTAGCTTATCGGTCTTAGCTCGGGCCACAATTTGTGCCGCCCTCTTTATAGACTTCTGTTTCTGTAACTGAAGTTCCATATCTTTCTTTGATGGATTGACAGTCCCTACAAAGACGACACTTGGATCATTTTCGCAGTTCACACCCTGACATGGAGTTGCTTGTTTTTCTGCAATTACGCATTGTATATATCAATGACAAGAAATGACAAAAAGGCTTTATAAATTTTATTTGGTTCATGAGGACGTAACTAAACAACACAAAATTCAGAAGGTACAAGGAAAACATCAACAAACAACCCACCAACAAGAAAGAAACAATAAAGGTTATGAGACTACAATAACATGAAATCAGCTTAGCAGTCTACTTCTTAGTCCTCGTTCTTGCCCTAGTAATGACTGGAGTCAGCTTAGCAGTCTTAGAAGTCTTAGAAATCTTTTTATTAGGTTTGGGAGAGGGATCAAAACTAATCAGACCAGAAGGTGCATCCTCTTTAGGGGTGCCATTGTTCGACTTGACCTGCTCCTCATTCCTTGCACCCTTAATCTTGAAAATGGTATGCTCCACAGCCACAACCTTGTCAGTCAGGAGATCGAACTTCTTATTGCACGAGTCAAATCCAACCTTCATGTCGTCAGACAATGTTGAGCAGCATTTCTCGAAATGTTGCTTCATCGTCTCGACGAGACTCTTGAATACGTCCTCATCAACGGAAGGACTCTCTGAACAAGACCTCTTCCGGGTTTCATCGGCCGATGCAACGCTTCTTTTTTTGCCGGCCATGGCCTTTGACTTCACCATGGGAGACACCATAACACCTTTCACCCGCCAATCTCTTGATTTCCACTTCCAAGCGACTCCACCAAACTCCCCAAACATGGCTTTGACTATGTTCTGGATCAGAGAATCCTCGACATCATCATCCCAAGTTGGGAACATATCCTCCATTTCCAGAAAATTGGTCGTTGAAACTGGTCTGCAAAACAATTAGGGCAGTTGTAAGCGAAAGAAGTCTACACAAGAAAAGTAGTCTACATAAGAAGTCTACACTAGAAAAGAAGTCTACAAATGAAGTCTACACAATAAAAGAAGTCTACACACGAAGTCTTAATATTGTAAAAGAAGTGAAAAGAAGTCTCCATACCTGTTTCAAGATAGCCTCCTTGATGTATTTTCGTCATCGGCAACCGCTGTAAGCCAGTACCGGGAGAGTGGATTTGTTGGGAAAGGGATTTCCGTATACACCTCCGAATTCCGGCATAGCAAAATACGCCCAAACTTGGAGCACTTCAGCAAACCAAGTAAGCAAATATGTCTTGCTCAAATTCGCTTTCCTTACGGACTCTATGAGGTTCTTGAAAGCCACTCTTCCCCACGAATAATTTCCAAATGCCTCTAAATCCATGACTAGCCTTGCCATGTTAACCGGTGTGGATGTATCCCTTCTTCGTGCCTCAATGAATCCATCATAGATGGATAAAAATCCTAACTTAATCCTATCCTCCCTGGTCCACTCTCCAGCATAAGTACACGCTTCTGTAATTTGTTCAACACTCGGACCAAGCTCTACATTCACGCCAAGTTTCTCCCAAAATTCTGCAGTCACAGGGGGAACTTCAACATCTGGGTCCACCAGATCCTTTACATACTCACAGTTGAGACCAGTGAGTTGTTCAAACTCATTCAGTGAAAACCTCAATGGATTTACACCGATCTAACTCCATATCTCGTACTTGCTCTCGCAAAAAAGCTGAAAACCGAGTATATATTGAACCACCCTCGATGCCCAACCAAAATTCAGTTTGTAGAACTTTAGAAAAACACCCAACTTTGAATCCAGAAGCTCTTCCCATTCATCCTCTCTCAGTACTGCTTCCAAGGCAGGAAACAGCTTCGAATCGTTGTTGTAGTAGCCTATGCATTTTTCCGGTTGGGTCTCATCTCCCATTGTGTATAATATCTTTGGAAATTTGACCTTCTCCATCCTGCTCAACAAAGGGCGAAAATTAGATAAGTCAGAGCAAAACCGACAAAAGTTGTTAAAAATTTGTATGCGACTGAAAAATACACAGAAATCTACAGAAGTCTAAAAATGAAGTCTACAGAAGTCTAAAAATGAAGTCTACAGAAGTCTAAAAATGAAGTCTACAGAAGTCTAAAAATAAAGTCTGATAAGCAGTCTACATCATAACCTGAAATCACTGAAATCCGGCAGAGACAGGCAAGGCCGTTAGATCTGTAAAACCAAATCAGAAATATCAAAGATACGGTGATGATATCTAGGGTAAAAATTTTGGACACAAAGAGAAAGTGGATGAAGAAAACATACCCCCGAGAAGCGACAGACAAAGAAAGTAGATCCACGGACTGAAAGTATGAACACAAAAGAAAGAGGAAGACGAAGATGAGATTAACAGCGAGAGAGGAAGGAGAGGAGATTCACGGCGAGAGGAACAGAGATTACCAGCGGTGACGACTGGCAAGAGGCGGCGGCGACGGAGAAAGTAGATCCAGCGGCGATGAAGGATATGAGATTGACGGCAAAAGAGGAAGGAGATGAGATTCACGACGAGAGAGGAGGGAGGGTAGAGGGAGGCGCCGTTTTAGAAAGAGAAACAGATTTTGTTTTTACCACAATTAGGTTAAACTTTCTTTATATATGAGGGTAGATTATTCAGAACAGTAAAATATTTCGGTTAAGTAGACTTCTTTTGAAGTCTGTACAAGAAGTCTACTTGAGAAGTCTCCAGATAGTTAAAAAAATTAGATTGCCCGCTAGGGTTAATTTGAATTTCAGACTTCTTCTTGAAGTCTACAAAGTCTTTCGAAGAAGTCTTCTTAACCCTAAACCCTATATCGAATATTTTTTATTAAAATATTCAAAACCCTAAGATGATTCAATTTCCACTAGTTTAATTTGAATTTTAAAATATTCAAAACCCTAAGATGATTCAATTTCCAGTGGTTTAATTTGAATTTCAGACTTCTTTTGAAGTCTACAAATGAAGTCTAATAATGAAGTCTGATAATACACATGATTTTGGAATATGGTACAAAACATTTACATAATCCAACAATCTAAGATCTACTCAAGCTAGCACAAAGGTAGATGATCAAACCTACAAGGACTACAGCAGGCACCATCACATTCCTCAGCTCGGGGCATCTGAAACGGTTCTTCTCAAGAATTAGCTCCTTTAGTTGAGCTATCTCTGCCTCAATCCGATTTTGTGCTTCCTGCCCATCATAATTTTCGCGGACACGTGTGCGGTCTCCTTGGTTGTCGAGGACACGCATGCGGTTTTCTTGGTTGTCCAGGGCACATCGTAGCTCTTGAAATTCCTCCATCATAGCCTCATCCCACCACTTGACTAGATGGTGGGGACCATTCTATACAAGAACAACAGAAAACGTACATTTAGTTTTCGTATTCAAAAAAATCAAATAACAAAAAAGACAACAAAACAGTCTACTTACCTTATAATTTTTGCATCCAAAGAACATCCTACCCGGATACTCGTCTGTACTGTCCATTTGTTTCATCACCGAAAGCAAACCGCAGTAGCATCTGTTAGGAATTCCAAAATCTATAGATCGAGGTGGATTAGAGCTCACTTCTGGTTCTCCGTTACTCCACAACCTTGTAGAATCACTTGAAGGTTGACTGTAACTATATCGCCCCATTTCTGTGTACAATTAAACAATAAAGCATTACAAAATAATTTTTTCAAAACTTATTACTATGGACATAGATCTGCAACCATAAGAAAAGGGAAATGTTGAAACTCAGATCTCGATATTATCAAATTCGAGAAGATGAAGACGAGCTGAAAACACACAAAGAAGGTAGATCCACGGACTGTAAAGTATGAACACAAAAGCAAGAGGAAGACCGAGATGAGATTGACGGCGAGAGAGGAATGAGAGGAGATTCACGGCGAGAGAGGTGGGAGAGTAGAGGGAGGCGCCGTTTTTGAGAGAGAAACATATTTTCTTTTTAACACAATTAGGTTAAACTCTCTTTATATATGAGGGTAAATTTTCCAGAATAGTTAAAAATTTCGGTTATGTAGACTTCTTTTGAAGTCTACAAACTAAGTCTACTGAAGAAGTCTCCATTTCCTGTTCCCACCCATTTAGTTAAAAAATTTGATTTCCCGCTAGGTTTAATTTGAACTTCAGACTTCTTTTGAAAGTCTACAAAAGAAGTCTTCCTATGAAGTCTCCTTAACCCTAAACCCTAAATCGAATGTTTTAGGTTAAAATTTATATATGATACATTAATTTTGTTACCATATTCACAATTTAGGGTTAAAATAACAAAGATATGAACACTAAATCGTTAACCGAACCATAAATTATAATTCATATAGAATTTTACCCATTACCCTAACAATCACTCTCTTATACCCTAAACTTTAAACCTCAAATCCTAACCCTTTTGAACCGTATATTTATGAAACTTATAAATTGATTCATTTTCAATATATTTTATTTTATATACATGCGAATTGTCTATGTTTTGTTTATGTATATAATTTTTTTATCCAAATATTTTTTATAATTTTTATAATTAAAATTTATTTATCTAGTAGACTTCTTTAGCAGACTCCATAGGGTTGTATTGGTTTCTAAACTAATTTGACTTTGTTGATTTAAATTGATTCATTTTTTATGAAATTTTATTTTTTATATATTCAAAATGTATATGTTTTGTTTATGTATACCAAATTTTTATCAAACTATTTTTATGATTTTTATAATTAAAATTTAATAAATAATTACGGAGTAGACTTCTTAAGAAGTCTACAAACGTAGTCTGCTTTAGAAGTCTACGTATGGTTGTATTGGTTCTAACCTAATTCGTCTTTGTTGATTTAAATTGAATCATTAGTATGAAATTTTGTTTTTTAAAGATGTAAAATGTATAGGTTTAGTTTATGTATACAAAATTTTTATCAAATTATTTTTTATGATTTTTATAATTAAAATTTTATAAATAATTACGGAGTAGATTTCTTTATAAGTAAAGAAGTCTAAAAACGAAGTCTGCTTTATTCGTAATCAGACATCCGCGGGTTAAAACCGTCATTGTGGCGAACGTTTTTTGTTTGATGATAAGGGAGGGAGTTGTAATTTCACTACCCCTATGGGTTACTTTTGCCAAACATGCAATAGAGAGTTTACTTTTGCAAACAAAAGCAAAAAAATTATTTTTTATGATTTTTATAAGTAAAATTTAATAAATAATTACGGAGTGGACTTCTTTATAAGTAAAGAAGTCTAAAAACGAAGTCTGCTTTATTCGTAAGCAGACATCCGCGGGTTATAACCGTCATTGTGGCGAACGTTTTTTGTTTGATGATAAGGGAGGGAGTTGTAATTTCACTACCCATATGGGTTACTTTTACCAAACATGCAATAGAGTTTACTTTTGCAAACAAAAACAAATAATAGGTCATTTTCATCAATTCCCCAATATCAAAAGGAACCTAGTCACTAAAACTGAACCGCTGAATAGAAACTGAACCTAGCCACAACCTTCCCAAGAAACAAGAAAACCCCAGAAAATTAACTCTTTGTAGAATTTCAATATGTACTTACGACAATTAACTCTTTGAAGAATTTGATGTATATTTTACATTTTTTTCCTTGCTTAATTTTTTGGTATTATACATCTTACAAAAATGAAAAATTGGTGATGATATGTGCATATTGAATCTCAATCTCCATCCACAAGCACGTTCATGGATGTTAAAATTCCCTTCACCACCGTCTTAGTAAAGAAGTAAGCAACTGCAAACAACATATACGAGCTAACACATTAGTATCACCTTCATAATGCAGTTTGTACAAAAAAGGAGGGACAGTAAAAGGAAAAACTCTAACATTTGGTTTTGGTCTTACTATGTATAATCACAACATGAACATACAAACACCTAAGAGGCTAAGACCAAAATTACAGGATGATGTTAGTTTTTTTTTCAGAATTAGAGAATGCATTTTTCTATACATCAAATAGTTCGAATACGCTGCCTTTTCGATATGTATCATCTTTCTTCTTGGACTCCGAAGGAAGCACACTGAATAATAGTGCTCTCCACCCGATAAGTAAAACTGCAATACTTCCCATTGTCACCAAGATAAAGCTATAAGACGGGATATGACCGGATGAGGTTGACCTAATGACCATTCCAAGCTACAAGGAAAGGAAGAAGAAGCTTAAGCAGTTTAGTAGACACATGAACAGATACTTAACAGAGACGCAAACATCGTAAAACAAGAAGGTTAAGGGGAACATAAGCTTCATTATATGGATTTGATCCATAGATGGACGGACCAAGAGCAAAGGTGTTGAATGTAGAGAAGTACCAAAACAAACTGATCAAAGAGAACAAATGCTTCATTTTTAGCCAAACATACACACACTATAGCCAAAAAAAGATCACTAGATTGCTAGTTATCACTTTGGTAAATGCAGCTTTACACCTAGAACCCAAGATTTCGCGGCTGCAACCTTTCATTCCTCTCCCTTCCTCCGCATATCCTCCCAAGAAATAAGCACTCAGAAACCATCCTGCCAACACAATTTTCCAACATTCCATGTTCAAACAAAGCTTCTGAAAACAAATCTCACACAAGATTCATAACTGAGAGAAAGGAACAATACCAGCAATGAAAGGGTCAGCTGTGTGCAGAGTATCGATGCTAAACCAATTGCAGAAAAGAGAATCAAAGCCAAAACATCCCCACCAGCAAGTAACGCCACACGGCTGGAGAAATCACACAAAAGAAAAATCAAAACTTGTTTCCCCTGGGCAGCAGACTGGGCAACAAACACCTGTCTCGCTTCCCACAGACGAAGTAAGTGACTTTGGAGAATTGATCACACATATGTTTTGGTGACTTTTAGCAAACCACAAAATACTCGATACCTCTAAACATCATAACCTTTTCCTATTATTACTTAATTAGTATCTAGCCGATGTGGCATTGTTGATGAACTTTTATCAAACTCATTCTCTAGACTTTATTTATGCACTCTCTCTTATACAGCTTTTCTTTGCATCTGACTGGCAAGAGCATAAATCTGCTGATGGGAGAAAGTATGTTACTGAACTACTCTTTTAGATTTATGCCTATAATCTTCCTACCTGTCACTCTTTGTACTGTAGATTTGTGCTCATGCAATTCCCATTCTGAATTGATTATTTTAGTAGGACAGTGTTCGTAAGCTTCTCACTTTTTGAAGGACTTCCATGCTCTTGTTTATTTTTCATGCAGATGTGTGTTTCATGGTTTTGGGTATATGAAGTCTAAAACTTTTCGCTTATCGGATAAATACTTATTTTTTTCCAGGTATTATATAACAAGCAGACTAAACAATCAAGTTGGGAAAAACCTCTCGAACTGATGACACCACTTGAGGTAAGACTTACAAAGTAGTCAGTCTTCTAAGATGATTATCATCCTGCTGTCGTGGAAGCTTACTATTGCTTTTAGTTTGTGTGCCACTTCACTATTGATGTAAACGGTTGCATGCTTTATCTGGAAAATGTTGTTTTCTTTGCATTCTGTTTCATTTACATACTCTTTTCCACTGGTTTAGAGTCTCCATGGTGACTGTGTAGTTATAGAACGACTGCTACATGCTTTATTGAAACAGGCAAATATAGTTTTGGTATTTTCAGTCGCTTGTATCTCTTAGGTGATGCCAGACCATATTTTGAATCTCTGTGGTTTTTACTCTTTCCAATGTGAGATTTGATAAGTTTTCATTTTTTACTTGAGAGTCTCTCATCCGAGAGACTTTGGAGTGAATCTCTCACCTTTTTAAGACTCTCATAATTAAATAATATTATTTATTGTATCTTATTAAAATATAATTATTAAGAGATTCAATGAGAGATTTCCATTGCAAATGCTCTTAGACTGGGCCCTTGATTTCTTTATTAAAATAAAGAACTTCAAAAAAACTCTGTCCTACTCTCTTCCGAGGTATGTGATTTGCTGTTTGAGTATTGAGTTTTGTTCCCTCTCTGCTAGTTTTGTTTTACACGACAATTTTATTGCATTATATGCAAGAAGAATGAGATCTGAATGCAAACGTGAAACAGCTGGATTAGTTTGGTGGTGGGGGTATTTTGACAAAAATGGTTGATAGACCTGATAAAATCCTGTATTGGTTCCTTGCTTGAATTTTCATGAACTTAATTTGGTATTGCTAATGGCGTGGTTGATATAATTAATTACAACTATGCATATATAGGAGTACATATATCTTTTTTGTTTCTTTTTCGTTTGATCCCATTACCTTTTTTTAATGACTGTCTGGGTTTCTATGGAATCTAACTTGATATTTATAGTTTCTCGCAACTTATAATCTCTTTTTACAGAGGGCTGATGCATCCACTGTACGGAAGGAATTTCAACAGCTAAAGGCATCTTTTGATTTCAGTTGGTCTTAATTTCCTGCTTATGCTCTACTGTTGCAACTGATTTGGTGTTACAAAGGAGTCATAGCTGTTGTTTGCAGTTAGCTCGGGAACAAGCGGAATCAGCTAGTACAAAGAGGCCCCTTTCAGAAGCTGGACCTACCTCTATGTCCCACATCGCTGCATCCTCATCTGATCCAGCGGTTAGCACTACTGTGACCTCTGTTGTTCCCAACACATCTTCAACAATTCCTGGGCATTCTTCAAGCCCTATTCCAGCAGGTTTGGCTGTACCTGTCACCTATCCTACCCCCGTTGCTCCTGTTACTACAACTTCTGCTGCAACTAGTGATACTGAGGCTACTGGAATGTACTGGGCATTCTTCAAGCCCTATACGCTCTATCACGTTCTGAATTTAGCTTGTGTGCCCATCATACCAGGAAATCGGATAATTTGCCATCTCAGGGGGCAGATGATTCAAACTACTTTGCTATTCCGTAGTCATATATTCTGCTTCCTACTTCAGTTTCATGTTAAAAGAGGTCAATGATAACTTGTACAAGTTTTTGGTAAAATTATGTTCATTATTTACTGTACGTGTGATGATGTGGTGGTTCTTGAATATTTATGGTCAACTGTTACACACTTTAGTATACTTTCTAATTATAATTATCTTGATTTCATTTTTTGTTAGGCTGAGAATAAGGAAATGTTGGTGAATGGGAAGCCAATCTGACACCTGCTGGTGACAAAGCAAATGTTGAGGAACCCATGGTCTACGCTACTAAACAGGTATTTTCTTGTCCAAGTTTTCTCGTCCTGATATCTGTAGCTTTACGTTTTCTTGTGCAAGTCTTATTGTTTGCCGTCCATTTATTTTTGCACTGTTGGTTATTTTCTTTTAGGAGGCCAAAGCTGCTTTCAAGTCTCTTTTGGAATCTGTAAATGTTCAGTCCGACTGGTCATGGGAACAGGTAATCTGGATGCATGTGCAAGTCTTTGTGTCATTGCTTATGGGTACATTGATAGATATGGCCTGTATTCTCTCCCTGATCATCTACTAGCTTCAGTGCTGACGTTATCATCTCCTTGTAGGCAACGAAAGAGATTGTTCACGATAAAAGATATAATGCTTTGAGGACACTCGGTGAGCGGAAACAAGCTTTTAACGAGGTATATAGTCTCTTAGTTCTTAGGAATGGTGTGCATGATGTGCAGATGCATTTTAATATCCCTGTCTATAAAGCGTTGGTCGGTCTTTATTTGTGATCTAATTATTTTATTTCACTTTGAGTAGCTGTATGCTTACATCTGATTGTCAAATATATTGTGCCAGTATCTTGGTCAAAGGAAAAAAGTGGAAGCGGAGGAAAGGCGAAGGAGACAAAAGAAAGCTCGGGAAGAATATGTCAAGATGCTAGAGGTATGTACCAAAGGAGTCAGAAGTTCGGTGTTTGGTCTGTTTAGTGTGGCTGAGGAGCTGATTTAATTGTTATAATGATATTTCTTGACCTCAGGAGTGTGAAGAACTTTCATCATCCGTGAAATGGAGTTGTGGGTTTCATATAGTTAGATGATCTTTGGTTGTTGTCGTTATTGTGTGTGTGACATATGTGCTAATGGAAACTATTTTCTTACCAGCAAAGCGATGAGTTTGTTTGAAAATGATGAGCGCTTTAAAGCTGTTGAACGTCCAAGGGAACGTGAAGATCTTTTTGACAATTATATTGTGGAACTTGAGAGAAAGGTAATCATCTGGCTTATTTTTGGGGTTTTCGTTTTCATGTGTAGATTTCGCTGTTTGGTTGTTTGGTAAGATCCTTTGCCCTGCTAAGCAGAACAAGCCATGGATATGACAAAAAGGTTGGACGAGGGAATGATATTTTTGCTGGTTACTAGTATTACTCATAGATTTTATAATACTATAATTTTGAACGAATACTCAAAATTTTATAAAATCTCAGTTGACAAGATTGTCTTGGGTACAACAAATGGTTTAACTTATTCGATATCTTCTGACTCTCCACAAGATCTACTCCATCCCACTCATTTCTTTGTGTGGCACATCTTGAATGTACCGCATGCGAACAACCATCCTTGATGCAAGAATAACTCCCGGCCATAATCATTGTCTATCTTTCTGTGACAAACACATCAAAACCAATTTCGTTCGTTAAAAGATGGGGTATAGCGGTTACGATGGAGATGGCAAAATATTCTTATGAGACATTGTAAGTTGATACATCTGAGATGAACCACAAAGTCACAAGGGGAGACACATATATATAGGGGAGCTTGAATCGGCCAAGGCGTAGACGTTGTAAGTTAATAAAGCTCGACTTGGTAAGGGGGCAAAGTGGATGCTCATGTCACTTGGCAAGAGGATATGTAAGTCAGGTGCTTTCTTAGCACAAGCTGTGTTGATACCATAATCGCAGGCCCATCAATGATAAACGGGGTATATGGCTTGAAACTTGAGATGCTTCGTGATTTTCTTAAACGCGCAAAATCAATAAAACAATTAGTAGATTGATGCAAAACAAAATACTTCTTTGAGAAAAATTTCCGTGAAAATATATTTTAGTAATATTTCTTTCAATAATAGGGAGTAAGAAACAAACATAATTCAGAACATCGTATTAATCTATTTCGTCTAAACTGGAAAACTATCTTGTCCATACAACGCTTCTCACATTTGGAGCAAATAGGTCGAGACATGTGATGATTGTTGGGCAGAACACCAACCTGTCTATCGAGGTAGGAAAATGATGAACCAGGCTTCATGTATAGCTCTCTCCCAATCAAACATCTGATGTGTAAGGTGACACAACAGTACTCTTCACACATATAAAACCCATGTGGCTGATATATTTGTTCTTCGCAAGCCTCACACCAATACGTTATGGTACTTGTCTTCTCCCCATAAGAAAGAGTAAGGATATGCTTATCATGTGTATACCTCACCTTATGAGGTAAAGTAGCACATGAGAAACACAAAGCAAAACCATCGCACTCAATGCAATTGAATGTTTCTTTTGAGCATTTAGGATTGTCTCTTCCTCTTCCACAAACATGACAGTCTCTCTCCTGTCCTGGTTTGGTTGTTAGGAATAAAGGATCCACATGCAGCTGGAAATTACATTCTTCTTTACTGCACTCATAGAAGAAGCCAGCTGTGACACTGCCACCACAAACTGAACAACTATTCACATAGTCCATAACATCTCTCACTAGAGCTAGAGTAAGCAAGTGTGGGTGTATCGGGTGATATAATTTGCGAGAAAGATTCGCACAAGTTTCATGTAGAACAAACTCACATTGCACACAAGAGTAGAAGTTACCGAAATAGATTGGCGTGATGCATGCATGACACTGCTTATTCTCGTCGTAATCTATGCTTGTGTTCTCATCAAGTCTCAAATGATGGTGTTCATGGCTGAAATGTCTTATAATTCCATTGCTTATCCTTACAAACGGCTCAACTTCTTCTTCCTCCATTTCTTCTGGCTCACCCTCAAGATCTATGCCATCCCACACATTGCTCTGTGTGGCACATCTTGAATGTGCCGCATATGAACAACCGTCCCTAATGCAAGAATATCCCCCGTAATCATTGTCTATCTTTCTGCGACAAATACCACAAGACAAATCTCCTTCCTCAAAAGATTGGGTATAATAGATACGATGGGGATGGCGAGATATCCTTATGACACGTGGTAAGTTGATACATGTTAGATGAACCACAAAGTCACAAGGGGGACACATATAAATTGGAGAGCTTGGATCAGCCAAGGCGCAAACATTGCAAGTTAAGGAAGCCCATCTTGGAAAGAGGGCAAGCGTATGCTCATGCCACTTTGCAGGGGGTATATATAAGACTGGTGGTTTCTCCACACAAGCTATGTTCATAGCATTATCGCAAACGGAGCAATAATAAAATACCTCTTTGAGATGTTCATCACAGCAATAGCATCCTCTGGTTTCACTGTCTGAGTTCAACAAAAGCAGAAGAAAATGTTTTTGATGAAGAGGGTGTTTGATCTTGAGTGGAGCCATTTCATAATATTTATGGTACTCCCCATTACAACCTCTGCAGTGGAAGTGGATAGCGTCTTGTCCTCCTGTTAAGCTGAATTTTTCCCATTCTCCAAAGAAACATTCCCACATGTAATATAGATCCCACTGGACTTCTCCACTCACTTCAAATTTTCCTTCTTTGAAACGTCCTTCTACCTGAGGGCACAAGGAAATAAGTTTCTCCGACTTTGAATTCATAAGGATGACGACAGAAACTACTTGACGGATAAGTGATATGAGCTCCTGTTCAGGGTCGAGGTTCAATGTGCGGTCAACTCTTGACCTGAAGCTCACATCAGACCACGGATTCTGGTACGAATCTAACGAGACTTTTTGAGAAATGATTGATATGAGCTTGGACAGCGGCTTCGGCAGGGAATCAAAATCCATAGAGTTGAAGAGAGAGATTGTTTGAGTAACGAGAGACATAAGCTTCGACTCCGGTTTTGGCTGCAAATCCAAATCCATAGATCTGACGAAAGAGACTATTTGAATAAACATTGAGATGATTCCCTATCATAATACTCCGATGATTCCACTTTGATGAAATCTGATGTGTCAGATATTACTTGAGAAATGAGCTTAGACTCCGAATCTGAATCCATAAGAATTGCTCGAGAGAGAGAGATAGAGAGGAGAAAGAGAGAGAGAGAGTGCTTGAATCCATAAGAGCTGCAAGACTCGTTATTATACAATTATTGTGGTGGTTTACATATCATCAATTACAATATTTAATTAGACCAATATAATTAGGTACATCCGCTTTAGATGACCTGACACAAAAACTGGATCGCAATAGGAAACGCTGGTTCACCTTGGTTTAATTTGGTTTAGATGAGAAATTTATCAAATTGCCGAGTCAACATTTTGGTACAGAACAATACTGATTAAACCGGACTGAGTTATGGTGAACAGATTTTTTTAACATCCGCGGAACAAGATCGAAAACTACAGCAAATTATGGGGTTTTTAATTTATTTATTTTTAGTTAAACCAAGTACTGTATCTTGCTTTCTTGCTTCGAATAATAATAAGAAAATAGTGATTTATCAACTTGAATTGATTTCTCTGATTAAGGCTTTAGGAAAAAGAGAGAGGATTTTTGAATAGTTTTATTTGGGTGAGTGCGATCTTTTCAATTAATGGGGTGAATTTTTTATTTTTTGATTCAAATTTCAATTAAAACAAACTTAAACGGCCCTTGGCCTCGTTCATACAAAGATATAGGCTATTTTGCTAGCCTATCAGGCACAAAATTAAACTCTCGTTTAATGTAACCAAAAGAGATAGAAGTGAATTGACTGGCGATCTTCACGATATCGGAGACGACACCATGGAGCTCTGAGAATCTGAATTGTGTGGTGATAGCTTGGATCTCCTGGTACGAATCTGACTCGAGTCGAAGCCTGGTATAGCCTTTATCTCATGCTTCTTCCAAAGCTGCTCGAATAGCTAAACTTTCCGCCATTAATGGCGATCTTACAAAGGTTGTTACAATAGATCCTTGGGAGATCAACCGATTCGGTCCGGAGGAGAAGACCCATCCCAAGCCGGCAATCTTCTCGTCCCTTCTCCATGCAGCATCTGATTTGCATGTAACGCATGTAAGATCTCTTGGTTGTTGTTCAGCTACTTCTGCAATTGTAGATTTGGGTTATTCTGTTTGGACTATGCTCCATTCCTTCGCACCAATAATTGCTTTCCCAAAGATTTTATTATTTCTTGTTGTCCAAATATTCCAGATTATCCACGGGGCTAAAATCGGCGAGGCGATGCCTGTTGGAGGAAGACAGAGAAGATTATTCATCATTGGCCACCCTGTTATGAAGTTCCAATCCGGATCCGGTGTGAACAGTCCTTGTAGAGGAGCTTTCTCCCAAACCAATCTGGCAAAAGGGCAGTGGAGCAAGGTATGCGAGATTGTTTCAAGCTTTCCGCATCGAATACAGGTTGGGTCAACGAGCATCTGTCTGGATGCAAGTCTCTCACCCACCGGTAATGCTCCATTCACAGCTTTCCATAGGAAGAGCTGGATTTTTAGAGCCGTGTGTAGTGCCCAAACATCTGGTATCCATCTAAGTGCCAAAGGGTTGGCTGGTGCTGCAGGTGAAGTATCTTATAACGTCGTGTAGTATCTTGTTTTTGTAGAGTAGGTGCCGGATGTGGTCTTTAACCAGATTAGTTTGTCTTCTGCCTTTGTTTTGCTAGGCCTCTTTTCTACAATTTCTTCCAAGTGTACCGGAATTACTTCTTGTATGGTAATGGAACCTTTGGATGGATTATGCTCTTTGTTGGGGCGTTGGATAGATTGGATAGATTGGATAGATTGGATAGATGGGGGATCGAATGAGACCGTCAAGATATGTGGAAGTCTCTTGGTATTCTCCACTCCACGAAACCGAGGAAGTAACCCTTAACCACAGATCTTAGGAGGTTTGCTGCGTTTGGAAGTAACCCTAGCCAAACTCAACGAAATGTTCAAGATGAACAAAGAGATTTCTCTCAAGAAGAAGATGATAAAAACTTGGATATCTTATTAGAATGAATTCTTACAATACTTATAGAATTCTTAACACAGAAAAAGAAAAGAGAAATTAAGTTTGTGGATTTCCTAAACATAGAAAATGAAAACAAAGACTAGAAATAATTCCTTGGTCAAAGACCTTGAATTCACGCCCAATACTAGGAATGACTCCTCGGCTGCTTTTGCTTCCCAACCAGAAGTCTGCTGTGTATTTGAGAAGTCTGCTGTGTATTTCAGAAGTCTGCCGAACAAATCATAAGTCTGCCTTGTACCGGATGGAACAAACATAAGCATTCTCCGCCATAATGTAATCAGCTTGCTCAAGCTGAGTTATCTCACGTTCGATCTCTTCCTTCAATCCTTTAGCTCGAATAGAAAGCTTTTGACCGGAAGAAAAGTCGAATGGGTCGGTACTCGGATGCTTGACTTGGACAATCTGATTTCTAGAACTGACTCGAGTTGGTCGAGAGACTCGGTCATCAGAACGGAGCTCCCTTTGTAGATTATTCCCGGATAGTGTTGGATCAAAGCGGAACACGGCTGTGTCGGACTGAACACGATCGCGGCCAATGCTGGTTTCTCCTCGATGAACCTCACTCGTACCGTCCATGACCTGCTCTGGTACATGCTGCTCGTCATCATCCGAACCATCCGTGGATGTTTGGCCTGGTGCTCTGCCACGGAATCTATCATTCCCCTCCTCTTGAAAAGGATTTGTCCTCAAATCTGGATCGTCTGAAACAAAAGGAGATAAATCAGAAACATTAAAGCTTGGAGAAATGTCATACTTACCTTGAAGATCTAGCTGATAAGCATTGTCATGAATCTTCTTGACCACCGTGAATGGTCCATCTTTTCTGGGCATGAGCTTGGACTTTCTTTCCTCAGGAAACCGTTCCTTTCTAAGATGAATCCACACGAGGTCTCCTGGTTGAAATACCACCTTACGCCTTCCTTTGTTAGCGTACTTCTCATATTGTTTTGTTTTGGCTTCAATGTTGGCTCGGACCTTCGCATGAATCTGTTTGACAAGTTTGGCTTTCTTTTTGCCATCTAAACTGATTCTTTCACTCAAAGGCAAAGGGATTAGATCAAGAGGAGACAACGGATTAAAGCCATAAACAATTTCAAAAGGAGAATACTTTGTAGCCGAATGCACAGAATGGTTATAAGCAAACTCTACATGCGGTAGGTTCTCTTCCCATGTCCTAAGATTCTTTTTAACCAATGTTCTAAGCAAGGCAGAAAGCGTTCTATTGACTACTTCCGTTTGACCATCAGTCTGAGGATGACAAGTAGTAGAGAACAACAGTTTAGTGCCTAGCTTAGTCCACAAAGTTTTCCAGAAATAACTTAAGAACTTAGCATCACGATCAGAAACTATAGTCTTAGGCATGCCATGAAGTCTAACGATTTCTTTAAAGAACAGATCAGCTATGTGAGATGCATCATTGGTTTTCAAACATGGAATGAAATGAGACATTTTAGAAAACCTATCTACAACCACAAAGATGGAATCTCTACCTGTCCTAGACTTAGGCAATCCCAAAACAAAGTCCATTGAAAGATCAGTCCATGGATGAAATGGAATCGGTAAAGGAGAATACAAACCTTGGGACGTGTTTTTGGACTTAGCCTCCTTGCATGTCACGCATCTGCTACAGATCCTTTCAACATCCTTTTTCATGCCTGGCCAATAAAAATGTTCCTCGAGCACTTTAAATGTTTTTGCCACGCCAAAGTGTCCCATTAATCCTCCTCCATGAGCTTCCCTGGTGAACAATTCTCTCAAAGAACAGTGAGGCACACACAATCGATTATCAAAGAATAAGAAACCTTCAGAGATGAAGTACTTTCCATGTGCGTGTCTAGAACATGTCAAATAAGGCTCCCGAAAATCTGAATCAGCCTCATACAAGTCTTTTATAAATTCAAATCCCAAAAGCTTGGTTCCAAGAGAAGAAAGAAGTACATACCTTCGAGAGAGAGCATCAGCAACTATGTTCTCCTTACCTTGTTTGTACTTAATGACGTATGGAAAGGTTTCGATGAACTCAACCCACCTAGCGTGTCTCTTGTTAAGCTTTTGTTGTCCCTTGAGATGCCTTAGGGATTGGTGATCTGTATGTATGACAAATTCTTTAGGCCACAAATAATGTTGCCACGTTTGAAGAGCCCTCACCAAAGCGTACAACTCCTTGTCATAGGTTGGGTAGTTAACAGTTGCACCACCTAACTTTTCACTGAAATACGCAATGGGCTTCCCTTCCTGCATCAAAACAGCACCAATACCCACGCCTGAGGCATCACATTCAATTTCAAAAGTTTTTGTAAAGTCTGGAAGAACAAGTAATGGAGCTTGAGTTAACTTCCCTTTCAAGGCTTGGAAAGCATCTTCTTGGGCTTGCTCCCACTTAAACCCCACGTTTTTCTTGATCACTTCCGTGAGAGGGGCTGCAATGGTACTGAAGTTCGGGACAAAGCGCCGGTAGAAGCCAGCCAATCCATGGAAACTTCTGACCTCACTCACGGTCTTAGGACTAGGCCAATCCTTGATTGCCTTAACCTTTTCTTCATCCACACGAATGCCTTCAGCACCTACAACAAAACCCAAGAAAACTAGGTGATCCGCTCCAAAGATGCATTTCTTTTCATTAGCATATAAACACTCTTTCCTAAGCACTTCTAAGACTTTTCTCAAATGCTCAATATGCTCATTCATGCTCTTACTATAGATTAGAATGTCATCAAAGTATACGACAACAAATTCCCCTATGTAAGCTCTAAGAACATGATTCATCAAACGCATAAAGGTACTAGGAGCATTAGTCAAACCAAATGGCATCACAAGCCATTCATAAAGTCCATGCTTAGTTTTGAAAGCCGTTTTCCACTCATCCCCTTCCTTCATCCTAATTTGATGATATCCACTCCTAAGATCTATCTTAGAAAAGACCTTAGAACCATGCAATTCATCCAACATATCATCTAAACGAGGAATGGGATGGCGGTACTTAACCGTGATGTTGTTGATGGCTCGGCAGTCCACGCACATTCGCCAAGATCCGTCCTTCTTAGGCACAAGCAGTACGGGAACGGCACAAGGACTAAGGCTTTCTCTGATGTAGCCTTTTCCCATCAACTCATCTACTTGTCTTTGTAACTCCTTGGTTTCGACAGGATTGGTACGGTAAGCGGGACGGTTTGGAAGAGACGCTCCGGGTACTAGATCGATTTGGTGTTCTATCCCACGGATAGGTGGCAATCCACTCGGAGTTTCTTCTGGGAACACATCCTGAAATCTGCTCATCAATGGCTTAAGTTCACTCGGCAGCTCCGGTGTAGGGTTAGTGGCCATTAGTGATTCTTTAAACACAAGCAAAATGAGAGAAGGTTTGGAAAACAAAGTTTTCTTTACCTGACTTGGTTTAATGTAGAAGTTGGACCTTTTGACCGGTGCCTTAGCTGCTTCTTGTTGCTTCTCAAGCTCACGGCTCTTTCTAAGTTGTAGCTGATCCTGGTGAACTTCGGATGGAGTTAAAGGAATGAGAGTGATCTTCTTGCCTTGATGATCGAACATATGCCGATTGGTGTAGCCATCATGTACAGCCTTTTTGTCGAACTGCCAAGGCCGTCCTAAAAGTATATGACTGGCATCCATAGGCAAAACATTGCAAATGATCTCATCTTGGTATCGGCCAATGGTGATTGGGACGGTGACTTGCTCTTTGACGTGCTGAACACCGTCTTCATTCAGCCATTCAAGCTTGAAGGGTCTCGGATGCGGTCTGGTTTCAAGTCCGAGTTTCCTGACAAGCACATCACTAGCAACATTAGTGCAACTCCCACCATCAATGATCAAAGAACAAACTTTATCATTTATGAAACAACGAGAATGAAAGAGGTTCTCCCTTTGTTCGGTATCATTGGTTTTGGGCTGCACGCTTAGTGATCTCATGGTCACTAAAAGATTTCCTTGAGCCGGATAATCATAAGGCTCTTCCTCATCATAGATGGGTCCGGTATCCTCTGCTTCATCGTTTTCAGCTTCGGACTCTATCTCTCCATTCTCAAGTAGAATCATCACCTTTTGGTTAGGGCATTTGTTTGCATAATGTCCTAATCCATGACACTTGAAACACCTGATATCTCTGGCTCTACTCGTGAATTCCACGGTTTTGCCTTTGTCAAAACGAGAAGGTTGGTTAGTCTTAAACTCAGAAGTAAAAGATTTACCTTTATCTTGAGAGCTAGGCTTTGGTGGATAAGAGGGTTTTGGAGCATAAGCTGGTTTTGTAAAACCCCTCCTCTTGACTTGTTGTTCTATCAAGATGGCTTTGTGGAGCATGTCCTCAACACTTTCAAACTCTTGAAGCTCCAGCCGGTCCTGAATCTCCCGGTTCAAACCTGCAAGAAAACGAGCCAAGGTTGCATCCATGTCTTCCTCTACATCCGCCTTAAGCATAAGCATCTCCATCTCTTGGAAATAGTCCTCCACATTCTTTGTGCCTTGAGTCAATCGCCTCAACCTTTGGTGAAGATCCCTATTATAATGACTTGGAACAAAGCGCTTTCTCATTAGTTCTGTTAGTTCTTGCCAAGTAGTTATTGGTCTTTCACCTTTTCTTCTCCTAAGAGAAACGACCTGATCATACCAACTAATGGCATATCCATTAAATTCAGAGGCAGCAAGTCTAACTTTCTTAAGTTCCGAAAGATTTTGACAATCAAAAACCAACTCAGTTTTTCTTTCCCATTCCAAATATGTATCAGGTTCATTCTTACCAGCAAAAGAAGGGATTTTGAGTTTGAGACCACCAAGTCCATCATCTGACCTTCTAGAGAATGGGTTCTCTTCATCTCGGTTTCTATGACCTCTCCTTGCCCTGAGGTTAGAACGGTTGTCATCGAATTGCTCTTCTTCTTCATGACCGTCAAAGGAACGACTATGTCTCCTTTCCCGGTTTCTCCTTTGGGCTGGCCGCGCCTGGCCTTGTTGATCCTCCTGGATTTTGTCAAGCCGAACATGAATCTCTTCAAGACCTGTGTTCATAGATCTCATCAAATAATCAGTTAGTGCTTTCATTTGTAAACCAGACAATCCAGATCCAGGATTGTTATTTCCTTCTTCTCCACTTTCACTCATTGTTTTCCTGAAATCACTTAACAAACAATTAGCAAAAACTCTCTTTCTCTCAAGTGTTTATTGCCTCACCCACACACGTGTTTTGCTCACTGATTTTATGGTGATCACACTGAGGTATTTTCTCGATGTTCTTATCAAACACTTCAAGCCAAATCCAGCAAATACTCCCACGCAACAAAGGAGAAAGAAAATACAGAAATTTCGAAGGGAAATCCGTTTAGCCACCTCTTGACTGGATTTCTCCTCAGCCAGCAGGATTTCTCTTCCACCACCCTCACAAACTGGATTTCTCCTCAGTTTGTTTTAAACCTTTTCGGTTTTCTCTCTTTTTTTTTTTTTTTTTTTTATACTTTTTTTTTTTTGAATGAGGGTAGAGGATGGCCCGGATTTACAATGGAAAGAGGGAGAAGTGAACAGATTATATAGAATTTTTTTTTTTTTTTTAATGAGAAGAAAAGAAGATGAACAGCTTTACCAACAAAGAGTGGCTCTGATACCACGTAATGGAACCCTTGGATGGATTATGCTCTTTGTTGGCGCGTTGGATAGATCAGATAGATTGGATAGATTGGATAGATGGTGGATCGATGAGACCGTCAAGAGATGCGGAAGTCTCTTGGTATTCTCCACTCCACGGAACCGAGGAAGTAACCCTTAACCACGGATCTTAGGAGGTTTGCTGCGCTTGGAAGTAACCCTTGCCAAACTCAACGAAATGTTCAAGATGAACAAAGAGATTTCTCTCAAAAGAAGATGATAAAAACTTGGATTTTTTATTAGAATGAATCTTACAAATACTTATAGAATTCGCAACACGGAAAAAGAAAAGAGAAATAATTTTTTGTGGATTTCCTAAACATAGAAAATGAAAATAGAAGACTAGAATTTATTTCTTGGTCAAAGACCCTTGAATTCACGCCCATTGCTTAAGTTAACCCTTCGGCTGCTTTATGCGCCCCATCCAGAAGTCTGCTGCACGTTTTAGAAGTCTGCTGAACAATTCAGAAGTCTGCTGAACAAATCAGAAGTCTGCTGAACAATTCAGAAGTCTGCTGAACAAATCAGAAGTCTGCTGCACGTCCCTTGATGCGCTCGATCATGCATCATACCGAATGGAACAAACATAAGCATTCTCGGCCATAATGCAATCAGCTTGCTCAAACCGAGTTATCTCACGTTCGATATCTTCCTTTAATCCTTTAGCTCGAGTAGAAAGCTTTTGTTCGGAAGAAAAGTCGAATGGGTCGGGAAAATACTTATCGTAAGAACTTGGCTCGGTGATTGGATGCTTGGCTTGGACAATCTGATTTCTAGAGTGGACACGAGTTGGTCGAGAGACTCGATCATCAGGACGGAGTTCCCTTCGTAGATTATTTCCGGATAGTGTTGGATCAAAGCGGAACACGGCGGTGTCGGACTGAACACGTTCGCGGCCAATGCTGGTCTCTTCTCGATGAACCTCACTTGTACCGTCCATGTCCTGCTCTGGTACATGCTGCTCGTCATCATCTGAACCATCCGAAGATGTTTGGCTCGGTGCTCTGCCACAGAATCTATCAAATGGGATATTGAACTCTGAAGTGCCAGGGATGAGTAAATCGGATTATCGGAGACCCTTATATTTGCTAGGTGTTCCGGGACTGGCCCCATTGGGCACTGTTTCTGTGTGAGAGAGAGCCATGGGTCCTTCCAGGCTCGGATAGACTCTTCATTCCCCACAACCCATCCTAGTTGCTTACTCAAGAGATCTCTCCATATAAGGATTCCAGTCCATCCATGAAAGTAGCTTTCAATAATCACAGCGATTTCAGCTTCCTCATATGCTGGTTTTCCTTCATTGTTTTCTAACACCGAAAAATTATTAACTGTGTTTCTTCCCTTTGTAACAGCATGAAAGTACCCTGAGTTTTTGTCACCTAGACTCAGGCATAGTGCCCTGCTTCTCTGCTTTAAGTATTGGGTGAATTGGGTTTCGCAATTTTGAAGAGAGACGTCTCTTTCTCTCGCATCGTTGTGAAGTGGTTTCTAGATTCTTAAATAGAGAGCAAAGAAGAAGAAGAAGAGACCAAACAAATATCCAGACTCCAAAATGGTTATGGTGATTGTAACTATCGGAGTGATTCAACTACAAGCGAGATTGATGCAGTTAATTAGTCACTGTCAAACTAGTGTATAGATAAAATTACATAAATGTTTAATAATTAATAGTGATTTATAAGAAGATGTTACTGTTTTTGGACCCACACTTAAGAAGTATCGATTGTCTTCTTTGAGAAGGTCCCTTCTCTCTTTAATATTTTATTTCTCTTAACCCATTGGTTATAAAAATATTTAGTGATGAAATCATCTTTTAGTTAGATGATGATTTAGGGGTGGGCATTTTATCCGGATTCAAAAATTCGATTTGGATCCGATCTAAAAATACTTGATTCAAATCGGTTCAGATTTTTCACAATATCCGATCGGGTATAATTGTTATTGATTTTCGAATACCAAGTAATGTCTGGACCGATTTGGTATTTGAAAAATATCTGAAGTATCCAATTTTTAAGCTTTTTTTAGTATTTTTGTTTTATGTTCTTTGTACTTTTGTTATCTGGTGATAATTTGAAATAGGAATTTGAATGTTTATTTTTATTTTGATTTTTGAATGTTCTTTGTACTTCTCTACTAAGTGGACAAGTTCCACTAATGAAATTTGGATGGATGTTTTGAGTTTTTTAAGTTTATGGATAAGACGTCTTTCTAGAGGGGTATTTAATTTTCGTATATAAAAACTTTATTGGTGTTGACCTTTCTAGACAGAGAGAGCTAGAGAGGAGGATTAAGACGTCTTTCTAGAGGGGTATTTAATTACAATGATTTTTTTTTTTTTTTTGCGAAAGACAATGATTTTTTTTTTCTTATTATAATTTTAGGTAAACATTTCTTCCTTCAAATAAGGATACCTAATGGCTTACCAAATAGTTCTTACCAAACACCTTAAATAAACAAGGGGAAATTGGAAAAAGAACATTTTATTATAGGTTTGTGAAATTATATTTTTTAATTTTTTGTCCATATTTTGATTATATTAATCTTAACCAATTAATAAAAATATTTTTAAAAATATATTTTAAGAACAAAAATATATAGAAAACTCAAAAACATCATAATAAAAAATTCTTAATTTTTAGTTTTTCGAAAAATATTAAAAATAAATATTTTTGTTCTGTTCTATGAATTTTAAAATATGTCTTCTAAACTTCAAAAATGTTTTTCGAAGTTTAGAATATGTATTCTGCACTTTGTAAATGTTATATGAAGTTTACAATACATATTCTTCATTTTGTACATATTCTACGAGGTTTAGAATACGTATTCTAAACTTCATGTGTGTTCTACGAAGTTTAGAATATTTATTATACCTTTTGTACATGTTCTACAAAGTTTAGAATATGCATTTTACGAAATTTAGAATTTTGTGTATCGTAAATGGAAATAAAAATCCCATCAAAATCTCTAAAAGTTCAGTGGTTGAGTAAGCGGTTCATTAATGCTTCTACACTAGGAGGTCTGAGTTTCAATTCCCAGAAAATGTGATTTATGCAGGTTATTGGAGGAGGCAAACAAGATAAGGAAATTTTCCAGAACGGTGCAAAGAGAGCTATTCGTGGTGGGCCTGTATATGTATTTTGGATCTTTGTGGAATAGATAAATTTTCCGTTAAAAATTATCCTTATAATTGTCTCATAATATTTCAGACGACAAAAAAAAAAAATCTGTAAAAGTTATAAAAGGAAAAAAAATATTTTTATTATATATTTTCGTTAAACATATAGGAAAATAAATGTTTAACTTAAAATGATATCAAATTTTTGTTTCTTAATGAATTTTCATAGAACATATTTATTATATATTTTTCGTTTCTTAGTTTATTTTTCACTTTCAAGTATACGTTGTTAACAAAAAATATACTACAAAGTCTTAATTGTGTATATATTTTGACATAGAAGAACTTATGAGTGAGGATAATCAATATAAAATAAATAATTATTAGGATTTTTTTTGTAATTTCATTTTGAGATTACTAATTTAATTTTGCGCGTAATCCCATTTTTTAATTTACTTTCATAGATTTTAAATTGTTTTATTATATATACGCATATATGCATATCATAATTTAGTAAATTAGAAGTTTGTCAATTAACACAAAACTAAATTATTATTAATATGTTTTAAATGAATTTTCCATTTTTAATTATTTAGGGTAAATTATGATTAACATTAATGTAAGGTATATAGTTTTTCAAGATTTAGAGTCAGATGTGTAGTTTCACAAATCTATATTAAAAGTATCTTTTTTTTTCAATTTTCCCAATTTTTTTATTCACTTTGAGATGTCCTGCAAAATTTTTGAACATAAAATATTTGATTAGTATCTGTCATGCTTGAGTTTGCAAATATCCATAGGTAACACGTAAATATTTAAATAATAATAAAAATACATTATATATAATTTTAGCAAAAAAATACGTAATACTTCAATTCTGACTCAGCTAAGTTTCAAATTTTGATAAACGATTTAAAATAGAAAAAGGGATGGTTTTCTTTGTCAGCCCGCAAACTCGCCTGAATCAGACAGTGAAAGTCGGCATAAAAGACAAAAGAAAGAGCATCAGGAGAGTAGTCGTAGAGGTGGTAATGAGGAGCTAGAGGATGGTGAAATTTTTGTTTTGTTTTCCTTCATCTGAAACCTTTCTACTTCTTATAGAATCAGACTTTAAAATCGATGAGAAGTGGTAACACACTGTAAAATGATATTTTTGTTTTTTTTCCTTTATTTACTAATTGTATATATACTGAAATCTCCTCCCGCCTTATAATCTGTAGGACTCGCAAAAAAATCGAATAAGAAATGTGATATATAAAACCGATTAGAAAAACGACAAGTGGGAAGAAACCAGTAAGGAAAGCGTATTAAAACGAGACCTTTTGAAAAAAAAACGATTTCGTAAACAAATATCAGAGGCGAGAAATAACTCAATAAATGATGCAATATCATAATCTCATCCCAATAGCTTCACAAAGTCAAAGATCCTCATTCAATATACAAGACAAAATTGTTTGCAAGAAGACCATTATTTGATTTAGCTAATTTTGCTCATTTTGTTTAAATGTAAATAATTTTGTTTAAATGCACTTTATTGTAAAGATTTTTTCTAAGAACTATAAAAGCTCACTTGATCTCATTGTAAAAAAACCACATTGAGATTTTTGGAAATATAAAAGAAAATTTTCTCTAAAAATTTAGGCTTGTTTTTGTTTATCTAAGTTAGATGGATTCTTACACTTAGTAAACGTTTGAATCTATGACTCTTGTGTGCGATTCTTTGAGACTAGATTTGGTGATTGCGTGTAGACTAGCTTGTGAGATTCAAGTTATTATATTCGTGGTTGAGTGTGGATTCATTCAACAAACTCATTTGATTGAGCGAGTCAATCGCTTTCATTTCCATCTCTACCAACGACCATCTTCCGCAATAAACCTTGTAAACTCTCGGTCATCTCGTAAACATAAGTTTGGTGGATTCCGATCTTATATCATTTGGTATCAGAGTTAAAAGCTCCTATCCTCTATCGTTTTCATTTCTGTTTTGTTTTTGTTTCAGCTTTAAAAAAAAATTGCCTTTTTTCTTTAATATTTTCGAAATTTATATCCATAATTATTTGAAAACCACAAAAAATAGTTTTCTGTTTTGATCTTAAATTTAAAGAGAAAAAAACCATAAAAAAATATATTTTTTAGTTTTTTTCCCTTAAAAGTTTAGTTTGTTTAATATATATATAAAAAAAAATCTGTTTCTATTTGTGTTTGCTATTTATTTCGTTTTTTCTGTTTAAAAAAGTATACATAAAAAAAATTATTTTTAGTTTTCTAAATAATTATTTGTCCATAAAAAAAAACAAAAAAGGAGAAATGAATTGGTTTCGAGGACAAAAGAGAGAATGATGAAATATCATAATCTCATCCCCATGGCTTCACAAAGTCAAAAATCCTCATTTAATGTTCAAGACAAAATTAGTGGCAATAAGACCTTTATTTGATTTAGCTAATTTTGCTCCTTTTGTTTGAATGTAAATAATTTTATTTAAATGTACTTTATTGTGAAGATTCTTTGTAAGAGCTATAAAAGCTCACTTGATCTCATTGTACAAAAAAACGAATTGAAATTTTTGAAAATATAAAACAGAGTTTTCTCTAAAAGTTTAGGCTTCTTTTTGTTTATCTAAATTAGATGGATTTCTACACTTAGTAAACGTTTAAATCTATGTCTCTTGTATGCGATTCTATAAGACTAGATTTGGTGATTGCGTGTAGACTAGCTTGTGAAATTCAAGTTATTCTATTCGTGATTGAATGTGGATTCATTCAACAACCCCATTTGATTGAGGGAGTCAATCACTTTCATCTCAATCTCTACCAATGACCATCTTCCGCAACAAAGCTTGTAAACTCTAGATCATCTCGTGAACATAAGTTTGGTGGATTCCGATCTTATATCAATAAATCGCCCCTAGTGTGACGGGAAAACACGATTTTTGAATCTCAATATACAACCGATAGGAGACCGTTTCGCAGCACTCGAAACGGAATCTACGAAATTTAAATAAACTCTATGTTAAACTCTCGAGACTTACTTTTAAAGAAGATAATTTCAAGAACTTTTGAGAGTGATTTTTTCTGTGTAAAATTGTAATTTGGAATGAGAGTGACAGCTTTTTTTTATAGCCGGAGAGTAGCATATTCTCGATCCGAGAATCTCCTGAAATCGTGGCTCGTGCGCACGTTACGAATGTTACGCGAGTGAGGGATTGAGATCATGATTCGTGGAAGAAATCTTGACTCCGTTGAGTCAAATCTCATTTAAATTTCAAATCACAAAATATTATTTTCTTCGTTGGGGAAAAATGCTTAATTCCGTTTAAGGATTGGATCCAAAAACAGAAATCAAAATTCTGCTCAAAAAGAATAACCACCTTCGGCCCAAAGGTTCATTCGACCAACACGACTCACGTCCGTGCCCGGCCTGGCTTGGCAACGGCGGTGCGCTAGTATGGTTCGGTCCAACCTCTCCTTTGCACATCATGGGTGTTAGGCTTTTTACCATGGCTATGTTCCAATATTCTCTATTCATACTAGAGAATTTTTCTGCAGATTTTTGATGTGTGACAAATACAACATTTCTCACTTACAATCCACTTGGGCTCGAATCCCATTTCTTTTCACTCATTCTAATTTTTTCCAAAGCCATTGACTTTTAAAAAATGGATCTAACAATCCCCCACATGAATAGAAATGACTCGAGTGACTCTACTGACTAGACTACTACTACGACTAGACATTAACTTATCCAGATGTATCTTGTCATACTTCACTACTACAAATTTATGGAATCATTAAAAGCCAATCCTTAACCTTATCACGTACAGGTTTGTAGCACTGTTTATCATCCTGTGAACTGGGTGAGATACAAGTCTCATAGTGCTCTTTTTAGATTCCGCTTGATTTAGTTGTCCCTTTTAACCTAGATCTTAGGATCTCCAGTCACATAGGTGGAGTTTCCATTAAACTTCCTCTTAATTCATAGACTTTAAACTCATTCCTCTTGATGATTTTAAAACTTGATCTAGCGACAAACCTTGCTAGGTTGTCAGCCGATTTGATGTAATCTATTGTGATTACACCACTTGAGATCAGTTGTGTAATGGTTTTGTGACATCTTCTAATGTGACGAGATTTACCATTGTATAGATTATTCAGTGCCCGAGATATAACTCATTGACTATCACGGTGTACTGATATATCATGGTTTTTGCCCGTTTTTGGACCATGATATAAGTGTTTTTATAGAGTCTTTTGTTAGTTTTAGAGCTCTATTAGAGTCTTTACAGGATGGAGAGCATTTGGAGCTTAAAGAGAGATTCTGGAACTTTTTGGAGCATTATTGAAGAAGCAGCCGAAGTGATGAAGTCAGGATTGGATTTACATGCAAGGTGTCGATCGACACCAATGAAGACCACCAAAGAAATCGGATTTCCATTACAAAAAGGAAATCATCCCAAATTTTGAAGAATTACAAGTCTGTCTCTGACGAAAATCCTCTTATATAAATAGTTTTCAAGCATTGTTTAGCCAAATACCATATCATAATTTTCTGTTTTTGAGACATAGAGAGAGATTGATCCTGAACTTTTGGGGAGACAATTCTAACTCATTCGGAGCCAGATTTCGAACCCCTGTATCATTCTCTATTCTTTTATGCAATTTATTTCAGCCATGATTTGTGTTTGCATAATTATGTCTGAGTAGTTTGCTAGTTAGGTTAGGGTGATTTAGGGTTTGATGAAAGGTTTGTAGAATCATTAGAATTTTAGGGAAATCAATAGGATCTTCACCTTGATTTGTGCTTAACTTGATATTCTGAATTGATCACTTAGAAATCATACCTTAGGTTATTTAATAGATGCGAGAGCATTGTTGATAACTTGAACTAATCATAAATGAGCAAAATATCTATTCGCAAGGAGATTTGGTTTAGGTATTTTGTGAACAAATCGAACATGTTTTTATTGCTTGCCTTAGTTGTTTAAATTCGCAAAGAGATTTGGAATTTAGGAATCTAAGCATAGATAACTTCTGCAACGAGAGTTGATTGGTCTTAACTTAGTGATTCGAGTTCTAAACGGTTCTTAATAAATCCCTAATAAACTTAGATTCTGCATTTTTGGATTCAACCTGCTAACTACCCTTGCCCAGCGCCTTAGTCTCCTGAACTTAAATCCGCATTAATCCGATTTACTTACTCGTTTAATTGTTTAGTTTTAATTTCATACAATTCGACCTAACATAATCTGAATTTAGAAACCTTAGTGTAGCATCTACTTCAATTGGGATTTTAATACCCCTTATACTACATTTGCATTTGCTGTGCACTTGCAGTAGTTTTATTTGGGTAAAACCTGAGTCCTATCAAGTTTTTGGCGCCGTTGCCGGGGAAGTAATAGCTGCCTAACATAATCTAATACTAGGATTTTGACTAGGTTTTGTTTTTATTTTGGTTACTAATTTAGTTTCTCATCTTTGGTTTCAGGTGCATGCCCAGTACCAGAAGCAACAAGGAGAAGGAACTTGTCGCACTGAACCAGGAGGTCGTCTGTTTGGAACGTACGAACTGTCGATCTGCACGAGTGTCGATCGACACCCCTACTAGCATCGATCGACACCCTGCGCAGACGACAATGGCTGAGGCTGTGGTTGTGGTGCGCGACGCAGAAGGCAACTTATTCGACCTACAAGGCAATAGAAGGAACGCACAAGGACAAAGACTTGATGATAATGGAGCTGTTATCATTGAGCAACCAATACAAGCCGCCCTTGAAGAAGCTGGACGTGGAAGAACACTTGGAGAGTACAACCGCCCATATCAGTTCTATGCCAATAGAGTTGCGATCCGTCCTCCTGCATTTCAGAGGAACGACTTCGAGCTGAAACCTGCCTACTTCACGCTGGTGGCTCATCATCCTTTCCATGGTCTTCCTAATGAGCATCCGATGGACCACATTGAGAGATTTGAGGACCTCGCATCAAGCATCAAGGCTAATGGAGTGACCTATGATTATCTCTTCTGCAAGCTTTTTCCTTACTCGCTTGCTGGAGATGCATCATATTGGCTGAAGCAGCTTGATCCAGGATCTTTGACCACTTGGGAAGATACAAAGAATGCATTCTTATGCAATTTTTTTGATGATGCGAGATCAGAATAGCTGAGGACAAAGATCACCACATTCTCCCAAGGTACCACTGAAGCATTCAAGGCTTCTTGGGTGCGATTCAAAGCTTACCAAGGAGATTGCCCACATCATGGTTTCAGCGAGCCGCAGCTTATCGGTATCTTTTACCGAGGGATCGATTGGAGATACCAGATGGCTTTAGACGCTGTAAGCAATGGCAACTTCAGCACCAGATACCCAGCTGACGCGGTGGTGCTTATAGAGAATTTAGCCTCTTGTAACAGCACCAAGAACGCAGACTATGAAAGGAGACAACAAGCTGGTGCAAATGGAGGAAGCCAAATTGCTGAGGTCAACAGGAAGCTGGACAACGTACACAATCTTTTGGTGGGAAAGAAGCAAGTCCACTTTGCTAATGAAGTGGAGACCTTCGAGCCTAGTGAAGAATGTGAAGAAGAGGATGTCAACTACGTCAACGGAGGTGGTTTTCAAGGCCAAAGGTTTGGGAACCAGCAAGGGAACAGGAGCTTCAATGGGAATTATCAAAAGAGCTCCTTCACAGGAAATCAGAACTCTTCTGGTTATACTCAAAAGCTCCCATTCCAGAACAGCAACAGCGGTTACACAAGGAGCTATGGAAATTCATCTTACCAGAAACCTCCTGCTCAAGACAACAAAATGGAGTCTATGCTAGAGCAGATATTGGAAGGACAGCAGACGATGACAGTGGATTTCAATGGGAAGATTGATTCACTGTACCAGGACCTGAATGGAAAGATTGAGAGCTTACACTCTCACATGAAGAAGCTGGATGTTCAAGTTGCTCAAGCTGCAGAAGCTGTTAACAGGCAAGAAGGATTCCTTACAGGAAAGACTGATACCAATCCCAAACGCCATGTAAACGCCGTCACATTGAGGAATGGGAAGAAACTTCAGCCGGTGCAAAAGAGAGGACTTAGTGTTGAAGAATTCGAGGAGCTTGAAGATGTTGAAGATGCTGCGGAGCCAGTGTCGATCGACACTACTGTGTGTCGATCGACACCCATGGAGATGCATGACAAGACAGACGAACCAGACGCGAAGGCTTCGGCTTCACAACCAAGTGTCGATCGACACCAGGAGGGTGTCGATCGACTCTCTTCGCACACAACACCGGATCAGGCCACGAAAGTTGCTGAAGAAAGGGCCTACAAACCGAAGATCCCTTTCCCCTTGATACCAAAGAAGTCTAAGAAGGAGCTACTTGATGCTAGATGCAAGGCTATCATGGATAGACTAGTGGTTGAAATCCCTTTGATGGATGCCATTAGAACTACTCCAGTGATAAAGAGATACTTGAAAAGGATGATGACAAAGAACATGGATATGGAGGAAGGAGTGATGATGATATCAGAGCAAGTCAGTGCTGTTATTCAGAACAGACTTCCAGAGAAACTCTCCGATCCAGGAAGGTTTGTTCTTGATTGCTCCATCTTTTCTGACAAGTTTGAGAGATCTCTGTGCGATTTAGGCTCAAGTGTCAACTTGATGCCTCTTTCAGTTGCTCTTAGGATGGATATGACAGACTTCAAACCCACCAGAATCTCTCTAGTTCTTGCTGATCGTTCTGTCAGAATCCCTGAAGGTGTCTTGGAAGATGTTCCTATCAGAGTGGTAGATTGTTTAATTCCCATAGACTTTGTGGTGTTAGCTTATGATGAGGAACCCAAAGACCCTCTCATACTTGGTAGACCATTCCTGGCTACAGCTAGAGCCATCATTGATGTGAGAAAGGGGAGGATCGCGCTGAATATTGATGATTTGGTGATGAATTTCGACATAGAGAAGCTGATGAAAAGGCCAACAATTGATGGACAGACCTTCTATGTCGATTCACTCACTAACCTTGCTGAGGAGATTTTCAAAGAAGACCATCCTACAGACACTTTGGAGCGAGCATTGATGACTTCCACGAAAGACGCTGAGTACTTAGACGATGCTGCTGCGGGTTACACAAAGATGTTGGATGCTAGTGAGCAAGTCCTGCAGCTGGTCGCACAAGAGGGGCTCGATACACCCTTGTGTCGATCGACACCATCTAGTGTCGATCGACACCCTGCGAGGACCGCGACATTGAGCAATTGGAGCGAGGCTAAAGCTCTTAAAGTTGACCTTAAACAGCTCCCTGTCGGGCTAAGGTACGCATTTTTTGGTCCTAATTCAACTTATCATATCATTGTGAATGCTTCCTTAAACAATGCAGAGCTCACTTTATTACTAAGCAAGTTGCACAAATTTCGCAAAGCTCTTGGCTATTCTCTTGATGACATTTCAGGTATCTCACCAGACTTGTGCATGCATCGGATTCACCTTGAGGATGAGACGAAGTCATCGATTGAACATCAAAGGAGGCTGAATCCGAACCTGAAAGAAGTAGTTAAGAAGGAGATCATGAAGCTCTTGGAAGCTGGGATCATCTATCCCATTTCAGACAGTGCTTGGGTCAGTCCAGTTCATGTGGTTCCTAAGAAAGGAGGAGTCACAATGGTGAAGAATGAGAAGAACGAGCTGATTCCTACAAGGACTGTGACTGGACACATGATATGCATAGACTACATGAAGTTGAATGTTGCGACCAGAAAGGATCATTTTCCTTTGCCTTTCATTTGATCAAATGCTGGAGAGATTGGCGAATCATCCCTACTACTGTTTCCTTGATGGCTATTCGAGATTCTTGCAGATTCCAATCCATCCAGATGATCCTGAGAAGACCACGTTTACATGTCCTTATGGTACATTTGCATATCGCAGAATGCCATTTGGACTTTGTAATGCTCTTGCGACCTTCCAGCGATGTATGATTGAGAAGTTTATGGAAGTCCTTATGGATGACTTCTCTGTTTATGGGTCATCTTACAAAGACTGTCTAGACAACTTATGCGCGGTATTGAAGCGATGTGAAGAGAAACACTTAGTCCTGAACTGGGAAAAGTGTCATTTCATGGTAACAGATGGGATTGTACTTGGACACAAGGTTTCAGCAGAAGGAATCACAGTGGATCGCGCCAAGATTGAAGTGATGACGACTTTGCAAGCACCTGATTCTGATAAATCAGTGAGGAGTTTTCTGGGTCATGCTGGGTTCTATAGAAGATTCATCAAAGATTTCAGCAAGATCGCGAGGCCACTCACTGCTCTTCTCTGCAAAGACGTAAAATTCGAGTTCACTGCAGAATGTCTTTCAGCCTTTGAACAGATCAAGCAAGCCTTAATGAGTGCTCCAATTGTTCAACCTCCAGACTGGGACCTGCCTTTCGAGGTGATGTGTGATGCCAGTGACTTTGCAGTAGGCGCGGTATTGGGACAAAAGAAAGACAAGAAGTTTCATGCCATCTACTATGCCAGCAGAACGTTGGATGATGCTCAGGAAGAATTATGCAACGACGGAGAAGGAATTGCTAGCTGTGGTTTTTGCCTTTGAGAAATTTCTCCAGTATCTTGTTAGCTCGAAGGTGATTGTTCACACTGATCACTCTGCATTGAAGTACTTGATGCAGAAGAAGGATGCCAAGCCAAGATTGTTAAGGTGGATTCTACTTCTACAAGAGTTTGACATAGAAGTCAAAGACAAGAAAGGAGTTGAAAATGGAGTTGCTGACCATCTCTCAAGGATTAGGATCGAAGATGACGTGCCAATTGATGATTTTCTGCCTGAAGAGAATGTCTACTTTGTTGAGAGCCGTTTCTAAACTATGTGTTCGGAGCAGATACGCACAATGTCGATCGACACTAGGGTAGTGTCGATCGACACCCCGTCAGATGCTTTGACCTAACGTCACGATTCAACACTTCGGAGTCTACCAACTTCACGAGTGTCGATCGACACCCCTTGTGTCGATCGACACCAGGGACCATCATCAGTTCGCAGGATCTTGGACGAAGTGTTTCGACAGCCAATCTTTGCCATTAATGCTGTGAATCGACCATGGTATGCTGACATTGTGAACTTCCTTGATACTGACATTGAGCCTAAACATCTCAAGGACTATGAGAAGAAGAAGTTTATGAGGGAACATATAAGGTACTATTGGGATGAACCGCACTTGTATAAGCATTGTCCAGACAATGTTTACAGAAGATGCATTGCAGAGAGTGAAGTTCTTGATGTGTTGTTCCACTGTCATGGTTCTGAGTATGCTGGCCACTTTGCTACTTTCAAGACAGTTTCCAAGGTTTTTCAAGCAGGCTTTTGGTGGCCTACTATGTTCAAGGATGCGCAGCTGTTCATCACTCAATGTGATGTTTGTCTAAGGAGAGGCAAGATCAGCAAGAGACACGAAATGCCACAGAACTTCATCCTTGAAGTGGAGATTTTTGATTGCTGGGGTATTGACTTCATGGGCCCTTTTCCTTCATCTTTTGGGAACAAGTACATCTTGGTAGCTGTGGATTACGTCTCTAAATGGGTGGAAGCAATTGCTTCTAAGACCAATGATGCTGCTGTGGTTCTTAAGCTGTTTCGAACCATCATATTCCCAAGATTCGGAGTGCCTCGGATTGTTATAAGTGATGGTGGTTCTCACTTTATTAACAAGGTATTCAACAAGCTGTTGAAGAAACATGGAGTTCAGCATCGTGTGGCTACTCCTTATCATCCCCAGACAAGTGGTCAAGTTGAGGTCTCCAACAGACAGATCAAGCAAATCCTGGAGAAGACAGTGGGCAAGACAAGGAAGGATTGGGCTGCGAAATTGGATGATGCACTTTGGGCCTACAGAACTGCCTACAAGACGCCACTTGGGATTACACCTTTCCAGGTTCTTTATGGCAAAGCTTGCCATCTTCCAGTGGAATTGGAATACAAGGCGCATTGAGCTATCAAGAAGATGAATTTCGACTTGAAGCCTGCTGCAGAAAGGCGCCTAATACAGCTCAATGAACTCGACGAACTTCGCCATCATGCCTATGAAAATTCAAAGCTCTACAAAGAGAGGACTAAGGCATATCATGACAAGAAGATTGTCTCCAGACAATTCGAACCAAATGATCAGGTGCTTCTGTATAACTCTCGTTTGCAATTGTTTCCAGGTAAATTGCGTTCACGTTAGTCAGGTCCTTTCACAATCAAAGAGGTCAGACCATATGGAGCAATTGTCTTAACAAACTCCAAAGGAGAAGAGTTCACTGTGAATGGACAAAGGGTGAAACACTATTGGGCTCAAGCCAAGATTCTAGAAGGACACATTGTGTCTCTGGATGATGCACCAAGCTATTGACGTGAACATTGTCGACACCCACGCGGGACGCAGGTAAGTCTTCAAAACCCCGACTTGTTGTTCTTTTTCTTTCATATTTCAAAAACCCGCACCTTTAAGAGATTTTTCCCCAAATCATAACTTCTCCATTTCTCAACCAAATTGAGTGATTCAAAGCCCTAATCCGTGCAGATTTTCATTCTCTTTCATAATCCATAGTCAATTCATTCGATCTGCCAAGGTATGTTCTTCAAATCTCCCAATTTTATTTTCGGCCCTAAGGTGAATATTTTTGAATTCAACCTATTTAGCTTGATTTCTTTATTGAATGATGCTCGTTTAGGTTGTATAACATGTATTAGATCATTTCTCAACTCTTTTTCATCCTCTAATTTGCACAATTTGAAATTTTCGAAATTTTGGAAATTAATGATGCATGTTGCGAATTTGGTCGATTCATGATATTAGGATTGTTTGCAAAGCCATTTGATGCACCATTGGGTTTAGAATCATGATTTGATGTTGATCCGCGATTACATGCTTGGTGTCGATCGACACCTGACCATTACAAACGCAATGTGTTTCATTTGTTGGTTTGGGATTTGATTTTGGTTTCCTTTTCATTTGCAGATGCCTCCTAGGACTAAGAGACCACGGGAAACTGAAGCATCCGCCTCTGGGACTGCTAATGATGAAGCAATTCCGTGTCTTGCTCCTTGGCCTAAGCGTGAAAACGCAAGGATTCGGGTGGAACGAAACTGGGAAGATTCACCAGCAAAGGATGTTGCTAAGGACGAGTGTCTTTACAGAGGTGTAAACGAGACATGGGATGACTATGACACGCTGTTCTACAATGCGTGGTTTAAGGTGGAAATCACACCGACTCGGTTTTCTGATGAGAAGACGATGCAGGAGTTGGGCATCAAGGATCATATCCTGCAGTTGCTGAATAGAATTGGGATGGGCACTATGGCAACGCGGCAGTATGACTTATATCCAGATCTAGTCCGCCAGTTCATCGCTACAGCTCGGGTCTACTACAGGAACGAGATAGTCCGCAATGCTTTGGAAGGGACATTGACCTTACTAATCCGCGGGATCCGCTACCGCATTTCACTTCCTGAGCTTTGTGGCATTTATGGGTTCGCGGATGAGCATGCCACAGGAGTCTCCCTTCAACAGCAGCTTCCAGACAACCAGGATTTCTGGTCACACTTTGGGAATGGGAGGTATGACTCTAAGACCTCCACGCAGACTGACATTCGCCATCCTACACTTCGCTACCTTGTTCGACTGTTTACTACTACACTTCTGTGTAAGCACGAGACAGGGAAGATGCGCGTGTCTAAGTTAGTGATGCTATATCGTGCTCTTTGAACTGAGATCTATGAGGAGTCTGACGCGCCAGATAGCGCAAACCTTGGCGCGGTATTTGCTCATCATTTGGCTTCCTTGAAGACGAAGCCTTTCATTGGCACGAAGACCAAGCCCGAGACTCTAGGAAGTCTTCTCACTCCTATCTTCCAGCACTGCGGGATAGACACTTCCAGCTGCACCATTGATACATCGCGTGCTTTGGTTGATATGGAGTATCTGAGGAGAGCTCATTGGGTGAAGCCAGAGAGGCTATGGGTTTTCAGCGTCGAGCCGAGAGTGCAGCGTATGGTGCTGTTACCTGACAGAGACCTTACTCACATTACCACCGATCCAGGCCGCCTCGCATTTTACCCCAGTCCGAACAAGCTCAGGACCGCTTCCGTTGCCAGACGCAGAGGTACCTCCTCCCGACCAGTTGAGGATCCCACACGCCCTTCATGTTCGAGGCGCAGCAGAGTACCTACTTCTGTGGAGCCTATTGGTCCTCATCACCTTCTAGTTGCTCCTGAGATTCCTATGGAGCCAGATGTTTTTCAGAGATACGTGGTTCAGAGCTTCCAGGCCATTTGGAACCCCATCACAGTTGTTTCCAACTGTGGCTGTGTTCGACCTTCTACACCACCACGTTCTGATGACGACGAGTGATTCCTCCATCCCTTTTAGTACTTTGAGTCAGTTTTTCTTTTTCTCTTGAGTCTGCATTTTGCTTCATTTGCTTCAGTACTTTGTTTCCAAACTTGTTGAATTCATTGAGATTATTGGATTATCTTGTGCTTTTAACCCTTTGTTTGAGTTTTCTAACAGTTGGGATGATTCTAACAACAATCTGACTTAACAACAATCATGTTCGAGTGGCAGAACTTTGTCTACGGACAGTGTCGATCGACACCACATAGTGTCGATCGACACGATCATCTTACACAGCACGATCGACACCATCTGTGTCGATCGACGCTACACGCAGGAGTCAGGTAATCCGATTTTCTCTTTGTTCTGTAACAGTTTAGCACAAATTTTTTCTATCCAAACTCATACTTAGTAACACTGGGGGCAATGTTATTCAAGTCTGGGGGAGGTGGTTGCTAACATTGTGTTTTGTTTTGAGAGTCATTTGAGTCAAAAAATTTCAAAATTTGTTTTATTGAGTCAAAATGAGTTGGAACTTTCAGTTTTTCTAGGAACTAACCACAGGATATTGACACTTGAAAGAGCCATTGCTATAGTAGTTGGCTGCAGGTCTTACTAAGTAGAAAGCTGCAGGTGGAATCAGTCTAACAGGGCGAGTTCAGGTCCCCTTATAAGAACTAGGTATGCGCAGAACTTGATTCCTCTTTCAGTCTGAACAGATGGACCATTGCAGTCTCCCCTTGATCTTCCCTTAAGAAAAGAAAAGAAAGAAAAAGAGTCTAAGTCTGGGAATAGTGCAAAGAACCTCACGAGCCTGTCTCATAACAAGGAACAATATTAGTGAGTGCTGTTGAACCCGTCTCCTAACAAGGAACACAAGTAGAGAGTAGCACTATTTTCCGAGACTTCAAAAGCAAAAGAGTCAATGAAAAGATCTTAGAACACCCTGAAAATGGGCAGCAGTTGACTAAAGGAAGAGAAAATAGGAGAGCTGTATGAAGAATGTCTTGTTCATGCACTAAGGAAGGGAAAAGAATATGTAAAGTTCTGTGGCAATACCACTGTTAGAGTTCAAAATTTTACCAAGGAAAGGATCTGGATTCAAACTGGGAGATTGCTAAGCTTGTGGTAAGTACACTGAACTTTCCTAAGGTTGACTCTATATCATGTGGATTCAAGAAGTGTTAACGAGTTGTGGCGTTCTAAAGGATAGATGAAGTTTCTGTTTTCAAACCTCTACTTCATTCTAAGTTTCTGTTTTGCTTGAGGGCAAGCAAAACCTAAGTCTGGGTTTTTACCCGTTTTTGGACCATGATATAAGTGTTTTTATAAAGTCTTTTGTTAGTTTTAGAGTTCTATTAGAGTCTTTACAGGATGGAGAGCATTTGGAGCTTAAAGAGAGATTCTGGAACTTCTTGGAGCATTATTGGAGAAGCAGCCGAAGTGATGAAGTCAGGATTGGATTTACATGCAAGGTGTCGATCGACACCATGTAGTGTCGATCGACACCAATGAAGACCGCCAAAGAAATCGGATTTCCATTACAAAAAGGAAATCATCCCAAGTTTTGAAGAATTACAAGTCTGCCCCTGACGAAAATCATCTTCTATAAATAGTTTTCAGGCATTGTTTAGCCAAATACCATATCATAATTTTCTGTTTTTGAGACTTAGAGAGAGATTGATCCTGAGCTTTTGAGGAGACAATTCTAACTCATTCGGAGCCAGATTTCGAACCCCTGTATCATTTTCTATTCTTTTATGCAATTTATTTCAGCCATGATTTGTGTTTGCATAATTATGTCTGAGTAGTTTGCTAGTTAGGTTAGGGTGATTTAGGGTTTGATGAAAAGTTTGTAGAATCATTAGAATTTTAGGGAAATCAATAGGATCTTCACCTTGATTTGTGCTTAACTTGATATTCTGAATTGATCACTTAGAAATCAAACCTTAGGTTATTTAATAGATGCGAGAGCATTGTTAGTAACTTGAACTAATCATAGGTGAGAAAAATATCTATTCGCAAAGAGATTTGGTTTAGGTATTTTTTAAACAAATCAAACTTGTTCTTATTGCTTGCCTTAGTTGTTTCAATTCGCAAAGAGATTTGGAATTTAGGAATCTAGGCATCGATAACTTCTGCAACGAGAGTTGATTGGTCTTAACTTAGTGATTCGAGTTCTAGACGGTTCTTAATAAATCCCTAATAAACTTAGATTCTGCATTCTTGGATTCAACCTGATAATTACCCTTGCGTAGCGCCTTAGTCTCCTGAACTTAAATCCGCATTAATCCGATTTACTTGCTCGTTTAATTGTTTAGTTTTAATTTCATACAATTCGACCTAGCATAATCTGAATTTAGAAGCCTTAGTGTAGCATCTACTTCCCTTGGGATTTCGATACCCCTTATACTACGATTGCATTTGCTGTGCACTTGCAGTAGTTTTATTTGGGTAAAACCTGAGCCCTATCATGTACACGTAATGCTAGCACTAGTTTCTCCCACATCAGATGATATGAGCATGCCAACGGATCCTGAGCTAAAACCCACGCATGTACCAGAGCTTGAACCTGAGGATGCTCTAGCCATTTCAAGTGGACCAATGACGCCTGCTAGAACCAGGGAGCTCAAAGAAACTATCAGTTCTCTACTCATACAGTTAGAGAATTCCAGAGGAGAAAGAGATGCTTATCAAACCATTCTGGTGTTGATTCAAGCTAATTGATTTCATCAAATGGGTAAGGTGTTCAATTGTGCTCTTTTTCCCTTGACAAGTTTTGTCCAACTGGGTTTTCTTGTCAAGGTTTTTAATGAGGCTTTTGTTCACCTCCTTAACCCCATTTGATGAACAGAAGATCAAGCCCAAGAAGCTTCTGTCCAGCCGCTTCTTTTATCATTTAAACTTATGTAATTTCTTAGCTTATGTTATGTTTAAGTTGTATTTTATTTTGTTATCTTAGGCGTGTATTTAGGGCTTCCTTCTGAAGTTCCCTATATATACTCCTTGTAAACCCTCAATTTATTTTATCTAGCTTTTTATTCTCAAACTCTCTTAAAAACTAGATCAAAATAGGTAAATCAGAGGAGTTTCATTCCCTTTGTGTGACCTCTCGATCCATTGGTAAATCTAAGGATTTCCGCAGCCTTAGTGTGACCACATCACTCCATTGTTACTCAAATCCAATCGTTTTAAACCATCCAGAAACGATTCCCATCCTACTTGCTTCTAAAGTGACGATTTTGGAGAAAGATCTTACAAGGATCATGTTAAGTGGTATCAGAGCCACTTTGGAAGCTAAGTACTCCTGGATCTACTGTGTTATTGCTTGTTTATCATTCAAATCGTGTAGATCTAAGTGTTCTGCAATTTTTATAATTTTTGTGACTCTTGGTATCCTTGAGCCGCACGGATCTGAGAAGTTCATGTGCTTGTGTCACTTGAATCGATCATTTCTGTTGAATCTTGGCAAAAGGATTGTTGGATCTTATCATCTGAATACAGACCTGAGTTTAAAAGATAATCTGAGTATCATTTGTGTCTCTGCAAAATTCCAAACCGATTTATGCTAAAGAAGAACTTGCAGCAGATTATTGAATCATTTTATTTAGAAGTTTTAGTGATTCAGATTAGTAAAATCGGCACCATCTGTTGTTATTGTCACTTGATTTGTTCTGTTCCAGAGAAGAATTTGATTACTGCAATTTTATCTGAGATTTTTTCAGGTTTATGACTTTTGGAATTCTTGCGAACCACGCTTAAATTATTTCCTCTTGTTGTTAAGAGTGAAACCGTATTAATCTGTGTCTGTTTGCATAATTCTGTATCTTGTTTGCTTGAAGAACTTGTAACTGCGTTTTTCTATCTTTTCATTTCAGGTTCTATGGCACCTTCAGATGAAAACGGTGAGAACAACAATGCTGAGCCAAATAAACTGTTCTTTGAAGCTATGATGACCCAAATGAAGAAAATGATGGATGAAAGGCTTGATGCTTTTGAGGAGAGAACCAGAACTGATAATAGGCAAGCTCAAGGGCAGAATGATAGGATCACTGATGTTACCTCTGATCAATAATACCAGAGGAAGAGTGATGCATCCCAAAGTAACCAGAGGAGAAACAGGCGTAATAGGACTCAAGAAGAACTTCTAAAAGGCAATCTCAAGGGTCTGAAGATCAATATTCCTCCATTCTATGGAAAAACAGATCCTGATGCTTACCTNCACGAAATATTCATCAAGTTAACCGGATAAAATTTATAATAACAAATTAAATAGATTGTACCGATAACAATAACATCCAGGATTGTGTTGCTCTTCAGTTTTTTCCAAATTTCTCAACTCTGCGATCGGGTTCACTGTAGCCTCACAAAGCAGAGCCGGCCACCGTTGTCGCGGAATCCATCACCGACCTAGCCAGCGTGGTCATCACAACTATTTCTGTATTCGGAGGCGGCTTCGTTGCAGCTCTCGCGCGGTTTCATTGACAGATCCGGAGAGGAGGCAGAAATTGCAGGCGGAGAAAGTTGGAGGATGCGACAAAAAGGTCGTGAGCGAGTATTTCAAAGTACAGAGGAAGGATCGTTGGCAGGCGTTATGGTCTGCGGCACTGGTTGTGGAACCGAACCTCTCTCAATTCCATTTGCTAAAGAAGGGAAATCATCTCTGCTAGCGATATCTCTGCAGCCATGGTTGCCGAAGGTGAGATGAAGGTGACCTTTCCAATTTCAATTTTTAATTTTAATTTTCTTCTTCCACGAGAAAACAAAGATAGAGAAGGAGTAAGGATAAAATGGTCTTTATCTTATGAACAGTGGTTGACAGATTTATCACTTTTTGATATGTTAATTTCGACATTATCCATTACCACTTTTTGCAATTTCTCTTCTTTTAACTGTATGGTTCTACGTCTGTCATGATTTTTTTTTTTTGCGGATAGCGTTTTTTAAACTGTCTTGCGTTCAGTGTTCTTTTAATTTTCTATTTTGTGGTTAGTTTTTATAGTTCCTACCGTCCTACGTGTACAAATATAATCGATTTTGTTTCATTTATATTATTGTTCACAATTACTTGCGTGAAGGGTAATATCTTAAGACTAGTGGTTTGTTTGGTTAATTGATTCGATTATTGCTTCTTCTTCTCGATCCTAAAACCTTTCTTCATGAATAAGCTTTCTTTTTTTGATTTGTTTTGCTCTTTGAAACAGAAGCACAACGAGGATTCTATGAAATTATTAGCCAAAACATGAACGTTTTTCGCATCACATTAAAGTCGATGATGGAAGACACTGAAATCATTATTAAACCAAAATATAATATTGCAGTCGACGATGACTTTCACGTGAATCTTGGTAAAAGTGGATCATCATTTCTACATAATGTTGTTATGAAGGAATGTTTATTTGTCCAATCTTATATATCTGTCTGATTCTGCCGCAGCAACAAACATGGAGTTTATGCAGGACGGTTGAAATCCGGACCAGCCCTAGCCAATAATTAGTCGAAAGTTCTCATCTTTAACCGTGAAACATGATTTTCTTAAGTGTCTCGTTTTGATGATTATGGCAAAACAAGTAATCAACAATCCACAAGAGTGTGAACTTTATATTATACACATAAATATTAAAAATTTAAAATGATTTAGTTACAAGTATCTCGGTCCGCGCAAGGCGCGGGCTACACACGTAGTTTAGTGTTATTAGTGGATTTGAAAATGTACACGACTTGAAAATGTGTTTAAGTTAAAAAAAAAAACTAAAAAAACTAAAATTTGAGGATAATTTTTTTTTTTTTTTTTT
>JAHZTW010000001.1:56860245-56909151 GCA_020283515.1 Alliaria petiolata
AACCCAGTCTCATCTTCTCGTAGAACTCAGTTCTCTATTGTGTTCATTGTGGCCGTGAACTTGCCTGGTCTTCATGAGTGAACTTGGAGATATAGCCTTGTCTTCATCCTCCTAGAAACGGCCGCATTTCACACTCATTAGGTGATCTCTTTGAGCTCCTGACATATACACAAGTATCCTGTTATACTCTATATTATGAAAGCTACTCAAAATCATTAAAAGTATAAAACTTATCCTTTAATACTTACAGGGAGCACTGTACATCGTTTTGGGAGATGGGCACAGACATTATGTCTTTTAGTGCTTTCATCAGACTCTGTTTAACTTAGTTGTCCCTTTGAACCTAGATCTTGGGATCTCCAGTCACATAGGTGGGGTTTCCATCAAAACATCGTCTTTGCCCATAGGCAATAAACCCATTTCCTTTGAAGATTTCAAAACTTGATCTCTATTTAAACCTTTAGTGAACGGATCCGCAAGGTTGTCAGCTGACTTTATGTAATCGATTGAGATTACACCCGTTGAGATCAAGTGTCTAATGGTTTTATGTCGCCGTCTGATATGACGAGGCTTACCATTATACAGATTACTCAATGCCCGAGCTATTGCTGATTGACTATCACAATATACTCGTAATGCTGACACTGGTTTCTCCCACATGGGGATGTCTTCAAGGAAATTCCGTAGCCATTCTGCTTCCTCTGCTGCTTTGTCTAGCGCGATGAACTCAGATTCCATTGTGGATCTTGCGAACAGAGTTTGTTAGGAAGATTTCCAAGATACTGCTGCACCGCCGAGAGTAAAGACATATCCACTTGTGGATTTTGAATTCTTTGAGTCTGATATCCAGTTTGCATCACTATATCCTTCCAAAGATGCCGGTTCTTTACCGTAGTGCAGCCCATAACTCTTGGTGTATCTCAAGTAGTTTAACACCCTTGTTATGCCTTTCCAGTGTGTATGACCTGGATTACTTGTGTAACGACTTAACACATTGACCGCATGTGCAAGGTCTGGTCTTGTACAATTGGTTAAGTACATCATACTTTGTTTAACTTAGTTTTGAAGATCCATCTACACCCTAGTGGTTTGAACCCTTGAGGTAAATCGGTGATTTCATAGGTATGATTCTGCATTATAGAATCAATTTCACTGTTGACTGCTTCCTTCCAAGAAGGTGCATCAGGTGTAGACATGGCTTCCGTGAATGACCTTGGCTCATTCTCAGTGAGAAATACCATCAAAAAATCATCACCAAAAGATTTTTTCCTTGCGAGCTCTTTTGCTCCGTCTAGGTTCATCTTCTTCATCTTCTGCTTCATTCACTGAAATTCCAGACGTGCTCTCCTCATTTACAGAGATGCTAGCGTCTCTTTCATCATGAGTGCGTTTTTTACTTTGTTTATCTTTACAGAGAAAGATGTTTTCAAAGAAAGACACATTCCTAAATTCCATTATCGTGTTGACATGGATATCCGGTACATCTGACTTGTGTACTAGGAATCGATAAGCACTGCTATTGTGCGCATATCCGATGAAGATACAATCAACCGTTTTAGGTCCAATTGTTAACTTCTTAGGAGGTGGCACAGCGACCTTTGCTAAGCACCCCCACACTTTGAGGTATTTGTACGATGGTACAGTTCCTTTCCAAAGTTCATATGGCGTTTTGCCAGTTATCTTGTGTGGAATTTTGTTGAGGACGTAATTTGTGGTGAGCAACGCTTCCCCCCACAGATTCTGGGTTAACCCAGATTCCTGCAACATTGCATTCATCATCTCTTTAAGAGTGCGATTTTTCCTCTCTGCAACTCCGTTAGATTCTGGTGAGTAGGGAGCGGTTGTTTGATGTATGATGCCTTTTTCTTGACAGAAAGCGTTGAATGGGCCATCATACTCACCTCCTCTATCACTTCTAACCATCTTTATGGTTTTTTCCAGTTGGTTTTCAACTTCGAGCTTGTACTCTTTGAATTTGTCCAAGACTTCGTCTTTACTTCGCAGTAAGTAGACGTAACAGTATCTTGTGCAATTGTCAATGAAAGTCACGAAGTACTTCTTGCCACCTCTTGTTTGTATGTACTTTAAATCACACAAGTCAGTGTGAATTAAGCCAAGAGGTTCGGTTGTTCGATAAACATGAGGAGATGGCGTTTTTGTGAGTTTTGATTGCACACAAACTTCACACTTATCTTTGCTAATTTTGCACTTGGGAATTAGGTTCAAATTCATCAGTCTTTGTACAGACTTATAATTCACATGTCCTAATCTTTCATGCCAAATATTAGAAGACTCAACCAAATAAGCAATTGAGTTCTTATTCATTCCAACGTTGGAAACAGGTACATCATTTTTCTTGAGGATTGTCATTACACACATTTTAACTAATCCTTCCTTAACAAATCTTTTTCCAATGAAAACACCATTCTTTCTCAAAATCAGCTGGTCTGACTCGAAGTTGACTGCGAATCCATGCTTGTTCAGCAGCGTACCAGAGATCAAATTCTTCCTCATGTCTCGGACATGCTTCACGTTTGAGAGCGTGATCTCCATTCCTGATGTCATCTTCAGTACCACCTTTCCGGTACCTTCAATCTTAGAGTGGGACACATTTCCCATCAACAGATGTTCATCAGCTTTGCACTTTTGATAGGTAGTGAACATCTCTCTATCAATGCAGATGTGAGTGGTAGCGCCAGTATCGTACCACCATGTCTTCGGGTTAGCTTCAACCATGTTAGCTTCTGTTACCATAGCACACAGATCAGCTTCCGTTAGGTTGGCTTGATTTGCACCCTTAGCCTTACTGCGACACTCTGTAGCATGGTGTCCCATCTTGCCACAGTGGTTGCACTTCCCAGAGAATCTCTTGTTTGGACTTTGAGTTTTCTTCTTGAAGTTCATAGGGGCTTGATTAACAGGTTTGTGGATCGCAGCCTTAGGAGGAAAGCTCTTTCTTTTCCCCTTCTTTTTAAGCTCAGCCACATTCGCATCATGTGTCTGAGGTGGTGCAGTCTTGTCACGTTTTTGTGATTCATTCTGCAACCTCGTGATCAAGTTCGCCAAAGTGATAGGCTTCTGCTTGTAATTGAGGTAGCTCTTGAAACCTTCCCAGCTAGGGGGTAGCACCTCCATGAAGCAGTTAACCGTGAAGGTCTCACAAAGCTTCATGCCTTCATCTGATATCTCCTGGAATATCGTTTGTAGCTCATGCACTTGGTCCATGAGGGGCCTTGAGTCTACCATTCTGAAGTTAAGGAGCTTCGCAGTTGCAAATTTTCCAGAACCCACATTGAAGGTCTTGTATTTGTTTTCGAGAGCAGTCCACACATCTCTGGAAGTCTTGTAACCCTCACTGTACAAATTGTACAACTTATCTGCAAGGTTGTTTAGAATGTAACCTTTGCAGAGGAAGTCTGCATGGATCCACGCATCCACAGTAGCAAGCATGTGAGGACCAGTGTTATTAGCAGGAAGCACTGGTTTAATCTCAGCGAAATACTTTGCCAGTTGCAACGTTGACAGAAAGAAGTGCATCCTTTTCTGCCACTGCTTGAAGTTCGTCCCATCAAACTTCTCCGGTTGAAGTCCAGATGTTGGAATTGATGTAACCGCGTGTGGTAGACCATTCCCGTGTTGGGTTGTCAGCTCACTTGTGTTCTTTGGAAGTCCATCGACACCACCGGTAGACATTCTGAATCTGTTCACAAAAAACGAATTAGATTAGTTTTTGAGAACTCAATCCAGATAAGCGATTAAAACTTTTTAATTCGCTAATAAACGTTCACAGAAAGCGCTTGGAGGCGTTCTTTAACGGTAATAGTCGTTTCCAGAAATCACCTGAAGGTGTTCTTAAACGCTATGTATCAGATTGTTTTTAGACAAACGTTTCGCGAACCTGCCTAGGGCTGACGCGGAAATCGTTTTTCTGTCTTTATGATAATCGTCTGTTTTTTAAGATCAAACGTTCTACAGTTGACTATAAGGCAATCGCAGAAGCGTTGTAGATCGATTAGAAAACATTTAAAAAAAATTATTTTATGAAATCGTTTTTGAAATATTGTTCGCAATATTCAATCCGATTCAAGTGATTAGCAGGAAACGGATTTAAAGAATTAAGATTGTAGGACCGCAAAAATCCAGATTGAAAATCACGAAACTAAAACGATTGAAACCGATAAGAATTTATAAAACGTTTGAATAAAACCTTTTAAGGAAAGACGAATACACGGAGTCGAGATATGATCTCTTTCCTTAATTCTTTAAATCTCCCGCCATGTGGCGGTTTGTAGAGATTCAGAATCCCAGGATACAACCGTGTTTGAGACTAAAGTCGCAGCACTCGACTATAGAATCTGCGAACTAAAGATCTACGCTATACTCTCGAGACTCACCCTAAAACTGTAGAGACGAGAGGGATTTGCTGGAATGTGTGTTTGAAAGCTTATTGCTTTTCTGGATCTGAATACCTGATCTAATGATCTGGTTATCTGATCTATATTTGGATGATTTGAAAAGAGAGACTAACCCATCATATATATAGTATGAGAGGGGACTTGAAAACATTCCAAGTTTCTAATGTGGGATACTTTAACTTTAACAAAAAGTTATAGTTAATGGAAATTTTCCATTTGTTTAGGCTTCTTCCACAAGTAATTATGGTTAATGGAAACTTTCTATTTATTTAAGCCTCTTCCACAAGGAATTATAACTAATGGAAACATTCCATTTATTTTAGTCTCTTCCATTTGTTTGGGTTTCAACCCATCTCTTATTCACACAAAACACAAAATAATAAAGCCCAATTGTCTTCATTAATTTTTGTTCCAACACACTGTTAATCTTCATTGCTTTATTCCTATTTATGATGTCTTCTATGCTCGATGATTGAATCGCATATAGAGCCTTGAGATTTTGAGCAAACATCAACCATGTCAAATGCCTTGGACCTTCCAACTCGCTTATAAAAACACGGGAGAGTTGCTTGAAGCATGGAGAACACTTTCCCCTTTCTTTGCTTTCCCAATCTATCTTTATCTTAGAGATATTGGACATGTAGATTCCAAGGAATTGAAGACCACTCAGAGCTATCGTGTTAAATGTTACAATAGGTGCTGATATACGAAAGAGAGATAAAGTTTGAATACTTTTCGCCAATCGGGCAACTCTTTGTATATTTTCCAAAACCTTGGCATCGTCTATGCTTACTGTTAAAATCTTCAAGTGCTCCAAGAGTTGCAGCTCTTTTAGTAATGTGTCCTCAACATAAATACCAGAATGACATAATTTCAACACTTGCAGATTAAGCAAACTTGGTACTATCCCAACAATACTTCGAAGGTCAGTATACTCCACATTCAAGTAGATTAGTTTCTTCAGCTCCTTCAAACCTACTGGTAACGATTTTATTCCCGTCACACATAAGTTGAGATATTGCAGTGAACCTAACTTCGAAATTTCTTCAGGCAATCCGGAAAGTCTCCCGTTCTCAGAAAGATCCAAGACCACAAGTGATGGCATAGATAGAAGGAATCCACCTGAAATGTTTGCCAACTTCTTTTCCTTGAGCAACATGGTCGAAAGGTTGGAACTGCAAGAAATCTTTGTAACTTGATTACTCATTAAAGACATCCTTCTCACGAGTTCCAAATGGATGTCTTTTGGTATCTCGTGTGATTGCTCGCCAGCTTTCACAGAAAGCATTTCTTTCTGTTTCCCAAAGTTAGACACAATCCAAAGAGCCATCTCACGTATAACATCATGCATTTTGACGTACGGTATGTCTTCACCATCCATCAACAAATGTGTATGAACTAACGAACCAATTATATCATGGCCTTGGTTATTTACCCCATATTCATCTCTATTTGCATCTATAAACTTTTCGCATATCCAATACTCTATTAGCTCGTCCTTTTTCATTTCGTAATCTTCCGGAAACAGAGAATAATAAAGAAAACACAACTTGACTTCTTCATCCTTCAACCCATCATAACTGAACTTCAAAATGGGAAGAATATTTTATTCCATACCTGGAAACTCGCGGCGAGACAAGTTCAGAACTTCAATTGCACGATGCCATTCTTGTATAGTCTCTTTACATGCCATGGTTTTGCCAATGACACAAAGTGCAAGTGGCAACCCACGACACCTCTCTGCAACTTGTCTTGCAAGTTGAGGCATATCTTGATGGCTATTCAACGTGGTTTCTCCGACTTCCTTTTGAAACAATTCCCACGCTTCATCTTGTGACAAACAATCCACTTGCATCCCTACGTCAGCTTTCATGGCTTTGCAAACATCTTTTGAACGAGTGGTGAAAACTATTTTGGATCCATTTTCTTTGGTTACAGGAGGAACTCCTATCTTGATCAGATCGACCTCGCTCCATAGATCATCCAACAACAACACGAACTTCTTTCTTCTAAGGAGATTGTATATCGAAGAGGCTTTCTCTTTTTCTGTTTTTTGTTTCAACTCCTTGTCGAGACGTAGTCTTTGCAAAATCTGATCCTGAATGCCCTTATTTTGAAAATCTTTAGAGACCACAACCCAAATCACATAACAATATCCCTTGTATTCTTCAAACAATTCGTCGTTGATACGAGATAAGAGGGTGGTTTTGCCAACTCCCCCCATACCATAAAGCCCCAAAATTCTTCGTTCATCTTTCATGAGGTTGGTTCCATACCCTTTTGACCATTTCATCCAAACCAACTGTGGTTTGAATATGCTTCTTCTCCACCTTGGGTACAGGAGCTTCCCCCGCCAAATCTTGAAAAACTCCTTTGGTAAAAAGTCTTTCAGCTTCTTCCAACTTCTTCCATACCTTTTCACCATACTCGTAGCTTGATACGCAATCCTTAGAAAAGTAATTAAGCAGGCACAATTTTTCAGTTTCAGTTGACCTAGCCTTAAACAGATCGTTGACTTGGGATTCAAGATCATCTACCATTGAAAACCATTCTTGGACTTCAAAAAGCCGTTGCAAACCTTTAGCTTCTTCTATGTCAACTCTTCTTAAGAGATCATTTCGTCTAACCTCAAGTTTTCTCTTAGCTATCCCCAGAGCCTCGAGATTTGTCTCCATCTTGTGAATGTAGTTTCCACCGCAGCATAAACAGCCACATGCAGCAATCAAGACTTGATCAATGGATAATGAGATACCCATTTCGCTCAAACTTTCAGAAAAAAAAAAACCAGGATTAGCACCAAGAGGGTGATGAAGGAAACAAAATGTGACAAGCTGGTGAATGGGGGCGTGAAAGAGGAATACACAATCATACCCTCCTGAAATGATCAGAAAATTAAAAGTCAGACTGAAATTTTAATTAGTTTTTTTTTTTGGTCACAAACAAGAAACAGGAGACAATTGTCTCCCTCATTTATTCAAAGTAAAGGAAAAGGACTACAAACGAATGTTCCTAGCACGTGTAACCCCTAGAGCATCATCCGACATAATCGATATAACACTATCCGGGACCGCGGCAAAGAAATGAAAACCAATAGGTAAAGAAAAAGCATGGTTAGCTAACCTGTCCGTAAGACGATTAGCCTCCCTATAAACATGAGTTATCCGGACTAACCAGTCCCTTGATAAGAAGCCATAGCACAGCCGTGCTAGGAAGGATAGGGGGTGCGATTCATTGATCCCCTTCGTTAAGAATCCCACCACTATCTCAAAATCCACCTCTAACTCAACACGTGAAACCTGACGATCCCAGGCAATGTAAAGCCCGTAATACACCCCCTATAATTCTGCTAATGGGGCTGAGCATATTCCAATATTGAGGGAGAAGCCTCCGCACTAATTTCCCCTAGTATCTCGCAAAACTCCTCCAGCTGTAGTCCGACCTGGATTGCCATGTGAAGCTCCGTCAGTGTTCAGCTTCACCCAAGTTCCCGTCGGCGGTCTCCACGAGATTTGTCGCTCTACTCTCTCCCTTACGTTCCCGTTTCCCCTTGCTAGGGAATGAGCTTTCGAGATTTCATTTGCCATCTCCCGTACGAAACGTACTCGATTACGACATTTTTCTGTCTCACCAAACACATTTCCGCAGCGCCATTTCGAGCCCCATCATAGAGCTACTGCAAAAAGTGTAGATCAAGCCGTCCCTTGTACCTCGGCGTTTTCAGATAGATTTATGTACACCCATTCCAATACGAATTGTGCGAAGAACATATTCCTTTTTCTCATAGGGACCAGCCGAATCCATATTCCCTCCATTACGGACAATCTCTCAAGACATGCATAATAGATTCTGCTTTTACAAAACAGGTACTCGTGTCACTTAGGTGTCTTAATTAGTTTATATATTGAAAGTGGCAGCTTTCGGATGTCATTGCATCCGACACCAATAATTGATTAAATGTTAATTAACCAATTTATCAAAAGTGGCAGTTTCATATCCACAAAATAATATTTATAATTAACCATCACGAAGAGCACAATTATTTTTTGATTATTGTAATCTTTTGCTAGTGGAGTTACTTTTTGCGGTAATCTCAGTAAAACATGAATTTAAGAGGCGGTGATAAAAATTAGAAGAAAAGTCATTGTGAATAAAAAAAAAGAAATATAAAATAACATAAAACTGAGCATCTTTATTCCACAGTTTTTTAGAAATTCTTAATTAATAAAATAAAGAAAAAACAAAACAAAAATGATGTGGCAAAGATTTTTAAGAGAGACGACTCTCAGGGAAGAAACGGAAAAATCGATCCTGAAGAAGAAGCTCGACACGTGTCGAGATTCGATTCGCCGATGTTTTTTTCTTTTTTTAAACAAAAATCTGTTTTTTTCAAAAAAATTTTTTATTAATATTAAATGCTAAAGAAGCATATCTGCAATACTGATGTCTTAAACATATAAGTTTAACTAGAGGTTACAGCTAAAGAAATAGAAAATAATAGCTCATATTAACAAAGATAACTAGATAAGAGGTGTAAGACCATCTCCATCAGGATCTTTAAGGAGGATATTTTAAGATTAAAAAAATAAAAAATAATAAAAACAGATGAAAGAAAAGGAGAGACGTACTTTATTGGACATTTGTAAACTCCTTCATTTATTTAAAGTTTAATTAAATTATTAAATTATATTAATAAAATATAGTTAAAATATCCTTTTTAAAGACTTAACTGATGGAGATGCTATATTGTTTACATTGTGAATAAAAAAAAGGATAAAATTTTCGATGAAATTAGAAAAACTAAAAATCATACACAAGCTTAATCAGAAAAGGATTAGAGAGATCTTCAAGCGTACGTTGTTATTTTTTATGTTTTTTTGCAAGATAAGAGGTGAATCCACAAGTTCAAAAAGGAAAGAAATATCTATATATATTCCAAACGCAAATCAATTAACCTTAATAAAGTTGTACTTAGTAAGATCGATCCTAAAAGGGCAAGGATTAGTATCCGTAAAACCTTATAAAAAGAGAAAGACTCTCTTTTTATAAGGTTTTACGGATATCCTAAAAGTTGTCTTTTTTTTTCTTACTCACATACTCATCAACGTTCTTTGACTCATCCAGATCTGTTTAAATTTTTCTTCTTCGATTATCTTTGTGATCTTTCTTGTTCGTCGATAATGGCGACAGCAACATCAACAACAAGAACCTTCTGCTTCGTGTTAATGATGATGAGCTTCACGGTTCTCATGGGATGTTGTTGCTCGGTTAAAATCTATAAAGTCGGAGACTCCCAGGGATGGAGCACGAAGGACTATTATGATTGGGCTGAGCGTAAGGAATTCCTTTCACGTGGGCGCGATTCTCTGATCTTCAAATACGATCTCAACGTCAACGAACTCTCCGAGGCTTTGGAATACCAATTCTGCGAATCTTCTTCTCCTAAAGCCTTCTACAACACAGGACACGATGTCGTGACTCTCACGGAACTAGGTTATCATTACTTCATCAGCTCAAATCATTCTCAATGCGTATCCGGACAGAAACTCGACGTCGTCCAGGTCCATGACCCGTCACACCCGATTCCTCCACCACCGGCGGTCCACCGAGGATGGTCTACAAGGTCGGTGAAGGATTTTACTTTAACAAAAAAAAGAATGGAGAAGAAAGTGACTTCTATTAGTGTGGAGAAACAGTTTCACGTAGGAGACAATCTTCTTTTCTACTATGCATGACAAGGAAGTCGACGACGTAGGAAAAATTTCTTATATCGTTGTTACTTGTTATTACAAACACGAAAAGTACACACGTACGTACACAAACATCTTTCTCCATAAAAGATAATTTGTAGCAACGGATTCGGTTGTGTTGATCGATAATTGAGATTCAGTCGTGACGTTTGGATTATAACGTTTCAGTTTGGTAGTTACGTTGTGACTACAAAGAGAAAGAGACACAACTCTTTACTTGTTGTCTCTGTTTGTTTTCTATATAAACCAATTTTCGGTTGTATGTAAATAACAAGTTTCAGATTCAATAAAAAGTTTTAATTTACGTTTATGTTCTTCTTTAAAAAGAGAAGAGAGAATCCAATATCTCTTACTCTGTTTTCTTCATTCTTTCTTACTCTGTTTTGGAAACAGAATTTCAACATGGTATCAGAGCTTATCTTGGTCTTGGAGCCTGTTCAAGCACAACAAGAATAAGAAGAAGTCCGCTGCGAGAAGAAGAGAAAGATGGAGAAGACCACAGAGAGAAAACGAAAAAAAAAAGGAAGAAAAAAAAGTAATAGAAAAAGAAGAGGTGGTGACAAGAGAGAGCACCATCAACCTTCACAAACACATCCACATGGCGTACCTTCAAGAGGAAGGCTTCAAAAGCGATAAAGGAGATAAAAAATCTTCTCAAAAGGCAATGGAGAAAACCGATATGAAGTTGGAGATGTGGAAGGAGAATTCTGAAACTTGGTTCGACAACGTCTTGGTGAAGCACAAGGATGCATAGACGGAGAAGCCGCTGGTGATCAAAGGAAGACACCAAGCAAGAAAGGAGACTGCTTACCTAAGTGAGAGGGAGCAGAAGCCGATTACACAGATAATCGGAGAAGACGTGAAGAGGATTCACGCACGAAACGTCAAGGAGACGTTGATGGTGATCAAAGGGAGACACCAAGCAAGAAAATAGGATGCTTACCTAAAAGAAAAATGGAGCAAAGAAGACGGTTATAAAGATAACCGAGAAAGACGTGGTAAGATTCACGCATGGCACAATACGGGAACTGGTTACACAGATAACCGAAGAAGACGTGGAGAAGAAGATTCACGCAGTGAGACGTCACAGAGACGTGATGGTGCTCAAAGGAAGTCACCAAAAGGAAACGCATAAGCTTTGTAAGAAAACAAAGATTCGATTAAAGAAAATTGAAACAAGGAGAGTCGAGAAGATGTTCACGCATGAAGATACTTCTCAAATAGTGGAGAAACGTGCTTTCTCGTATCGGAGGAAACACAATCATATGACGAAGCCTCTGAAACTATAGAATGAAGAGAAGCCATTAATGAAGAAATTAAGATCAGCAAGAAGAATAAGACTTGGTATCTTGTAGACAAACTAAAGAAGAAGAATATCATTGGGGTGAAATTGATGCGTATGAGAATCCAACAAAGAACTACGCAGTTTGGTGTGAGACCGAATCTCAATTAAGGGGGAGTGTTGATCGATAATTGAGATTCGGTCGTGACGTTTGGATTATAACGTTTCAGTTTGGTAGTTACGTTGTGACTACAAAGAGAAAGAGACACAACTCTTTACTTGTTGTCTCTGTTTGTTTTCTATATAAATCAATTTTCTGTTGTATGTAAATAACAAGTTTCAGATTCAATAAAAAGTTTTAATTTACGTTTATGTTCTTCTTTAAAAAGAGAAGAGATAATTCAATATCTCTTACTCTGTTTTCTTCATTCTTTCTTACTCTGTTTTGGAAACAGAATTTTAAATGTTATTGTGACATACAATACAATCAACCGATTTGTTCCGTCACTTTTTATTTTTATTTTTGTATATATAAACACACAAGACATGATGAAAATCATGAAAACATAGAACAATAGGTACATAAGTTCATCCGCAGGAGCTATTTATTGTTGTGGTCTTGATCGAATCTGTTAATGCTCAGAGATTCTCGGTAGTGGAGACAAATAAGAACTCAACAGTGATATACATCTCATCGTTCACCAGAAACCCCCTTGAAGGTTTGTGGAGTTCCCCAATCGGCAAAAACCTGCTAAAGCCCCAAGAAGTTTGCGTTGGATCCGGATCGTAGACATACGAATAGTTTTGGGTTCCTTCGGACCACGCAAAAAACCTGGTGAAGTCTACGGGGCGTTTCCCTGGATTCGGATCATAGGCAAACCAGTTTTCCTGGTCTTTGCCAAAAAAAAAAGTATATGAAGATTAGAATTAGCAAACAACAACTTATATATGTAGATGATATGTATAGAAAGGATATAAGTGTCATTACTATTAACCTAACCTCTCTTTGTATATCCTATATATATTATAAATCCTACAATCAATAAGATTAAGCATTCAATCTTATATGGTATCAGAGCAGAGCGATACCTAGACCTAAAATTTTAGCCGACACTTTTCTTTTTCAAATCTCAAAAAAACCTTTTCTCATCATGGTGAACACCAACGAGACCATTGTTGTCTCCGATACTACCACCTTACTCAACGTCAATATGACGAATGTAACAAAGCTTACCGCTTCCAACTTCATCATGTGGAGCCGCCAGGTTCACGCTCTCCTTGATGGATACGATCTCGCTAGCTACATTGACGGTTCTATCATTGTGCCGCCACCGACAGTCACCAACACCGGTGTTGTGACTCCCAACGCTGCCTACACGCTATGGAAAAGACAAGACAAGCTGATTTACAACGCTCTTCTTGGTGCAATCACGACTACTGTTCAGCCTCTCCTCTCAACAGCTACAACATCAGCTGAGATCTGGACTATCCTCTCCTCCACATATGCAAAACCTAGCTGTGGACACATCAAGCAAATCAAGCAGCAAATCAAAAATTGGAAGAAAGGTACAAAGTTGATTGACGAGTACTTTCAAGGGATTACTACTCGTTTCGATCAACTTGCTCTCCTAGGCAAGGCTGTTGATCATGAAGACCAGATTGAAGCAGTACTTGAAGGTCTCCCTGATGAATACAAGACTGCCATCGACTAGATCGAAGGTCGTGATACGTCTCCACACCTCACTGAGGTCCATGAAAAATTGCTGAATCATGAAGCAAAACTCGAGTCTGCTGCTGCCATATCCAATCCGACATTCCCTGTGACAGCAAATGCGGTTACTCACCATGACAACAACAACAATGGTAATCGCAATCAACAAAGGTCACAATACAAAGGGAATCACACCGGGCAGCAGCATCACCAGGGTACAACGAGACAGGGTCAGTACACACCACGTGGGTATCAAGGAAACTGTCAAATATGTGGCATCCATGGACATAGTGCACGAACCTACTCTCAACACCAACAGTCCAGCAGTGGCTACACAAATCAACAGCGTAGCTATGCTCCATGGCAACCACGAACTAATCTGGCCACAGCTCCATCGTATGATGCAACCAATTTGTTACTTGATAGTGGAGCTACCCACCACATCACCTCAGATTTGAACAACTTGGCTCTTCATCAGCCATACACAGGTGGTGAAGATGTCCAGATTGCAGATGGTTCTAGCCTACACATTGCACAAACGGGTTCTACTTTACTCCCTACTCCTTCTCGTTCTCTTGCATTGAAAGAAGTTCTCTATGTACCTGATATTCAGAAGAATTTAATCTCAGTGTATCGAATGTGTAATGCTAACCAAGTCTCGGTGGAATTCTTTCCTCCACACTTTCAGGTGAAGGATCTCAGCACGGGGGTCCAATTGCTCCAAGGCAGGACTAGAAATGAGCTGTACGAGTGGCCCGTGAATCTACCCAAACCTACAACTCTCTATGCCTCACCAACACCAAAAACCGATCTTGCATCATGGCATCCAAGACTTGGCCATCCATCTTTACCTATTTTAAAAACACTTGTTTCAAAGTTTGCTTACCCGTTTCTCATTTTGTACAACAACAATTGTCCTGTTCGGATTGCTTCATCAATAAAAGCCATAAACTTCCTTTTCATACCAACACAATTACCTCTACAAACCCTCTCGAATACATATACAGTGACGTATGGACATCTCCTATTTTGTCTATAGATGCCTTCAAGTATTACCTGGTGCTTGTCGATCATCATACGCGTTACACATGGCTATATCCATTGAAGCAGAAATCGCAAGTAAAGGAGGTATTCATACGCTTCACCGCACTCGTTGAGAATCGATTCAAGCTCAAAATTGGTACTCTCTTCTCTGACAATGGAGGGGAATTTATTGCTCTGCGTGCATTTCTATCCTCTCACAGGATTACACATCTGACAACATCACCACATACTCCCGAGCACAATGGGATATCCGAGAGGAAGCACATGCATGTGGTAGAAACGGGTCTCACACTTCTCAGCCAATCTTCAATGCCGAAAGCGTATTGGAGCTACACTTTCACAGCTGCTGTCTATTTGATCAATCGAATGATCACACCTCTCCTTGATCATGCTTCACCGTACCTGAAACTCTTCGGCGAAGACCCCAACTACTTGAAGCTAAGAGTATTTGGGTGCCTCTGCTTTCCACGGCTGAGGCCATACGCAGATCACAAGCTCGATCATCGCTCCCGGCCTTGTGTATTTCTGGGTTACTCTCTTACCCAGAGTGCATATCTGTGGTTGGAAACATCCTATGGCCGAATCTACACATCACGTTATGTGCAATTCGTCGAATCGAGTTTCCCTTTTGTTGTTGTCGCGGAAAAAGTACCTGACGCAATCTCACCATCGTCAACCGATTCACCAACAATGGCAGTCCCTCTTCGTCCACTCATACAAGCTCACCTGCCCCTGGCTGCAGATCCTCACCAGTCGCCGACGCTGCAACAACAGTCGCCGTCACACACACCTGCGACATCGTCTCCCTCAACGCCTCAAAATCACTCGGCAACAAATGATAGTGATGTGGACTCAAATCCTTCAAGCCCAGTCACTACAATAGGCCCAAACCCACCTCAACCAGAAATAAGGCCAAACCCACCTCAACCAGAAATAAGGCCAAACTCCCCTCAAACACAAATAAGCCCAAATAACCAAAGCCCATCATCTTCATCTTCCCAAAACACACCTCTCGCACCACCACCACCGCCGATACCAATACCTCCACCACCACCGATACCAATACCTCCACCACCACCGGCAAACAACCACAACATGTGTACCCGTGCCAAAAACAATATAAAAAAACCCAACAAAAAATTATCCCTCACTATCACCACTACCAAACCGAAAATCCCAACTTCAGTAGCCGAGGCGTTGAGGGATCCTAAATGGCGCAATGCGATGTGCGAAGAAATCAATGCCCAGATCCGCAACGGAACCCATGAATTGGTCCCGCCGACGCCTCATCAAAATATTGTGGGATGTAAGTGGATTTTTACCTTAAAGTATTTACATGATGGAACTCTGGACATGTACAAGGCGCACCTTGTAGCTCGTTGGTTTCATCAACACCAAGGCCGTGACTTCACAGATACATTTAGTCCGGTCATTAAATCCACCACAGTCCGCACTGTCCTTGATGTTGCTGTCAGTAAGAACTGGAGTATTCGACAGATTGATGTAAACAATGCTTTCCTTCAAGGACGTCTACAAGATGAGGTTTATGTTGCACAACCGCCGGGGTTCATTGATCACGATCGACCGCACTATGTTTGTAGGCTGAAGAAAGCTCTTTATGGCCTCAAACAAGCACAACGCGCGTGGTACCAGGAACTGAAATCCCACTTGTTGACACTCGGGTTTGTCAATTCTGTTGCTGACACATCTCTCTTTATCAAACAACAAGGCCCACATATTGTCTATGTTCTTGTGTACGTTGATGATATGCTTATAACAGGGAGCAGCACCGCTTTTGTCACTCAGATAATCTCGTCATTGGCAGCTCGATTCTCCCTCAAAGATCTTGGTGAATTACGCTACCTCTTGGGCATCGAAGCCACCCGTACATCTGCTGGTCTACACCTTATGCAACAGAAGTATATTGTTGACCTTCTCAGTAAACAAAGATGCTCGCTGCGAAACCAGTCTCGTCTCCTATGTCACCCACGCCGAAGCTATCTCTGCGATCTGGCACGGCTTTGGATGATCCACGTGAGTATCAAACTGTTCTCGGAAGTCTTCAATATCTCTCATTCACACGCCCAAATATCGCGTTCGCAGTTAATCGACTGTCTCAGTTTATGCACAAGCCCACTTACGAGCATTGGAGTGCTGTGAAACAGATTTTACGATACTTGGCGGGAACACAGTCCCACGGTATATTCTTGCGCTCAAACATGCCACTAACTCTCCATAGCTTCTCGGATGATGACTGGGCGGGAGATACATATGACTTTGTGTCAACAAACGCATACGTTATCTACCTTGGTGGCAACCCGATATCGTGGTCCTCCAAGAAACAACGTGGTGTAGCTAGATCATCCACCGAAGCCGAATATCGAGCAATAGCAAACACAGCGTCTGAGGTACGCTGGATATCTTCTCTTCTAACAGAGCTGGGCATTTCCTTACCATGTGCACCGGTCATTTACTGTGATAACATCGGTGCTACACACTTATCGGCCAACCCTGTTTTCCATTCTCGCATGAAACACTTTGCGCTTGACTTTCATTTCATCCGCGACAATGTACAAGATGGCACACTTCGCGTTGCTCATGTTTCTACTCGAGATCAACTCGCCGATCCGCTGACCAAAGCTCTGGCACGTCAACGCTTCCAAGAGATAATTTCTAAGATTTGATTTATAAAATTACCTCCATCTTGAGGGAGCGTGTAGATGATATGTATAGAAAGGATATAAGTGTCATTACTATTAACCTAACCTCTCCTTGTATATCCTATATATATTGTAAATCCTACAATCAATAAGATTAATCATTCAATCTTATAATATATGCATATATGTAATGAAAAGCTTAGAAGAATTACTAATGGAGAATGTGTTACTCTTCGGAATTGGTGAAAAACTATCACAAAGATTCAATCTCTTCTAGATGTGCGGTGAAAATTGACATATCTAAGGCTTTTGACTCAGTGCAATGGCGGTTCCTACTGTCCACGCTCTCAGCTCTGAAAATTCCAGGAAAATATATCCACTGGATCAGATTATACATCACTACGGCCTCGTTCTCAGTACAAGTCAATGGAGAGTTAGCAGGTTATTTCCAAAGCGAAAGAGGCCTTCGACAAGGATGCTCCCTTTCTCCATATTTTTTTGTCATGTGTATGCACGTGCTTTCCAAGATGCTGAACAAAGCAACCGTGGATCAAAAAATTGGGTACCACCCGTACTGTCAAAACGCAAAGCTAACACACTTATGATTTGCAGACGATCTTCTGGTTTTCGCAGATGGCAGGAAACGTTCCATAGAGGGAATTCTACAGGTCTTCAAAGAGTTTGCAGATATCTCCGGTCTCAACATTAGTCTCGAGAAGTCAACCCTATACATGGCTGGGGTTTCTCAGTTAGACAAAGCATCTATATTGGCACAATTTTCTTTCGAAACAGGAACACTACCTGTCCGATATTTGGGACTGCCCCTTTTGACAAAACAAATGACGGTGCAAGATTACACACCACTGCTAGACAAAAACAGAGGGAGATTATCCAATTGGACGGCAAGGTATCTTTCGTTTGCAGGTCGTCTGCAACTTATAGCTTCTGTGATACAGAGACTTACAAACTTTTGGATTGCGGCCTTCTGATTACCAAAAGCTTGTATTTGCGAAATTGACAAGTTGTGTGCGGCCTTTCTATGGTCCGGGCCAGACTTAAATCCGAAAAAGCTAAACTCCAGTGGCGAGAGGTTTGTCGGCCTAAAGAAGAAGGTGGATTGGGTCTGAGATCTCTAAGCGAAGCTAACAATGTAAGTTGCCTTAAACTTATTTGGAGAATTTTCTCTTCGCACTCATCATTATGGGTAAATTGGATCCGCATGTACCTTATTCGGGAGGGTTCAATCTGGACGGTAAAAACAACTTATACTCTCGGATCTTGGATGTGGAAGAAGATCTTTAAATACAGAGAGGTGGCAAAGTCTTTAACAAGAACTGAGGTTAATAATGGGGCTAATACATCTTTCTGGTTAGACAATTGGTCTCATTTGGGAAGACTTCTAGAAATCGCAGGAACTAGTGGATGCATAAATATGGGAATTCAACTTAAGGACTCAATGGCAACAGTCCTTAATACTCACAGACGAAGACGACATCAGATGGAGCTTTTCAACAGAATTAAGGACGAGATAGACAAAGTTTGGGAAACAAGGAATTCACATGAGGCATACCAGATTTTATGAAAATTTGGAAACAAATACAAGGCAAGATTCAGCTCAAAGGAGACATGGAGACTCACACGAGTATCGCAGCCAAGCTGTAACTGGTATAAGGGTATATGGTTCAAACACTCTACACATAAACACTCGTTTATTACATAGTTGGCCATTCGGAATCGACTCTCAACAGGTGACAGAATGATGGCATGGAATGTTGGCGCTAACGTCTCTTGCATCTTTTGCACAACAACCATCGAAACTGGAAATCACATCTTCTTCAACTGCAGCTATTCATCGGCAATCTGGGAGGCATTGACTCGCAAAATACTCCAATAAGCACTCAATTCATGCTGTGTTATGTGTTCCAGTTGGCGATCCACACACTTTGGCGGGAAAGGAATGCAAGAAGAAATGGAGATCCTTCTACACCTATCTTGCAAATGATTCAACAGATCGACAAACAAATGAGAAACCGTTTCACCACTATCCGACAGCTCGGAGATCGGAGATACGAAGGGGGAATGCAACTTTGGTTTTCCTCTCGCTAAATACCTATTGTGTTTGTTTAGATAGCTTCTATTTCTAAAATTTTCAATCTCAAATTTCAAAATCTGTAAAACAGTTTTTTTGGCTCGATTAATTTAACATAATCATTCAAAAAAAAGCTTAGAAGAAGAAAAAATTAAAGGAGAAACTTAGTATATACACGATCTTCCTTGTGATTACCATTGAGTTGATCCCACACTCTCAATTTATAGACCGCCAATGTTTTTCCCTTTGGACCATTTGTTACGTAATCAGTCGCCGTCAAAAACAAAGACAAATATTCATCACGGGCAGGTAAGTCTCCTTTTGGGCACATATCTATTATCCTGGTTGAAATGAAAAACATATCCATTAGAGATAACTTTCATATATGATATAACACATGCTTTGGCATTTGTTTTGTTATTTCAATGTAAAACCTTAAATTCATTTTTATAAACTTATCCCTACAGGCTAACATGCATCATTGTAATTGGTTTATGCAACATCCACTATAAAGTTTAGATAATCGAGTCAATTCAACCAAAACATACTATAATTAAATTTAAACTCTGGGAGTATATGATCTGCATACCATTTCCGTGGTCCAACGGTGAACTCATTCGACGATGACTCATGTTCACCATTGAAGGAGGAAAACTGAGTGATCTTCCAGGTGAATCTAGAGTTGTTCCGAAGCACCTCCATCAGTTTAATGCGTTGTGCTATCCTCATGGTTTGATCGATAGGGGTAACGACGAAGCTTAGATGGACATTAGTGATCTCGACACCAAAAACCACTTTGTCATTCACAAGATACTTCTCCTTCAACACCGTGTATGACATGAAGCTTGTTAACCCAATTCCTTGTCTTCTTTTGTATCACACCTGATGTGCTGATAATTCAACATGTATATATCTCAATATCAAAATCATCCAAATCTACACCAATTAAAACTACAAGAAGACAAATTAATTTTTGGCGGATTTCCAACGAAATTACAAAAAAAAAAAGATTTTGATGGCTTATTAAAAGATAAAAATAAAAGATTATAAAAAACAAATTCCGTCTGAAATTCGTAGCAAATCTGTCGAAAAATTCAGACGGATTCAAAAACATCAGAAATTCCATCAGAAATGACCTTGTTTTCTTGTAGTGTAATACTTGTAAATTTTTGGATATATACAAAAAAAACATACGCTCGCCTATGTGAAGTCTAGTCTGAGAGACGGTGCTGAGTTTGAAAGTGCATTTGACCTCCCAATCATAACCGATGAAATTTCCATCCGTGATCCTCACGTAAAAAGATAAATGTTCTTTTACAGGATCTGAGCAGATATAGAAATCCCTATATCACCAATTTCAAGCCAAGAAGAAGACAGATAAGTTATATATGAAATTTCATAACCGTGTTGGGGGGCAACAGATCGAATTTATAACTCACCATTTGAAACCGGAAACATGGAAATTTGATGACTGACACTGCTTAACTTTGCCAGTCATTAGCTTAAACATTCCATCAACCAACATGAAGTGAGTGTTCTTGTGTTTCTGAAGCAGCCCTTTTGTAGCGTCTACATGGAAAATATATATGCAGATGAGCAACCCATTTTAAAACAGTTTTTGGTTTTGTTTTTCCAAAAACCAATCCAACCAAGATTTTTGAAAAATAGATTTCCTAAAATTTATGGAAATTAGATTTTGAAAAAAAAAAAACTACCCATTTCTAAAAAGTAATTTTTTGAGAAACAAAAACTAAAATCAGTTTGAAAATCTGCAAACAATCAAGGCAAAATGGGTGCAAGCACGAGTGAAGATGGTAGTCGTCTTAAATACCGTAGTAGGGTTTTCTTTTCTTATTTTGTTGGTCTTTAGTCTATGCTGGAGTGAAAAAGAAAGGGTATGCATGTTTGTATATAAAGACAATTTTCTTGACAAAGGGGTTTTCCATTAGGATGGAATCTAGCTAAACCGGTTATGGATATTATTTTCTTTTTCTATCCTAACCGGTTATGGATATTATTTTCTTTCAAAGAAAAAAAAATAATACTAGGAGTGTAGTTTTTTTTTTTGGTAAACTCTAGGGGAAGAAAATTTCCCTAATTTTATTAAATGAAAAGTAACTACAATCGGACCTGTCTAGGCCAAGAAACCCCTCGAGCATCCTCCGACATAGTCGGTGCGAGATTATCCAGAACTACAGAAAAGAAATGAAAACCGAAAGGTAAAGTAAAGGCATAGTTTGCTAATCCATCTGCAAGACGGTTAGCCTCCCTATACACATGAGTAACCCGGACTATCCAGTCCCTCGATAGAAAGCCATAGCACAGACGTACTAGGAAAGACAGGGGGTGACAATCACTAATCCCTGACGTTAAAAAACCCACCACTATTGCCGAATCAACCTCTAGCTCCACTCGTGTCACTCGTCTCTCCCAGGCAATATAAAGACCATAATAGACTCCCCAGAGTTCGGCCAAAGGTGCCGAGCAAACGCCAATGTGCAGGGCAAACCCACCACACCAATACCCACTCTCATCTCTTATAACTCCACCCGCAGTCGCTGGTTCAGGATTCCCATGAGAAGCTCCATCTGTATTCAGCTTAAACCAGCCGCCATTTGGTGGTCTCCAAGCTATCAGTCTCTCCTCGCTCACACTTTCCACTCCATTGCCATTCACATTCTCATGGGCAAGTACGACTTCACTCGCTAGTTCCTTGATGAAGCGAACCCTGTCTCGACATCTCCCGGTGCTCCCAAATACATTCCCACATCTCCATTTCCAACCCCACCATACCGCCATTGCAAACATTGTGGACCAAGGGGTATTCATCACTAGTCCCGAGTCTCCCAGGTTGCTATACATCCACTCCAGTAATGACAAGTTAAAGAAGACTTGACGCTTACCCGTCGGGACAAGTCTATTCCAGATCCCCGCCATTGCAGGACAGTCGTGGAGAATGTGCAATATTGACTCGTCTCCCCCTTTACATACCTGACATATACTCGTGGGACTCAAATGTCGCCTATGTCTCTCCATCTCAGTCATTATCACCTGGTTTACTCCAAGCCAGAGAAATACACGGGCTCGTTCCGGGGCCATTACTTTCCAAACTTGTGTAAACACCTTCTCCATATCTTGCCGTGGCGTGGAATTATGAGTCAGTCGCGCGTAAGCCAACTTCACTGTGAATTCTCCGTCTTGCGTCTCCCCCTAAGAGATCCTGTCTCTGGCCCTTGTCACATCGTCCAGCACCACAGCTCCCAAATGCAGCCTAGTATTAATCGAAACAAACGGCGCAATCTGAGGGATCATCCACCCCCTTCCGTTCTCCCACAACTCTCGGACTTTCATACTCTGTAACTCCTCCGGGAGTGTCGCCTCTGTTAGTGCAATAAGCGGTTCCTCTGTTAACCATTTATCACTCCAGAAGCGAGCTGCACGTCCATCCCCAATAATCCACTTAAGTCCTGGTAGGACAACATCACTAATACCCCTGCACACACTCCGCCATGTTGAGGACCATGTCCCTCTCGCCCGCAACCAAGACCTATCCTAAACCCCTGTAACTTTGTACTTGCTTCTTAGCACTCGGGCCCATAAGCTGGTCCGATCCTTCAGGAGTCTCTATCCTAGCTTTGCTAACATGGCTGTGTTCATATGTTGAACAGTTCGGATCCCAAGGCCCCCTTCCTTTCTCGGTAAGCACAATTTTTTCCAGAAAATAAGGTGTTGTTTCTTCTTTTCTGCCGTGCTCCCCCAAACAAATGATCTCGAAACTCGGTCCAAACTCTGCAACGTCGACTTTGGTATGGCAATCGTGCTCATCGTGTGGATCGGAATTGATGGGAGGACCGTTCTAGTCAGCGTTACCCGTCCCGCAAGGCTCAAAAAATGCCCCTTCCATCCTGTGAGGCGCGATGAGACCTTTTCCAGTACCTCTCCAAAGGTATCCTTGTTGATACGCTTCTGTAGTATTGGCATTCCGATATACTTCCCGAGCTCCCGTGTTGATTGGATGCCACTCTCCGCAGTAATCAACTCCTCCAAACCCCGGGGAACGTTAGCGGAGAAGAAGATCTTTGATTTGTCAAGATTCACTTTCTGTCCTGAGGTAGTACAAAACTTCTCTAGAACTCGTCGTATGCCCCGGATTTGTGTCACAGACGCCTCCGCAAATAGGATGAGATCGTCTGCAAAGCACACATGTGATATCTTTGGGCCTCCACGAGCTATACTGATCGGTTTCCATTCCTTGATATCAATCGACTGTTCGATAAGATGGCATAATCTCTCCAGGCACATAACGAACAAGTACGGTGATAAGGGATCGCCTGTCTCAAACCTCTCTTTAGCTTAAACGTCTCGGTCCTCTCTCCATTCCACAACAGACTCATCTCTGGCCCTGTTACACAGCTCATGATCGAGCCAATCCAGCCTTCCGGTAGTCTCGCTGCACGAAGGGTGTCTTCCAAAAAGTCCCATCTCACCCGATCATTGTAAGAACTCAAGTTGCACCTTTTAGAAGTATAACAAAGAGTTTGTGGGTTTAAGAGAATATCAAATCGGAGCTCGGAAGTAAGAGGAAAATTAGGTCATCGGAAAGATGAACTAATTAAGGTTTTTATTAAGTTATAGCTGAACCTTAAGGAAGGCTGCCTACGTACCCTTTTGAAGGGATCAAGCCATTCGTAGTTCATTTACAAGAGAATTAGATAGACAAAATCTAGAGTGAATTAGGTCTCTCTCTAGGTCGCCCTTCTTCAGTTTTCAGATCCTTTTCTTCAATGACTCGCCTCTCTATTTATAATAGATGGGAGTCGGTTTAAACCGGGCTCCTTTTCCTTTTTAGAAAAGGAATTCTTCCTTTTCTTTCAGAGATTCTCCTCTATCTCGGAGATTGCCTTTTCCGATGAGCTTCTAGGGTTTTATTAATTAATCAAACGGGCTGATCTTAATTTGGGCAGGGCTTTTTAGAGGAGTGCTAAACCCATCTCTAACAATAAGTCCCCCCCTCAGTTCTGCGAGCGAGTGCAATTGAGGTCGGGGAACTAAAAGAAGAATCCGGCTCGGCGTAAATTTAGATCTGCCAATGTAGACTGGATCATTAGTTCGGCGGGCGAACTTTGACGAATGAAATCAAATGATGAATTATTCCAAGTGAAACGATGAGCTAGGCGGGATTAACGAGCTAGGGGAGCTTGATGAGCTAGGGATGCTTGATGAGCTAGGGAAGCGCTATGAGCTAGGGGAGCGCTATGAGCTAGGGGAGCTTGATGAGCTAGGGGAGCTTGATGAGCTAGGGAAGCTTGACGAGATAGATAAATTCATATAATTAGGCGAATTCCCTAGCTGCGAGATTGGTGAGCTGCTTAGCTGGGAGAGCTGACGAGCTAATTTGCTGAAAAAGCCGACGAGCTGTTTAGCAAGGAAAGCTGACGAGCTGAACTGCTGAGATCTGACAAGATGTTTAAGCTGTTGGGCTGTTCTGCCGAGCTGTTTAAGCTGCCGAGCTGAAAAGCTACCGAGCTGTTTAAGCTACCGAGCTGTTTAAGCTGAAAAGCTGTCGAGCTGAAAAGCTGTCGAGCTGAAAAGCTGCCGAGCTGCTTAAGCTGCCGAGCTGAAAAGCAGCCGAGCTGTTTAAGTTGGCGAGCTGCAAAGCTGACGAACTGGAAAGCTGCCGAGCTGTTTAAGCTGCTGGGCTGTTCAAGCTGCTGGGCTGTTCAATCTGCTGAGCTGTTTAAGCTGCCGAGCTGAAAAGCTGCCGAGCTGAAAAGCTGTTGAACTGAAAAACTGACGAACTGGAAAGCTGCCGAGCTGTTAAACTGCTGGGCTGTTCAAGCTGCCGAGCTGTTAAACTGCTGGGCTGTTCAAGCTGCCGTGCTGTTTAAGCTGCCGAGCTGAAAAGGGCAAAATAAAAGCTGACGAGCTCAAAGTGATGAAAGCCTGTTTAAAATTGCGAGACTGGGCTCGGCTTAGAAAATTTATTGAATATTTCTTTTTTCTTAACTCTGAAATAGGTTCCCGATCTGAAACTATCCTGGTAGATATATAGAGTAACTTGATGACTTGAGAGCTCGTGTATGAGCTTGTTTTTGAGATAGTCAAATGACTTGTCGAGATATCACCTGAAAAGTTAGTAGGTTTGAGAAGTATAAGAGCTGAAAAGCTCACTAGGAACAGGTAAGCAAACGTGATTGCGCGTGGGCTAGCTCGGTAGTGCGAGCGTCTTTTTTTTTTTTTTTTTTTTTATATGTCGGGGGCAGTTTTGCCGAGATGCTTACGTTCTAGCACGTCTTGTTGAATGGTGAAACCGATCTGTCTTTCTTGTTTTTCTCTTTTGCCGAGGACGTAAGGACGAACTGACGAGTTCGGCATGAGAGTCGATCTCGAGTAGTACATTTTGACCCAAGATGAGCTCGGCTATAAGTGATGAATACTTTTGATGCTTTTGATTTTAGCTTTGTTTGCGATCGTGTTCGAGATCGGCTTGAATTAAACCGTATGAGATCGGCTTGAGTTGAGTTTGGGAATTCATTCTCCCTTGCTGGATGTGAGACTTGAAGCTCGGCTTCGAATGTGCGAGGCTAACGATGCTCACGCAATGGAGACTTCCGCTCGGCTTCCCTTTTTTTTTTTTTTTAACTTGCGATTCGGCAGCTTGACGAAGCTTCGAGATCGGGGAGAGGATATTGCGAAGACTAGCAGCTCGGGTTTCTCTGAGCTTTTTATCTTTGGTCTCATCGTTTTAATGATTCACTTAGTCTCCTCGTGAATGCATTCGACGAGCCTGATCGTGAGCCATTCCCCCTTTTTTGTGGAATTTGAGAGCTCGTTGTCTCGAGGTATCGTATCCCTCGCTCGAAAATTTTGAACCTTGGTAGAAACTAGTAGTACTTCTTGAGTCGAGCTATGGTAACTCGTTGTTTTTGAGATTCTCGTACGGTGGAAATCGTTGATAGAGAGCTTGCTTTTAAGATACTTGAAATCGGTGGAAATCGTTGATAGAGAGCTGCTTGAAATCGAAGTACGTCTCGTAAAGTGTGTTTCTTGTTGTCTCCATGGATATTTTACTTTCGAAATTCTTCTCTTGGGAAGCTCTATCTTGCTTAACAAACGTTCGAACTGTTACGTCTTCTTCAATGAACAACTTAGAGATTGGAGTTGTTTGATGTTCCTTTGGTATATGCGTCCTTGCAGTCTTGCCTTGGTTATCATCTTCTTCTTCTTCTTTTAGTAATTCCTGTTTCTCGCCGTGTAAAGGATGTAGCAAAGCTCGTTTCTTCTTTTTGTTTTCCTGATTTTTTTGTTTATAAACTCGTTTCCTTGAATTTTTCTTGAGAGTAGCCTCTAAGTTCACGAGCTTTTGTTTCTTTGACTTGAATTGACTAGATGTTCCTCTCAGCTTAGTTATAATATGGAGACACGTTGGAGAATTTGGAGACTTCGGTGCGATGGAAAATGTTGATTATTATTATCAAAGGAGAGTTCGGAGAGATTATGATTGAGCTTCGTCTTTGACAAACTCTTGGAACGTGCGCCAGGCATCCGTGAAACTGTTTCCACTCTTCTCGACTGTTTCAAACTCCGAATCTCTCATATGGCTGGAAGCCATTAGTGAAGCTTGGCGTAGAAGAAGATGTCGTAAAGACCCCCCCCTTTTTTTTTCTGAGCTTAAGAACTCGTTTTCTCTTCTTTTTTTTTATGCATCACGTCGGGTCTTCATTGTCGAGGCCTTGATAGGAGTCAGACTTCGATCTCGGTCCAAAGGTGATACTTAGTTGTATGATCTGCTGCTTTGGATCAGTCATGTTGCAGCATCAAAGAAGAAGAATATTCTGTTGATTAGTGCTCTGTTGTTTTTTTTTTTTTTCCTTTTTTTTGCCGCTTAGAGCTCGGAGAGCTGATTAGAGCTCGGAGAGGTCGTGTGATGAGTTGACAAAGCGATGTGCTAAGGTAGACGACCTCGAGCTGTGAGAGATATATTGAGTAGAACGTGGATTGGGAGTTGTAGCGAGGATAGAGATCTGAATCTCTGATACGTCGGAAGCCATTGACGAAGCTCCGCCAAGAAGATGAAGTCGTGAGGACTTGTGGTTTTTTTTTTTTTTGCGGACGAACTGGCGAGCTCGGTGTGACGAGCTGTCAGAGCGATGTGCTAAGAACAATTAGCTCGGTATGGCGAGCTGTGAGTGAAGTATCTAGATCGACGGGCTCACCAAGTATCCATTCCAGGCAGATACAGCGGCGGTTTTATGCTGCATATTTAGCTTTAAAGAGGCGTGAATAAATAAGAACTTGACTGTCACCCTAGCAATCCGACCGTTGATTATAGAGTTTGCCATGTCACTCTGCAGGACACCAAGTTTCAGTTTGATCGGGAGTTACACGAGCCTCCTATGCTCTCTCGAAAGTGATGTGTTGAAACTGGTTTTCTGAAAATTTCGGATGATAATGACTTTGGGCTAACTTGTGAGACGATTGGCCGATGTATTTTAAATCGGATCGATACGCCATTAGTTCCTGTAGATTCTAGGAAATGAGGGATTTCCATAGACACCTTGTACGTGATCTTATTCTTCCTGGCTGCTCCGTAATTCACCTCGGAAAACCATAACTCGCACACTATTTTTTTGGGTTTTAGGATGCAGGTTTTTCAGAGATTTCTTGTCCGGGAAGAAAAGTCTCCATTTGGTTCTTGTGCCATAACCAGGGTTCCGGCATGCTCTTTCTGGACTCCTCGGTTGGTGGTGTTTACATTGGCGCGTTGCTTGCACTTAGAAAGCGTTTCCTGTGCTGTTGGTGAGCAACCAAATTACCCTCCTCCAGATCGGTTTCCTTCTTTGAGTATAACTTTGTTCAGTTTTTTTTTTTTCTAAGACTTGTGATTTACCAGCTTGGCGAAACTCCAAGATCGAAAGGAGATGGAGGACACCGGGAGAAACTTAGTGTGACAGATTGGCTCTCGAGATTTCGAACCGAAATGAGAGCTTAAGAGCTCGTATTTCTCTTGTTTTTCTCTTGTTTTTGGTCAAACCCAGATTTGTTTTTTTTTTTCTGGAGAGATTTGATGCCGCCTGTGTTTATTGCGCGTATGATGATGGTACGACACTGATATCGTCTTGTGGACTGCTTGAAGGACGTGTGAGATTGTTGATATAGATGAAATCGAACGTTACGTTCTTCTGTCTGAGCTTTTTTCATGACAAGTTCGTCACCTCCCGATCTTCTTCCTTGACAAGTTCGTCACCTCCCGAGCTTCTTCCATGACAAGTTCGTCACCTCCCGAGCTTCTTCCATGACAAGTTCGTCACCTTCCGAGCTTCTTCCATGACAAGTTCGTCACCGTTTTTTTTGTTTTTTTTCGGATCTTGATAGCTCGTTGTGGGAGTGTTTTCTTCAGCCTTGAACGAAGCTTGGGGGCTTGTCTCTTCTTCAATTCTTTTTTTTTGTTTAGAGCAAAGATTGTGGGCTCGTTACCCGTGAGATTTCGTTTCCGAAGTGGGAACAGAGCTAGGGGCTTCCATGAATTTTCGTCCTTTGTTGTGAAATTGATTTGCTTGATAATTTTCAAGCTCGGTAAAAATTCGTATTACTTGTTGAGCAGAGCTTTGGTGAGCTCGTCATCAAATTTTTGTTTTTGCAAGGGCTCACAAAATCTGTGAATTTGGTCGCTGTCCTAGTCACGAGACGTCGGAGGTAGTGTCCATTACTGTCTGGCACGTCGTGTGTGTTACACCGAGCTTTCTACAAAATCTCAATAATGATCATGTGTGAATCTATTGTTGAAAAATAAATTATAATAAAGCATGTATTATATGTTAAACCAGTGAGTTGGGTGATCAATAAGAAAACTTTGTTTTCGTTGACTAAAATAAAGTAAATTTATAGATAAACGATATTAGAAATTGTATGAGTAACAAAAAGGCATGAGCATGATTAAAGCACGAGAGTATATGTTTTGACTTCGACGTGCGGTTGATCATCAAATATTATAATATTCAAGTATGAGGTCAAACCAATAAGGTTTGGTAATATTAATAAATAGATCGGAACACTTATCTCGATTAGTGATTTTTGTGAAAAAGGCAGGAATATAATGGCTGCATCATCACCGAATTCGTGGCGAGGCTGGAGAATCCCGTTTTGAACTTTTGACTTTCCGAATTTGATAATTCTCTATTTTCCACAGACGGCGCCAATTGTAAGAACTCAAGTTGCACCTTTTAGAAGTATAACAAAGAGTTTGTGGGTTTAAGAGAATATCAAATCGGAGCTCGGAAGTAAGAGGAAAATTAGATCATCAGAAAGATGAACTAATTAAGGTTTTTATTAAGTTATAGCTGAACCTTAAGGAAGGCTGCCTACAAGCCATTCGTAGTTCATTTACAAGAGAATTAGATAGACAAAATCTAGAGAGAATTAGGTCTCTCTCTAGGTCGCTCTTCTTCAGTTTTCGGATCCTTTTCTTCAATGACTCGCCTCTCTATTTATAATAGATGGGAGTCGGTTTAAACCGGGCTCCTTTTCTTTCGGAGATTCTCCTCTATCTCGGAGATTGCCTTTTCCGATGAGCTTCTAGGGTTTTATTAATTAATCAAACAGACTGATCTTAATTTGGGCAGAACTTTTTAAAAGAGTGCTAAACCCTTTTCTAACAATCATACGCTTTCTCAAAATCAAGCTTTAACAGCATCCACCCTACGCGTCCCTTCTTCCTACGCATCGAGGGCACTACTAGGAGTGTAGTGACCGTGTGATATGTTAAGGATTAAGGACCGAAAGAAAATTTCTACAACTTTTAAAAACTTTTTTTTAAAAAACAATTTCCATATGTATATTAAATCAAGTTTGTCCGGTAAAACGATTGTTGTAATAAATCATACCAACTCAATCTGACTTACATAAAAAAATAAGTAGCCTCCATTTTGGAAAGAAATCGGTATGGACATTTAAACTATGTAAAACAAATTAAAATCCTCAATACAATTTTTAAAAGTTCAAAAATAGTCTAGTTCCGACTAAAAAGACGGTTAATCCTCCAAGTTTTCAATAGTCCAGATCGGAACAATCCATCTCAAATCTAGTTAATATTATATATTTCTCTTTTATGGGGAATATTGGGAGCAGGATTTTAAATAATTCTTAAAATTTTCAAAATATCTGTTATTGGTTAATATATTCTGACATTCTTATTAAAATCTAGTGTGATTAGTTTGATGATTTTTAAAATCTATATAAAATCCACTGTTATTCAAAAAATTTAGGTTTTAAAGATTCTATGATTCCATTAAAATCTTTATTATTGGCACATGGATTTTAAACAAATTAACACATGAAACTTTCTCAAAATCTAACACTTAAAACTTTTCAAATACTACTTATATACTTAAGATTCTCAAAATCAATTACAATAAAATAATTTTATAGATTTTCTAAATATACAAACTCTCTACAAATCTAACAAAACTCTTTACAAATTTAACAAATCTTTCAACTTTTAAAATCAATCAACTCTATATAAATCATCTCCCAATATGCAAGACATTACCCAAAGAAATCCGTTTAACTCCGCATGTAGTGCCGAGAGACTTATACGACATCCTTGCAAACCAATGATAGGTTGTCTCATATTGCCCATTAGGCACCAACCAAGACCACTGACCGATTCATGATCAATCCAAGAATCATCGATATGGCATATATATTTGGTTTGTGATTCTTACTTTCTGCTTGCAGAATATTTGTGTTCTTCTGAACCTCCATAGAGATAAAAGTAGAGTACTTGCAGAATATTAGGACCTGAGGATATGGTTCGTTTTAGATATGATCGAATCTACCTATTTCGAATGTGGGAATCAACTTCCGTCGAATCTTTTCATTTGATTTTTCTAGACTTTCCCAAATTATGAGACACGTAATGTGCTGTGCACAGAGAAAAGTATTTAAAATATTGGCTGATAGTGTAAAATAATATATAGGTACGGTATGTTTGCCTGTCCTTTAATACTAGGAACAAGTAACAACCCCAAACACTCTTTTAGTGGTATGTGTAAGGATATATAGTATTCTCAATGGAACAACCCCAAACACTCCTTTTAGTAGACTTTTAGTTAACATCATTGTTAGCTAACACAAATTTAATTTTTACAACAATTAATCTATAGTTACAGTCTTAACAAATCGATATCTTAAAATCTCTGCCAATTGAACATATTAAATTAGGTTCTCCTATATAATTTTATACACTATCAGCCAATATTTTAAATACTATTTTCGATTTGATACATCAAATTACGTTTACGTGTCTCATAATTTGGGTCAGTCTAGAAAAATCAACAGAGAGGATTCGGCGGAGTTGATTCCCACATTCGAAATAGGCAGATTGATCATATCTAAAACGAACCATATCCTCCGGTTCTCATATCCCGCAAGCACTCTACTTTATGAGTTTTGTTAATATATTAATTTTCTTTTAACATAACTACGTATAAAAATATTAGACCAGAAGAAAAAAAATATAAAACCTATGTATAAACATAAAAATATTGGAAGAAAACTTTGAAAGGCAACACGGATACTTTATGGGGTTCGGGATGGTTACGTCGATTTAAAAGACAATTTGAAGAATCAATGTTGCTGATGAACAACAATAACCAAATGAAGATAGAATTATTGATGGAGTGATCGAAGATTTTCTTAGTTAAGTGATTTGGTAGTCCAAGGTTTGCTCCAAGATAAATAAAATCGGATTAATGAATGATCGAGAAAATTTAAAACATGTAAGACTAAACTCCTCATACACACAGTGAATGTATCCTCATGGCTAGCCCTCGGCATAATAACCGGACGGAAATACCCGAGAAACAAATGGATATCCAAAAATATCCGAATTTAAAATATCTAAAATCTGATTTTTACGGGTATTTCGGTTATTTTAAAATTTTAATATTGTTTTTCGGGTATGTCATATATTTTCGAATATTTCAAATATTTTTGGGTGTTCGCATATTTTTGGATATTTTCGGGTAAAAATATCTAAACCGAACCGAACCCGATAAATGTTCTGGATCCTAAACAAAATACATCGGTAGATACCGAACCGAATCCAACTCGAAAAAAATACTCGAATGTAACATATAGCGTACTACCGATTTGGAGTTATATGTTCCATTCGAGCTAGGTTACATGAAAACTCCGTCTGAGGTGTGTTTCCCATTTCTGAAACGTTTCGGAAACCGAAACTCTTGGAAACTCGTCGGAAACACGAAAAATCTCGTTGCCTAAAAATCGTAGTTTGGAAACACTTTGCAAACACTTTCCATTTTAGAAACACGAGTTTTCATTTTGAAAACAAGATAAAAACTAAATTTTGTTTTTTGGTACAAATAAATAATTATAAAAATGAGATTAAGTGATCAATTTAATTCTTTATAGTAAGTTAATAATTATTTTGATTTGGTAAATAAGAATAATTTTGGTATTATTGAGTTTGAAAATCGTTTTCTCGATAAATTAGAATTAGAGATAGTTTTGGTTAATGAAACTAATGAAATTGATAATAAATAAAATCTTCTAAATTTTTGATTTTACATATTTTAAATTTTATTATTTAATATTTATGTAAAATTATATATTAGATTTTGTTGATTTAAATATTTTACTTATAATATAATTAAAATGTTTAATGCTTAATATATATGTGTATATATATACGTTTTCAAAACGTGTCCATTTCTATATTTTTTAAAAATGGCGTTTCCACGTTTCGAAACGTTCCGTTTCTAACGTACCCGTTTCCGTTTCCATGCAATATAGCATTCGAGTATAGCGTATCGGTTAAACAGATCTGAACCCAAACAGATACCCAAATGTCCAAGACGACCCATGGCAGACTAAATAGAATGTTTAACCCGATGTAGGGGTGGATATCAACCAAATGAGAACTAACCGGTTCGAGATTTGGCTTAAATGAATCCGAATGTTTTAAAATCACGATCAGTGGACTAACCGAATTACTTGACCATTACTGATGTAATTGATTAGTCAGACACTTGTTTTGCCTTTGGTTTACGGATCATAAGATTTATTACTTCTAACCTCTTCTATCTGATCTGAATCACTTATTTTAAACCCAATAAAAAAACACAAATCCAGCAGAAAACAATAAAATAGCGACAGTGTAAACCAGACTGCGACTGAACTGGAAACGCAAATTCAATATAACAAAGTGGCAAATGACGTTTTGGGTCAAAATCTCTTTGAGAATTTCAGCAATCTCTAAGAAGTTGGATAGCGAATACAAACTAAACAACAACATATAAGATCTCAAAAAAGATAACAAAAACCTCAAGCCCCTTACTCGAATAGACTGAAACCCATGTCCTGCAAATTCAAACAAATGCAAAAGTGAGCATCATCGTTTTATATCATTTCATTTCAAGAAAATGTTGAAAGAAGGAAAAGTAAAAAGACTCACATCATCGGATTCTTCTTTCTCTTCTTTCTTCTCTTCTTTCTTGGCCTCAGCCGCAGGAGCAGCACCGCCTCCTCCGCCAGCAGATGGAGCAGAAGCCATGGCAACACCACCGCCACCTGATGGAACGGAGGCCAATTTCTCCCTTCCGGCAGCAATTAGCTCAGCCACATCTTTCCCTTTCACTTCCTTTAGCAAAAGCTCAATCTGAGCATCCTCTGATTCAGCACCAACTACACAAACAAAAGATAACACAAACGCCACATTTCCATCAATTGTTCCAAACATCTTCTACATTGAGAATCCTCACAATACAGTCCCATTTTCACACCACAAAATAATGCTTAATGACTCACATTCCTAATACAATCCCATTACATTGAGCCTACATCAACAGCTAATTCTCTATATACAGACACTAATCATCCTTCAAATCATGTATATGCGCATTAAAACGAATCATTTCAGGCACCAATTAGCTTTCAAATCAATTAGATACACATTTATAGCCTACTTCAACAGCGAAATCTCTATTCACAGACACTAATTATCCTTCAAATCATGTATATACATATTAAAACGAATCATTTCCAGGTTGAGTAAGTTCTCACAGACGCTAACTATCCTTCAAATCAAGTGTATATACACATCAAAGCGTATCTCCCACTATTGCAAAGAATCTTAGACAGTTGCAGTCAAATCGATGAGATTTTTCTAAAGTACTTTAAAATTTGACGAAAAACGAAAAAGTAAGAACAAACCTGATCCGAGGATATTTTTGATATCGCCGGAGGTTGGGGAAGCTTTTCCGCTCAAAACGGCGAGTAAGAAAGCGGCGACAACCTTCATTTTCTGAGGAAAAAAAACAGCTGAGTGAGTGAGAAAATATTTCAACAGATTCAAAATGGAAGAAGGAGGAGCTCACTGCAGAGGCTGATGGATCTCGCAGGTCGCAGGAGGAGCAAAGCTAGTGATTTTGCAGACGGCGATGAAGAAGTTGAGGCAATATGGAAAGTATATGATTTATACACAATTAGGGTTTACGGCGTTTGTTCTCTAATCAATATACTTTCATTAGGCCCAGTTATTTTCCAAGCCCAAATTTATATGGGCTCCAGTTCAATTTGGTCATATTCGAAATCAACACTATAATTTTAGAAAAGACTCTCCAGGGCTTGACACCTCGGCTTTTTGGGTAATTCTGGAACTGACATGTCAATAAATGAAAAAAGTTGAAAAACCAATCAGAACATTTCAAATATACAGATCAGTTTTGATTTAGCAGCTCGACCGGTTTGATTATCCGTGTAAAACATCCCAGACCCGGGCCTGATTAGCTATCGGACTTTTAAGTTGCCCCGCTCAGTGCTTAGAATTTTACTCTCTCTTTCTTCTCCGACGAAGTGGCGTTAGTTGGGCAGAGTCAGGCCGTGAAATCTCCAAATTCCGGCGGATCTGGGGAAATTCTCCCGATGACTCCCTCCCTTCCTGACACTCCTGAAACTCCGTTGCGAGCAATTCCCACCTTTCCTCGTCAAATCGATCGCCCTCTTACCGGAACCCCTCTTCGTCGCCGCGTAAGAAGATCGTGATTCGGCCTGAGATATGTTCCGTGCATATGAATTCTGCTTCTATTGCCTTCTATCGGTCTCAGGTCAATAATATTCAATGCTCTCCAAGGTAAGTGCTTTCACGAGGATTGATGTAGGTTTCTTCACCAGGGTCTATAGAAATTAGAATAATAAACGCATTCTGAAATTTGATGGGACTGGTAAATAGGAGTTTCTTTGGAGTAGTAAGGATCCAAGTTAAGTGTTTTCACAAAGATTGGTACTAATTTTCTTAGGAAGTGAACACAACGAGAGAATAGATATAAGTATCAACCATCACGTTTCTATATAATACAACCATCAGCTGCTGTGGTTGAAAGAGAGTCTAACTACAGCATATATGTTCATTTGTACATCATCTAGAACATGTGATCAAGTCAAGAATTTCAGGCATCCAGTCGCTTATTAACAAAACAGTATTAGAGCTGGAAGCTGAACTAAGTCGCCCTGGAAAGCCTATTGCAGCTGATGCAGGGGAAGCTGTACTCAATAATGGAGATATGTAGACTTTTCGATCAAATATTCAAGGAGCATCTCGATGGAGTGTACGTTTTGACCATTTTTGCTGCTAATGTTTAAAATTAAACCATGAGTTGTTATACTGTTTAAAATATTTTGGCAGGATACTCTAATTCAAGCATCAATCCATCATCGGCGTATACCCCGATTCAAAGACATGCTAAAAGAAGGAAGCATCTACCTAATCAGCAGTTTTGAGATTGTCCCAACTTATAGTCATTATAAGGTCACAAACAATCTCTTGACTATGCGATTCACCTACACCACTCAAATCATTGAAGTTAGAAAAGGTAATCTGTCTGCAAATCCCTCCAAATAAGGTCACCAACCTTCACTTGCTAGGTAATGTGACCTTATTTGGAGAGATTTTTTCTGCTAATACAAATTTTACCAAAAAATTATATCATAATTTCTTATTCCTTTTGATGATACAGACGTAATTGGTCAAGTGATAGAAGTACAAGGGTCAAATTTGGAGGACTCAAAGTCGAACCAGAAGATTGTCTTATTTCTTTTGCTACAACAGTTAGTTTCACCTTTTTAAATTTCCCCTCATACGTTTGTCCTCACTATTTAAAACAAATCTTAATAGTTTTTTTCTAAGATTGACCAGCAACTCAACCATCCGCATGACTCTTTGGGATGATCAAGCATCCGACTTTCGCCAACAATTCCACCAAACCGGAGGAGATTGTATTGTCATCGTTTGCACATGCTTAAATCCAAAAATGTTTGCAGGTGATGAAAAAACTTATTATCTTCATGAATCATCAAATTATTGAAATGACCTATGTATAATTTTAAATTATTTATCTGTAGGGAAGCTGTATTTAAACTCAAGTGGATCAACTAAGATTTACTTCAATTACAACTTAGAAGTTGTCAAAGAGTTTATGAAAAGGTAATATTTGAAAGATTTGTTTTAAAAAGCCGAGAATTATCTGTTTATTTCAAATGATTTAAAACAAAACCCAATCTTAATACTTTTAAGATGCAATCATGGAGGTTTGGACACTTGAGCAGATTTATGAATACATTTCAAGTGGAGCCACCGAGGAAAAAGAAGTGATTAGTCGTGCCAAAATCATTGACATAAGTAGCCGTAACGGATGGAAATACTTGTCATGTTCTTCATGCTCCAAAAAACTTGGACGTTTAACATCCTTAATATGCAGCAATTGTAACAAAAGCACAACTATTTGTGTTGTAAGGTATCATCTCTTTTACTATTAATATAAATATTTTTAAACAAACCTTGTGTGTTAATATAGTTTTATACTTTGATAGATTCAGAGTGGAATTAATAGTCCAGTGTTGTGATAGAACACCAACGTTCGTATTATTCAACCGAGATGCAAGAAATATTACATACACTACAGCCGAAGACATTACTACATCAGAGGTAACTTTGAGTATTGTGGATTCAGTTATAGTAAATAATTATGAACTGAAACTATTGAGCAAATAGCCTGAACAAAATATTCGGATTGCATAGCTTTTTCATTTAAGTATATGCTTCTCTGAAAAATATACTCTCTTTATTTGTTTTTGGAACAAATAGGAAAAGCCAGATGAAAACACTTCCAACTGCAGTTTGATTCCAAAATGTCTTCTGGAATTGATTGAAAAAACAATGGATTTTCAAATCAAAATATCTAAGTACAACTTCGAAGCCTCTATTCAATTTTTCACAGTTACTCGAATTCCCAAACAAACATCCATGGATGATTCATATGCCAATAGCATTACAAGAAAGGTTATGGTTATTTATCTTCATCTCCCATAACGTTTGATCTAATGATAATATTAATTCTCAATTTTTAATTACAGGCTATAACAACAACCCAACAAACTGAAGATGGAAATGAAGGGAAGATAAAATCAGAAGATGGGAGGCTGCTTCCTACATTCGCTACTACAAGTAAAATTGCTGAATGTGAAGATGAAGAGAATGGAGAGTATCGGTGTCTTTCTGAAGAGAATGATGAAAAAAAAAAAAAAAAAACGTCTCAAATGAATGGAATCAAGAATTTTAGTATCTAAGTAATGGTTATGAAATATACACATCTCAAACATTTTCTATTGGTTGTCTTATTAACCTTTTGCTAAAATAAATATTTCATTGGCTATTACATTATCGACATTCATCAAATAAATACCAAAATTTATCAAATCGTTCATTCATTGAAATATCATTTTCTTAACTTTGATAATGTAATGTTTCTGTATCAATGTTCTATATTTTCACTATGTGAATTTTAAAAATGCCAAAAGAATATTAAATATATGGTCAACAGAATATTAAAATGTCTCATGCGTACGGCATTACGCTTGATTTACATAAAGTGCTAACTTATTGAAAAAGGGGTCAATGACAATCGACGATGGTGTTAATCGTTAACCTGAAACTTTTTTCTTACTATTTAATTTTAATTAAATTGTTCTAATTACTTAACTCTTAACTCAGAACTGTCAAGTATTTATGTATCTAAATATCAACTAAACATATAAAACAATTTACAAGTTTGAAAAAATCACCCCGCAGCGTAGCGCGGGTAATCACCTAGTAAGAATAAAAGAGGTTGTTTCTTTTTTTTTTTAAATGTTGATACTACTTACGAGAACAATTAGTAAGATAATTTTATAATGGATAATGTTATCCGCTTAACAAGGATCTACTATAAACGGCTGCATTTACATCACGCTAAAGATTTCTTTATATCATGTCTCTATTAATTTGTATAAATCGCATCGTTTTGAAAATTGATCTCCAGATCTATTGCTGTAAAAGTACTATTAGATTAACGGAGCTTCCTATAGAGTTTGTAAAAACTGATGATCTTATTGAATAATAGAGTACGCTATATATACAAATACATTAGAGACAATTAAGGAATTTGTACATATCTATAGAAGAGAGAATATGTAGGTTATACATATATATATACAAGGAATATATCCTTATATCCCCCCTCAAGATGGACCGCGGTGAGTGAGTCCAATCTTGGAAAACAAGTCAACAAACCGAGGGCGCGGAAGCGGTTTGGTTAGAGCGTCAACTAACTAGTCTTTGGAGGAGACGTGGGAAACACGAAGGTTACCCGCTTGAACAAGTTCCCGAATAAAGTGATAATCCAAAGCGAGATGTTTCATCCTCGAGTGAAAAACAGGATTAGCGTTGAGATAGGTGGCACCAATGTTATCACAATAGATGACCGGAGGAAGAGACACCGGAATGCGAAGTTCATTCACAAGCGAGAGAAGCCATCGGACCTCCGAGGCAGTGGCAGAGACAGCACGGTATTCAGCTTCAGTGGATGAACGAGCAACTCCTTTTTGTTTTGTGCCGGACCAAGAAAGGGGATGACGACCAAGGAAGACAACGTATGCACTGGTGGATGTGTAATCATCTTTGTTACCAGCCCAATCAGCATCTGAGTAAGCATGAAGAGATAAAGTGTTAGTCCGTGACAAGAAAATTCCAGCTTTAGGAGTCCCGGCAAGATAGCGAAGAACACGTTTCGCCGCAAGCCAGTGAGTGGTGGTCGGCTTATGCATAAACTGTGAGAGCTTGTTCACAGCAAAGGCGATGTCGGGATGCATGAGAGAGAGATACTGAAGACTCCCAACCACTGTGCGATATTCAGTAGCATCATCGAGTGTGACACCATCTAAGAGGGAGAGAGAGGAGGACGAACACATGGGTGTAGGAATAGGTTTAGCATCCGACATGTTGTGTCTGTGAAGTACGTCAATGATGTACTTGCGCTGACACAGATGAAGGCCTTTAGAGCTTCGCATGACTTCAATCCCTAAGAAGTACGAGGGATTGCCGAGATCTTTTAAAGAGAATCGGTTAGAGAGGGTAGTGATGAGAGCTTGAACCTTGGCGAGAGAACTTCCGGTGATAATGATGTCATCAACGTACACCAAAATGTAAAGAGTAACACCATGAGCACATATAAAGAAGATGGAAGCATCTGCCAAAGAATTCTGATAACCAAGACCAAGAAGATAATTTTTGAGTTCCATATACCATGCACGCGGAGTTTGTTTGAGACCGTATAAGGCTTTGTTGAGTTTACACACATAATCAGGTCGATCTTTGTCAATGAAACCCGCAGGTTGAGACATGTAGACTTTCTCTTCCAAGTTGCCTTGAAGAAACGCATTGTTAACATCCACTTGTTTGAGAGGCCAATCATGAGCAATGGCATGACCGAGAACCAAGCGTATTGTAGGAGCTTTGACAACAGGACTGTAGGTCTCATAGTAGTCGACACCAGGGCGATGATGAAACCCTTTCACAACAAGACGTGCCTTGTATTTATCCACGGAACCATCAAGAAGAAATTTGGTGCGAAAGACCCATTTGTTGCCAACAAGATTCTGACTTGGTGAAGGCGGGACAAGATTCCAAGTACCATTGCCGATGGCAGCATCGAATTCAGTACTTGCAGCTTTGCGCCATCTCTCATCAGCCATCGCTTGTCGAATGTTTTGTGGTTCAATGTCATTGACAAGCGATGCAGTGAGTGAGTACTTGGGATTGGGCTTGCGTATGTCATTCTGAGACCGAGTAACAACACGAGGTGGGGGTGGTGGTGCAGCCGGTGCAACAAGAATAACGTCAAGAGACGGAGTTGTGGTGGAGGAAGGCTCAGGCGGGTCAGGCAGCAATGATTGGAGCTCTTGTGGTGGCGGTGAAGGCTCACAATTCGGGGGCGAGAGAGACACGTCTGGTGATGGGAGAGGTGAGACCGTAGGAGCCCAAGGTGCCTCTTGCTCTTGCTCGGAAGGTGGAGAGTAAGCTCCAAGGTTAGAGAATGGAAAAATCGACTCGCAAAAATGAACATGACGAGAGACATAGAGGCGAGAAGAGGTGACATCAAGACAAAAATAAGCACTTTGTGAGAGGGAATACCCGAGAAAAACACAAAGGAGAGGAGCATGGTTCAAGCTTATTAGTCGTGTATGGTCGCAGCCACGGATAGCACAAACACCCAAAGATACACAACTTCAAATAGTTACGTGTAGCGCCAAACAAATGTTGATATGGAGAGGACAAGTCAAGTGTCTTGGTAGGCATCCGGTTTATGAGATACACCGCAGTGGCAAACGCGTACGTCCAATAGGTCGGTGGTAGAGACGCATGAGTGAGAAGAGTGAGGCCGGTCTCAACGATATGACGATGACGTCTTTCGGACATGCCATTGTGCTCCAGTGTATGTGGCGGCGTTGTGAGGTGAGAGATCCCGTGCTGTGCAAGGAATGAGCGGAGGGCAATGTATTCGCCACCATTGTCGGAGTAGAGGGCGCCAATTTTGGTGTTGAACTGATTCTCAACAAGCGAGGTGAATTGGGTGAATGTGGCTGCAACCTGCGACTTAAGCTTAAGAGGAAAGAACCACATATAGTGTGTGAAATGGTCAACGATGAGTAGATAGTACTTAAACCCATCAAAGGAGTGAACGGGAGAGGACCAAACATCAGAAAAAAGAATTTGTAAGGGACGAGAGGTATTGATTGTTGTCTCATGAAAAGGAAGTTTATGACTTTTATTGATAAGGCAAGAATTGCATGGTGGAAAATCCGAAGTTTTACATGCAAACGAAGGAGAAAACAAAGTAGAAATAGTTTTTAAAATAGGATAAGCGGGATGACCCAAATGATGGTGCCAGTCAACAAAGGAGGGTGTGGAAGCCGAGAGAGCAAGAGGCGGAGGGGCTGCTTCTGTCGGCCATGCATACGTCCCATTTTTAACCGGTTCCGAGAGAACCGGAGCCCCCGAGTTGAGATCCTTCAAATGAAACATCCAAGGGAAAAATTCGACCGAAGCCCGATTAGTATCATAAAACTTGTGCACCGAAATAAGATTCTTATGCATGGATGGTGCATAAAGAACATTTTTCAAAGCAAAATTGCGAGAAGGAGAAGGTAGTTTGAGGGAACCCGTATGCGTGATAGGTTAACTAGAGCCATTAGCAACAACGATGGATTCATTGCCGGAGTACGGTGCATGGAGAGCCAAGTTACTGAGGTCAGAAGTAACATGGTGAGACGCACCACTATCCATTAGCCAAGTGTCTGGGTGAGTGTTGGTGAAAGAGGCAGTGTTTGCGGTGGGGCCCCACTGATTGTGTTGGTACTGTGGTGGTGGAGTGTTGTTGAAGGACTCAACCATAAGAAAGGAGGGGCAGCGTTGTGCGCTGTGACCTTGAGTACCACAGGCCTGACACTTCCCGAGATACAGGCGAGATTGATGACCATTGTTGGAGTAGTTGCGTCCAGCGTTGTTGTATTGACCACTAGTGTTGTTATAGGTGGTGGTGTTGTAGCTTTGAGGAGATTTGGAAGTAGGGTGAGGGCTGCGTGAAGCATTATTAGCAGTGACAGGAAACGACGGCATGGGAACTTGCGCACACATGACCATTACTTCACGGTTAAGTAATTTCTCTGAGAGCTCGGGAAAGGAGATGAGGGTGTCACGACCATTGATTGCATAAACTTCTGGTTTGTATTCTTCTGGTAGACCAGCAAGAATTTGTTCGATGTCTTCAGCATCCATAGGTTTCCCGAGGAGGGACAGCTCGTCAGCCTTGGTCTTCATGATACGAAGATACTCGCTGATAGTCTTCGTATCTTTGGTGCAGCTTTTGATTTGGAAGCATAGTTGGCGGATGTGACCTCTGGTTGGTGTGCCAAACGTGGAGGCGAGGATGCTGATAACGTGCATATTTTACCCGTTTTTACTATCATAAGTGAGTGCTTTAATAAGCATTTCACTAAGGTTTTGATGCATAAAACACTAGATTTCGAGTATTTGGTTGTTCAAGACTCTTTTCAGGTAAACTTAGTAAAAGACGCATATTTTGGAGCAAAATGGACAATTCCGGAAACAGTGCTCAAGGACAGAAGTTCAACATCAAACGAAGGCCTTTCCACCACGAGATCAAGCTCATATTTGGAGACAAGGAAGCTTTATCAGCTGTCTTTCGCCCAGGAAGAGATTTGAGGACAATCCCACGGTTGGATCTCAAGTTATGGAAGAAGCAAGAAGGCCCGTCAAGCACCCGGAAGAACAAGCTGGCCGCGCCACGGCCGACCCAGACGACCAGTGGCTGCGCCACGGCCGGTCGCTCGAGCGGCCAGGCCATTCACATTTCCTGTCTCTTATACACATCTAGATGTGTATAAGAGACAGATGTACAAGTGATAACATGCATATTTTACCCGTTTTTACTATCATAAGTGAGTGCTTTAATAAGCATTTCACTAAGGTTTTGATGCATAAAACACTAGATTTCGAGTATTTGGTTGTTCAAGACTCTTTTCAGGTAAACTTAGTAAAAGACGCATATTTTGGAGCAAAATGGACAATTCCGGAAACAGTGCTCAAGGACAGAAGTTCAACATCAAACGAAGGCCTTTCCACCACGAGATCAAGCTCATATTTGGAGACAAGGAAGCTTTATCAGCTGTCTTTCGCCCAGGAAGAGATTTGAGGACAATCCCACGGTTGGATCTCAAGTTATGGAAGAAGCAAGAAGGCCCGTCAAGCACCCGGAAGAACAAGCTGGCCGCGCCACGGCCGACCCAGACGACCAGTGGCTGCGCCACGGCCGGTCGCTCGAGCGGCCAGGCCATTCGCATTTCCCGAGCCCATTTGAAGCCCAACTTGAACCCGCAGCCGTCTTATGCAAGCCAAGACCTAATCCACGACTTAGGACACTTGAAGACCTATATATCTGTCTCTTATACACATCTAGATGTGTATAAGAGACAGGCTATATTCTGATCGAAGGATCTTGAGAGCGACCAACGTCCTGAATCTCAGATCTAGACCAAAATAGGGTAGAGAGCATCCTTTAAAAGATGTCTGAATGTTTATCGTCCCGATCTTATTGCGTGTTCGTCTAGGACGCAGGATATGAGAATATACCTGCGGACTAGAAGTTCGCAGATCGACCCTGCTTGATAAAGTTAGGTTGTGAAAACCAGTGAATTAGTTTGGGGAAAAATCGCCTAGTCTCGTTTGCTTAGCTTTTGCGTGTTTGATTCCTAGTTAGAACCCCATAGATTTCCCGAGAAGATTCCCAACGTATCGCACCCCATCTACTTTTACATCGAGATTTACGCACTTCAATATTTACTTTTCCTGCACTGCTTGCCTGATTTCTTTTCCCGTTGGTTATAGAAGAGATTGACAACCTTCTCTATATAAGACGAGATACTGCTTTCTTTTATTTCTGCAAAAACCGTGACACTTACCTCAAAACTCCAGTTTCCTGCGTCTTTGGTTGCCCTGATTCTTCTGTTTTGCAGTTGACCTCCTCCCTGTGGATCGATACCCTAAGTACTACAACGCACGCTGTGCACTTGCAGCTTAGGGTCCTAAAAATTCAAAGCTCGACGAGTCTCCAAAGAAATCCTCCAATCTGGGACGACTATTTAGACCCCATCAAGCTTTTGGCGCCGTTGCCGGGGAGGTTGCGTTTCGCTATCCAAAGCAAAGGTCAGGATCACAACTCAAAGACATTTTTTTTCTTTAACTTTTAGATTTCTTTCTATGAGTTTCAGGAATTACCATACCATGGAGCACGTAAGGAGCGATCCTTACATGCCCCCGAACTCACGCCCACCTGCAGACCACTCCATGCCGCAGCCTTTAGAATGCTTCACTTCTGAAGAAATACTCGCACCCCTCACCACCATATTTCTGTTCTCTCCCATCTCGACCAAAGACTCCCACCTTCCTTCCTGCATCAGCGACTGCACCAGCTTACAGAGCTAGCACGGATCCTCACGGATCGCGTAGCCGAGTCCGAGAAGACCTTCCACTCCCGGATTAGTTCGATGCAAACCGAGATATCCTACAAAGTGCAGGAAATCGCGGATCAGGCCAAGAGACTTGAAGCTCATGCTTCAAAAGACCGAAACAAACTCCTGAAGGTGGAAGAGAAGCTAGGATACCATGACTACAATCTGGCCCAGATCAGACGGAGAACTCGAGGGTACGGCTGCGAGCTCGAAGAAACTAAGGAAGTTATTGATGAGGTCAGAGATCGCCTTGCAAGATACATCGAGGAGGCACGGGAAGGCCGTTTGGCAATCAAAAGCCAAACCAGCAGTAACAACAAGGCAATCGAGAGCATTGCCTCGAAACTAGAAAGAGGGTAGGACGAGCTCGAAAGACTTGCCCAAGGCCAACAGGAGCTCACCGATATTCTGCCCTCTTTCAAGAGAACCATGAGTTTCCCCGCAGAAGAACACAAGGAGATCTTCGATTCCTCTAGCGAAGAAGACGTCGCAACTGGCGAACAGCTGGGCGCAAGGCCCAATCAAGTGATCATTGCGCCTTGCAATGTCATTACTCGCCTTAGAGCAAAGAGAAACGCCATCCTTAGGGCAAGACACGGCCGAAATAGATTCGCCTTCTCAAATCATCGGCCGCTTCAAATTTCGGCATCCCCAATCTGTGGAATATCATCTCCAGAGCCAGGATTGGACAAAGTCCTAACTTGCCGATCGAACGACAAGAGGATACACGAGGAATCGCGATTCGGGGATCGCATCAAAAGAGGAAGACTCATCGAGTTCCATAAGAAGGCAAGGAAGATCCCGATATATGTTGGATTCGATGAAGCTCTAGAAAAAAGAGGTCTGAAGGAGTACTTCAAAGATAGCAGCGAGGACGCTAGCATAATCAAATGCCACTTCATGCAGGCAAGGTTCATCGCCACCACACCAAGGATAATGGATGTTCATAGATATAAGAAGGTTGGAAAGATTCGCGACCTAATCAGCAGAGAAGACCTTGCGGAATTTGCCAGGGGAGTGGGGAGCCTCCCTCCTGAAGCCAGCTTCACTATTGCATGGAAGGAACATCTGATCGGGTACTACTTCCACGAAAGTGATGAAACTAAGCAAGAGATACAACATCTCTACGAACTTGCGAGAGCCGGGAAGAAAGCCCGAAGGTCAAGGGAGACCCGGTACGAGAAACATCTTCTTGAGAAGGATGAAGATGCTATCATGGAGAGACTTGAGGAGTCCTTATCAGAAGAGGCCGCACAGAAGGCAAAGAGACCTTGCTTAAGGTCGAGCTCCACCTCCAACTAAGCTCCCAAACTACCAAAGTCTAGCTAAAAGACTTTAAACAAGAGCGGCTCAATGGGAGACAACCCATTTTAGGTATTCTCTTTCTCATCTCTTTAACCATACTAATCTTTAGTTTTGGTTTCTTCTTAGTTTACATCATTTACATAAAGCCCAAAAGCACAAAAAAATCAGAAAAATCAGAAAAGACCAAAAACATGAAGAAGGAGACCCGAAGAATACTCACCGGGCGACAAACCGCCCATGGGCCGGCCAGAAGGAGCCTGGCCGCGCCACGAGCCAACGATGGCGCAGAGGCAAGATGCTCGGCCACGGCCGCGACAACACGTCGCGCGGCCGGCCGTCCTCTGCGGACTTTTCCATCCGAACTTCACCAAACCGGATCTCCTTCAACCTGTTTCAAGTCTTTCAAGCTTCCTCCTTGATTCAATGGCTTGAACACGTCCTAAAGACCGCAAAGATCACTTCCACAACCGCGGCATGTTGCTGTTACGTCAAAGACGACGAGACAAGGCGAGACTCCATCCAAGTCAAGTTAAGCCAATGACCCATCTCTCTACTTACTTCGTCCAGCACGTTCAACAGATCTGTATCCACGAAGACGAAGAAGAACACCACGGTTCTAGAGGAAGAAAACCGTAGTGCAAGCTCCAGAAGGAAGAAGATGCAACTTCCTTCATCAAACCGTGTAGAGAAAAGTTCCCGAAGACTAGCTTCTCTCTTCCACAACTGCGACCTTTACCAAAGCCAAGTAAGGATTTCATATGGCATTGAAGTTCAAACTAGCAACACCTGTCTTCCGGGATCCCGAACAGATCACTGGATAGGCCAGCATAGACCCAAACTTCAAGTCAAGTTTCTGAGGTGACGTAATCTTCAAGACGCAAGAACGGAAGATTTTCCATCTCTCATTCACGGTTTTTCACAAAGGTCAAGGAACCAAGACGAGTACTCAACAACCAGAGTACCTGTTCTTCTCAACAAAGGCGAGCCAATCACCACCACCAAACGCCTATCACCACCCTCATCCATCACCACCACACGACCACCACCACCATCCGAAGCAAAGAAGCTCAACCGCGCAATACATTTCCTTTCGAGCTAAGTTTTTGATTTCTTTTGTTCAATTAAATCGATTCTAAGCAGGGACATAAGGAGAATGATCAAGTCCTTAGCTCAAATCATACCACACGTCCATCCACCCATACCAAACCCAACGCCACTTTCAAGTAAGTCTTCACAAGCTTGTACTTGAATTTACCTATCTTTTTCACCTCAACTCGATTTAAACAAACTGGGGACAGTTTGATTTAAGTCTGGGGGGTTTCTTACATCATTTATCGAGTCGTTTTATAGAGTCAACACTTTTTTTTTCTTTTAGTCGGAAACTATGAACTTTGCTAGGTACAAGTCGTTTCGAACAAGGAACCTTAATGACCATTCTCACGGTTTTAGAAGCAAGGTTTACTAAGTTGAACACTGTGAGTGGATCGTTCCAACGGAGAAATTTCTAATCTCTAGAGTACTCGAAGAATCTTGCGTTGACTCCGCACCTAATGAATCAAAATTTCTCGTCAAGGGGCTTGAGGTACTTCAAACTTTGCTCCTCTTTTAGACTCTAGCATGACTAAGTAGATGCAATGCAATCTCTCTTTGATTTTCCCTTGTTATAGAAAAGAAAAAAAATAGAAAGAAAAGTCTTAGTTTGAGAATGGCAACCCGAGTTCCTCAAAGGACCATGACGGTTCGCAGACATCATGAAAGCTTCGAAGAAGTGATCATTCTCAAGTTAAGAAAAAGAAAAAAAAATAGAATAAAGAAGTCGATAGAAAAAAAAAATGATACCCTAGAAAAGTAGGGAGAAATCGACTAAGGGAAGAGAAAATAGGAGAGTTGTGTCTGAATTGTCTTTGTCTAGATGTTTGGGAGAGAAGAGTATAATGTCTCGTCGACCAATACTCCGTCGATAGAGACCTCACGCCTAAATGAATAAAGGGGTTAACAAGAGAGAGCTCGAAATACTCAAAGGGACCATGAAGCGTATCCGGGAAGGATGAAAAGCTCAAGGTAACTAGACCCAAACGCCTTGAAGCTGAATCCCGAGTTATGTGGCTCAAACAGGTCGATTGCTAGACTTGATGAGTTCCCAAGTATTGGTGAGTTTCCACGATTTCAAACCTCTTTTCCTTACTTAGATTTCTGTTTTGTTTGAGGACAAACAAAGTTTAAGTCTGGGGGAGTTGATAACATGCATATTTTACCCGTTTTTACTATCATAAGTGAGTGCTTTAATAAGCATTTCACTAAGGTTTTGATGCATAAACACTAGATTTCGAGTATTTGGTTGTTCAAGACTCTTTTCAGGTAAACTTAGCAAAAGACGCATATTTTGGAGCAAAATGGACAATTCCGGAAACAGTGCTCAAGGACAGAAGTTCAACATCAAACGAAGGCCTTTCCACCACGAGATCAAGCTCATATTTGGAGACAAGGAAGCATTATCAGCTGTCTTTCGCCCAGGAAGAGATTTGAGGACAATCCCACGGTTGGATCTCAAGTTATGGAAGAAGCAAGAAGGCCCGTCAAGCACCCGGAAGAACAAGCTGGCCGCGCCACGGCCGACCCAGACGACCAGTGGCTGCGCCACGGCCGGTCGCTCGAGCGGCCAGGCCATTCGCATTTCCCGAGCCCATTTGAAGCCCAACTTGAACTCACAGCCGTCTTATGCAAGCCAAGACCTAATCCACGACTTAGGACACTTGAAGACCTATATATACTCCTTGTTTAGGGCTTTTTCTAAGAGAGCAACTTTTCACGAAATACTCTAAGTCATAGATTTCTTTTGGTGGCCGCGAGTCTCTGATTCGCGGTTTGCCTTTGTTTTTCAAGGGAGATTGATTTATTCTTGAACTCTTTTTGTTTCTCATCGATTTATACAAGTTATGCATTCATCAATCACGTTTTCTGTCTCTACTTTTATGTCTGAGTAGTTTACTTTCGTTGGGTGTTCTTTAAGGGGATCTATGGGGAATTTCATTAACTGTTGTTGAACCGATTGTTTAGGCCGTAGACTAGGATTTTTCTGTCTCACTTTATTCGTTCTTATTGCATGAGTCTAGCGTCATGTACTATATTCTGATCGCAGGATCTTGAGAGCGACCAACGTCCTGAATCTCAGATCTAGACCAAAATAGGGTAGAGAGCATCCTTTAAAAGATGTCTGAATGTTTATCGTCC
>JAHZTW010000001.1:56915293-56946104 GCA_020283515.1 Alliaria petiolata
AACATTAAAGCTATGGGAAATGTTAAACTCACCTGGCAGCTCCAAGCGGTATGCATTGTCATTGATCTTCTCTAGCACTTTGAACGGGCCGTCTCCTCTAGGCGCGAGCTTTGAACTCCTTTTGTGGGGAAACCTCTCGGGTCTCATGTGCAGCCACACCCACTCTCCTGGTTCAAACGTCAAGGCCTTGCGTCCCTTGTCAGCTTGTTTCTTGTATCCCTCGGTTTTCTTCAAGATATTCTCCCTTGCCTTCTCATGGAGTTTCTTTACAAACTCTCCTTTCCTGAGGCCATCTAAGTTAACTTGCTCAACTTGGGGAATTGGCGAGAGATCAAGAGGGGTTAGTGGATTAAAACCATAGACTACTTCAAATGGTGACATCTTAGTAGCAGAATGAGTAGCATGATTATAAGCGAATTCTATGAATGGCAAACAATCTAACCAAGTCTTTAAATTTCTACCAAGTGTGACTCTAAGTAAAGCAGATAGTGTACGGTTTACCACTTCGGTTTGTCAATCCGTTTGTGGATGACAAGTTGTGGAAAACAGAAGCTTGGTACCAAGCTTTCTCCACAAGGTTCTCCAAAAGTGGCTTAGGAACTTAGTGTCTCGGTCAGAGACAATGGTCCTCGGCACTCCATGCAGGCGTACCACCTCTTTAAAGAACATATCGGCTGTTTGTGTGGCATCATTGGTTTTGTCACATTGTATGAAGTGAGCCATCTTCGAAAACTGATCCACAACAACAAAGATAGAATCCTTGTGTCTGATCTTAGGCAAACCTAACACGAAATCCATAGAAATATCCACCCATGGTGCGTTAGGAATAGGTAATGGTAAGTAAAGGCCATGAGGATGTAACCTGGATTTGGCTTTATGACAAATGACGCATCTAGAACAATGTCTCTCCACGTCTTTCTTGAGATGTGGCCAGTAGAAATGATCAAACACCACTGCTAGAGTCTTGTCCATGCCAAAGTGACCCATAAGACCTCCACCGTGTGCTTCCTTGAGTATTAGATCCCGCATTGAGCTTTGAGGTATGCACATGCGCTTGTCCTTGAAGAGAAACCCATCATGTAAGTAGAATGAACTGAAAGCTCCTTTACCGCATGACTGATAGGCTTCTCCTAGCTCCGGATCATCTTTGTACAGCTCCTTTAGGTGTTCAAAACCGAGCACTTTGGCCTCCATGGTAGAGATCAACGTATGTCTCCTTGAGAGCGCATCGGCCACCACGTTTTCCTTCCCTTTCTTGTACTTGATTACATACGGAAAGATCTCCACGAACTCCAGCCACTTAGCATATCTCCTTTTGAGTGAAGTCTAGCCTCTCAAATGCTTAAGTATTTCGTGATCGGTATGAATGATAAACTCCTTGGACAACAAGTAATGTTGCCACGTCTCTAACGCCCGGACTAATGCATAGAGTTCTTTATCATACGTAAGGTAGTTTAGTGTAGCCCCACTGAGCTTTTCACTAAAGAACGCCACTGGCCTCTTCCTCTGATGTAGCACAGCTCCAATTCCTAAGCCGGACGCGTCACACTCTACCTCGAACATCTCTTCAAAGTCCGGTAAAGCTAGCACCGGGGCTTGCGTGAGTCTCTCCTTCAAGGCATTGAAGGCTGTCTCTTGAGCTGATCCCCACGAGAATGGTGTGTTCTTCTTGATCACAGCCGTGAGAGGTGCAGCCACTGTGCTGAAATCCTTCACGAACCGTCTATAGAAGCTCGCCAAGCCGTGAAAGCTCCTTACATGGCCGATGGTAGTTGGCGTTGGCCATTCCCTTATAGCCTTGATCTTCTCCTCATCTACTTGCAGTCCATGTTCACTTACTACAAAGCCTAAGAACACAAGCTTGTTAGTACAAAAGGTGCACTTCTTAAAGTTGGCATAAAGACCTTCCTTGCGAAGTGATTTAAGCACTAGTTCGAGATGCTTGAGATGATCAGATAGGTTCTTACTGTAAATAAGTATATCATCAAAGTAAACAACTACGAATTTACTTATATAAGAACGTATAACCTGGTTCATGAGATGCATGAATGTACTTGGGGCATTGGTCACGCCGAAAGGCATGGCAAGCCACTCGTACAAGCCTTGCTTGGTCTTGAATGCGGTTTTCCACTCGTCTCCTTCACGCATTCTGACCTGATGGTATCCACTCTTGAGGTCGACCTTTGAGAAGATCGTGGATCCACTTAGCTCATCCAGCATGTCATCTAGACGCGGTATAGGATGTATATACTTGATGGTGATGTTGTTTATAGCTCGGCAGTCTACGCACATCCTCCAGGTACCGTCTTTCTTTGGAACTAGATGCACAGGCACGACACAGGGGCTGAGGCTCTCTCGGATATAGCCCTTGTCCATTAAGTCCCTCACTTGCTTCTCTAGCTCCTTAGTCTCCTCCGGATTCATCCTGTACGCCGGTTTGTTAGGCAAAGCCGAGCCGGGAACAAGATCGATCTGGTGCTCTATGCCTCAGATTGGTAGCAATCCGGATGGTATCTCTTCTGTAAACACGTCCTTGAATCGGTTTAGAACAGCTAGCACCTCGGCATGAAGCTCTAACTCGACGTGTCCTGAGCTTAGACATTCTTTAAACAGCATTAGTAGCACGGTGCCCTTTGTATATAGGGTCTTATGAATCATATTTGTAGATAAGTAAAGGTTAGACTTACTTACCTCGGCCTCCTTGCTCATTCGGACTTGTAACTCATGTACCTCGGATGGAGTGAGAGGTGCAAGGTTATACTTCTTGTCCTTGTACGTGAATGAGTAATGGTTGGTGCGGCCATGGTGGTGGGAAGCACGGTCGAACTGCCACGGTCTACCAAGCAGTATGTGTCCGGCTTGCATTGGTACCACGTCACAAGTGACTTGGTCCTGATACTTGCCCACGCTGAATGGCACAGAAACTTGCTCCACGATATTTAACTCCGTTTGATCGTTTAGCCACCTTAGCTTGTATGGCCTCGGATGCTTAGTCTTCTCAAGCCCTAGCTTATCCACCATATACTTGCTAGCCACTTTAGTACAAGAACCACCATCTATAATCAGATTACATACCTTGCCTTGGATGGTACATCTTGCATGAAAGATGTTTTCTCTCTGTACTTTCTCCTCGGGGTTGATGAGAACACTTAGCATTCTCCTGGTCACTAGCATCTCGCCGGTGTCAGGGTATTGTATGTCATCATCGTGGTCACTAGCTTCCTCCTCCTCCTCGTCTTGAGACTCATAGTCTCCACTAGGCGTGAGGATCATCACACGCTGGTTTGGACACTCTCTGGCCATGTGCCCTCTGCCTTGACACTTAAAACAAGTTATATCACGAGTCCTTTGATTAGTACTAGGGAACTTACCTTGCTCTGGTCGGTTGAACTTAGGAGGCTCGGTGTTTTTCCCTTTGAATCGCGAATCAATCTCCACGGCCTTGCCCTTGTCTAGCGGTCTAGAACTACTTGAGGCCCACGGTTGAGATGATTTGTTGCGGCTGGTGAGAGATGTCTTGCGCTTGATCTGCTGCTCCACTTGCACAGAAAGATGCAATAGCTCATGCATCCAACTATACTAAAGTCTCTCCACCTTTCTTGCAATCCATTCTTGAAAGCCGTCTATGAACTGGGCCATCAAAGACTCCTCGGATTCTTCTAACTCAAATGAGTTCATAAGCTTCTCAAACTCATCAAAATATTCATCAACGCTCCTGGTTCCATGAGAAAACTTACGAAAAAGATTCTGTAAGTCTCTATGATAATGTTCAGGGACATACCTTTGTCTTAGGAGGAATTTCATGTCACTCCATGTGGCTACTGGCCCAAAACGTTGCCTTCTCCTCTCGGCTACGTTCCTGTCCCACCATGCAAGTGCATTCTCGGTAAGGTTGGCCACGGCTACGGCCACTCTCTTGCGCTCCACGTACCCATAGAATTCAAAGATATGCTCTAGGCGTCTCTCCCAATCCAGGTACACTTCTGGATTTGATTTCCCTGCAAAAGTAGGGGGTGTTAGCTTATGCTCGTGATTCTGTTCACGGAAATCTACTTCCCTGGCATGATTCCTCCTTAGAGGATCTTGTCTCCTCTGGTGGCGGTGCATGAGAGGGTCCTGGACGTCATCCTCCAAGTTCGGCATCTCCTCTTCCTGGCCGTTCTGATGCACGGGCTCTCCTCTGACCGGGGCTCTCCTTGGTGGAGCCTCCATCCGGTCAATCCTGGCGCTGAACTCCTGGCGCATGGTGCCCACCTGCTGGCCCATGTTCTGTAGCTCCTCTCTCAAGGCAGCCAACATCTGTACCATGGCGTCTTGGGGAACTCCCTCTCCATCAGTCATGTTGTCCTCGGTGTGGCTAGACCTTGCAAAACTTAGCAAACAGATCAAAGCACCACGGCAAACATAACTCAACAAGACAGAAACACTAGCTTATTTGAACAATTAAGCGGATGCAACAATTTCTTAAACAAAACTAATCCAAGAACAGCAACACTGGAAAACAAACTTTTTATGATTTTATGGTTAATAAATAAACGGATCTAAAACAAAAGAAACAAAGAAACTAGCAACTTAAACGAGCGGTAATTCTTTTGGGGTTTTCTTTTTATAACTAAACAGAAACTCAACAACCTAATGAAACAAGCAGGTACGATTTTTATGGGTTTTCTTCGGATGAAACAAAGCAGAACACGAAACAAACAAAAACAGAAAAGCAATGAATTGTAAAAGGATAAGGGTAAGAAAAACCAAAGGCAGAACGTTTGGCTCTGATACCAAAATGATATAAGACTCGGTGGATGAGTCTTAGATCGGCGGAAGGTGGGATCTAGAGGCTGGGTTTCACGCTCTCTCTTCTAGATCAGTGGGTGAGGTTGGTAGAACAAAGGCTTGAATCCACAAGTCTTTGAGCCGAGATGGTGTCAAACAAGTTGGCTTTCACGCTCTCTCTTGTTGGACGATAAAAGGGGAAGGGATGGTGGATCTAACGGCACCACAGAGGGATGGATGATCTCTGATACTGCACGGATACTCAGCCTTGGTGATTCTCACACGCAAGGCCAAGAGCAAACAAGAACAATCGGCGGCTGCGGCTAGGTCTTAGAAGAACTGCGTTATTTTATTAATGATCAAATGGTAACCAAAGATACAACGCTATAGGGGAGCTTTATAAACAGCTCGTCAGCTAGCCCTAAGGCCGAAAACATAAAGCAAAATGACAATACATGAAAAGCTAAAAGAAACAAAACGCAAAAAGGCAAAAATACATGAAAATGGAAAGTTCTCTTAAACTAAAAGAAAATAAAAACTAAGCCTATTCTGCGTGGCCTTCTTCTGGGGCTCGAACCTTGGTCTCTTGGATGGGCTAAGAACCACTGGGACAAGTCAGATTAGTTGGACAAATTGTATAAAACGTGTATACCTGGTTTTGGCGCGCGATGTCCTGAAATGCTTCCTTGGTGGTTGTGTCTAGTCCTGGTCCGTTCCATGCTGGCTTCTTGATGATTCCATCTTCTTGATGTCCAGTGAAGTCAAGCTGATAGCAATCTTCAAGTGTCTTCCCGTGGTTAGCTCCCAAAACGTCTCCTTCCTCCATTAGCCCTCTCTCGGCTTCAAGACTTATTTCCGCGGGATCTTGAGGCTCGGATGTGATCTCCGTGAGATTCTTGTTGTTTTGGACTTCATTTCCTGCCAAGTAAACAGACTTACCTTGGGCTGCACAAGGCTGGTTGTCTTTGAGGCTCAGCCTTGCAAAATCCTCCAATATGTCTATATCGGGTGCTTTGGAGTTCTCCTTGAGGTCGGTTGGTGGTGGCAGGGTTGTGAACGCGGCTCCGAGTTCCATGGTGTTCAAGAGGGTCTCCACAGCTGCATTGAACCCTTCTCTAAGTCTCCTGGTCTTGGAACGTGTCATTGGTATAGACTTGACCACCGGTACGCGCTCGGTACTCTCGGCTGGATCAATGTCCTCATCATTCCCTCACTCTTCTGAAGGTTTTGCCCTCAAAACTGACTCATCTGCAACATAAGGAGAAAGATCAGTAACATTAAAGCTATGGGAAATGTTAAACTCACCTGGCAGCTCCAAGCGGTAGGCATTGTCATTGATCTTCTCTAGCACTTTGAACGGTCCGTCTCCTCTAGGCGCGAGCTTTGAACTCCTTTTGTGGGGAAACCTCTCGGGTCTCATGTGCAGCCACACCCACTCTCCTGGTTCAAATGTCAAGGCCTTGCGTCCCTTGTCAGCTTGTTTCTTGTATCCCTCGGTTTTCTTCAAGATATTCTCCCTTGCCTTCTCATGGAGTTTCTTTACAAACTCTCCTTTCCTGAGGCCATCTAAGTTAACTTGCTCAACTTGGGGAATTGGCGAGAGATCAAGAGGGGTTAGTGAGGCTCAGCCTTGCAAAATCCTCCAATATGTCTATATCGGGTGCTTTGGAGTTCTCCTTGAGGTTGGTTGGGTGTGGCGGGGTTGTGAACGCGGCTCTGAGTTCCATGGTGTTCAGGAGGGTCTCCACAGCTGCATTGAACCCTTCTCTAAGTCTCCTTATCTTGGAACGTGTCATTGGTGTAGACTTGACCACCGGTACGCGATCGGTACTCTCGGCTGGGTCGATGTCCTCATCATTCCCTCCCTCTTCCGAAGGTTTTGCCCTCAAAACTGACTCATTTGCATCATAAGGAGAAAGATCAGCAACATTAAAGCTATGGGAAATGTTAAACTCACCTGGCAGCTCCAAGCGGTATGCATTGTCATTGATCTTCTCTAGCACTTTGAACGGGCCGTCTCCTCTAGGCGCGAGCTTTGAACTCCTTTTGTTGGGAAACCTCTCGGGTCTCATGTGTAGCCATACCCACTCTCCTGGTTCAAACGTTAAGGCCTTGCGTCCCTTGTCAGCTTGTTTCTTGTATCCCTCGGTTTTCTTCAAGATATTCTCCCTTGCCTTCTCATGGAGTTTCTTTACAAACTCTCCTTTCCTGAGGCCATCTAAGTTAACTTGCTCAACTTGGGGAATTGGCGAGAGATCAAGAGGGGTTAGTGAGGCTCAGCCTTGCAAAATCCTCCAATATGTCTATATCGGGTGCTTTGGAGTTCTCCTTGAGGTTGGTTGGGTGTGGCGGGGTTGTGAACGCGGCTCTGAGTTCCATGGTGTTCAGGAGGGTCTCCACAGCTGCATTGAACCCTTCTCTAAGTCTCCTTATCTTGGAACGTGTCATTGGTGTAGACTTGACCACCGGTACGCGATCGGTACTCTCGGCTGGGTCGATGTCCTCATCAGCAGATCCTTGCTGGTCTAAGCGAAGATTACAAACCCGAAATCGACGCAGTCAATGGTCGAGATCTACCAATTTCCTACATTGAGCTCCATGAATGTCTCCTAAATCGTGAAGCCATGATTCTCTGCACAGAACCAGCCTCTGCCACACCTATTGTTGCTAATGCAACCGAATCTTGGAACCGGCAAACATGGAGACCAAATCATAACCACAACTGAAGTGCCTCTACCCAAAATTATCGTGGCAATCAGAATCAAAATCGCAATGGTCCAAGACCATATATGGGTCGATGTCAAGCATGTGGAATACAAGGCCATAGCGCTAAGTATTGTCCTGAATTTCGAATCGTTCGAAGTCAAAACACCACTCCATCGTGGCAACCTCCTCAATATCCTCAGTCGTGGCAACCACCGCAACAACATCAGTCATGGCATCCAAGAGCAGACCCATCAATGATGTCTGACTCCTCCACCTGGCTAGTAGACACAGGTGCTTCGCACCATATGACGTCTGACCTCGAAAATCTTGCACTTCACAATCCGTATCAAGGCAGTGACGACGTGATGCTTGTAGATGGCTCAGAACTACAGATTTCACACATTGGTTCTTTATCAATCCCTTCTTACACTTGTCCTTTCTTTTTAATAACGTTCTTTGTGTGCCATCACTTGGTAAGAATCTTATATATGTTTTCTATTATGCACAACTAATGGTGTTTCGGTTACATTTACTTCTACCTACTTCCAGGTGAGAGACTTGCAAACGGGAACCCTTCATTTGCAAGGCAAACCTAAGGATGGTATATACGAATGGTCAATTTCTCAATCTACCACTCACCCATCTCTTGCTTTTGCTTCTTCAATAAAGACAACTATGTCTGACTGGCATTTTCGCTTAGGACATCCGGCTTTTTCTGTTTTAAAAGCAATAATTTCCAAATTTGATTTACCTATTTCTTCACCCGTTTTGTTGGATAAGTCATGCAATGCTTGTTCAATCAATAAAATGCATAAGTTATCTTTCAATTCTTCTTCTATTCAATCAAAACATCCCCTTTATATCGTGTTTTCAGATGTATGGACTTCTCCCTTGATTTCAATTGATGGTTTTAAGTATTATGTACTTTTTGTTGACCATTTTACAAGATACACTAGGTTATATCTTTTAAAACAAAAATCCTACGTTTTTGATGTATTTACAAAGTTTAAAGCATTGGTTGAAAATAAATTTCAAAATAAACTAAGAACTTTATATTCGGACAATGGTGGTGAGTATATTGCACTAAGACATTTTCTTTCAAGTCATGGTATATCTCACTTTACTACTCCACCTCACACGCCGTAACATAATGGACTTGCTGAGCGCCATCACCGACATATAGTCGAAACGGGTCTTGCTCTTCAATCCCATGCTCCAATGCCTTAGTCATATTGGACCTATGCATTTACAACGACTGTGTACCTAATTAACTATATGCCTACACCTACTCTTGCTCTCAAATCTCCATTTCAAATTATTTTTGGTCATGACCCAAATTTTCAAAAGTTACGTGTTTTTGGTTGCCTTTATTTTCCTTGGCTCAAACCTTATGCATCTCACAAACTTGATTCATGTTCATCACCTTGTGTATTTTTAGGGTATTCTACTACACAAAGTGCATATTATTGTCTTGACCGAGAAACTAATCGTATATATACGTCTCGACATGTTGTCTTTCATGAATCCACATTTCCGTTTCAAGTTTCAGGTACTATCACTACTGCTCACGAACCACTGGAAGAATCTGATTTGGTGCCTAACTCAACTCCGGCTGTCACCATAATTCCAGTGTCTCATGCTTTGGCACCTCTTCCCACACCACACATACCAAATGAACCACAAAACTCTCCACCAAGTTCTAATACTGCAGATTCTACACCATCTTCAGACACACCAAAAGCTGCTACCTCCAGCCATACTCCTCCTAATCCAGAACCGAATCCTGCACCATCTACTGAAGCACAACCCATTCAACCTTCCCAAGCCCAAAGACAACCACCAGTACCACTCTGAACCAGCAAACGAGATCGCAAACCAGGCAATAAACCCAATCTTCATGTTGTTGTTATCCCCCAAACCGAAAGAGTACCCACCACTGTGGCACAAGCTCTCAAAGATCCTCGATGGCGCAAAGCGATGCAAGACGAAATCGACTCTCTCACTTGAAATCATACTTATGATTTAGTCTCACCTGAACCTGCTTCGAATATTGTAGGTTGTCGATGGATTTTCACGATTAAACGTCTTCCTAATGGTGTCGTTGATAGATTCAAGGCTAGACTTGTCGCCAAAGGTTTCCACCAACGACCTGGGATCAATTTTCACGACATGTTTAGTCCGGTTGTTAAACCAGCAACAATCCGCCTAGTTCTAAGTGTCTCTGTCTCTCGTGGCTGGCCTCTTAGACAGTTGGATGTCAACAACGCTTTTCTTCAAGGGAAACTTGAATACAAAGTGTACATGACTCACCCACCAGGCTTCCAAGATCCTGTTAATCCAAGAGCATTTTGCAGGCTACACAAAGCGATATATGGTCTCAAACAAGCTCCTCGAGCTCGGTACAACGAGCTGCGACAATTTCTCTTCCAATTCGGCTTCGCCAACTCTCTCGCTGATGCTTCTTTATTTATCTACAACCATAATGGTGTTCTACTTTACATGTTAGTCTATGTTGATGACATAATCATCACATGAAACAGCATGACTCATCTCAGTGGCTTTATATTATCTCTCTCAACTCGTTTTTCTCTTAAAGATTTATGGGATCTTTATTATTTTCTTGGAATTGAGGTCCAATGTAATGCCTCTGGTCTTTTACTAACACAAACTCGTTATATTGCAGATCTTCTTCATAAGACCAAGATGACTGACGCCAAAGCAATGCCAACACCGATGTGTCCGAACACCATTCTTACACTACAAACCGGCGATCCTCTCCCTGATGCTACTGAATTTCGTACTGTCATTGAGAGTCTACAATATGTGTCCCTCACAAGACCAGACATCTCTTACGCGGTTAACAAGTTATCGCAATTTATGCACCGCCCTACAACAGATCATTGGCTGGCCGCAAAACGAATTCTTCGGTATCTTGCTGGAACAACTACTACCAGAATCTTACTCAAAGCAAAAAACCCACCTTCTCTCCATGCCTTTACTGACGCTGATTGGACGGGGAAACAGAGATGATTATACCTCTACAAGTGCATATATAGTCTACTTTGGTAAACATCCTATTGCATGGTCCTCCAAAAAACAAACGGGTATTGCACGGTCATCAACGGAAGCGGAATATCGGTCCATAGCCTCAACTGCCTTGGTTTATTGGATTGTTTCTCTTCTAAGTGAACTTGGTATAAGCTCACCACCACACCTGCCATCTATTGTGACAACAAAGGTGCCACTTATCTTAGTGTCAACCCGGTGTTTCACTTCCGAATGAAACATATCGCATTAAACTATCATTTTGTCCGTCAACACGTATAAGGAGGCAACGTACGCGTGACTCATGTCTCCTCTATGGATCAGCTGGCTGATGCACTAACAAAACCTCTTTCTCGTGCTCGATTCCAGAATTTGTTTGTCAAGATCGGTCTCACTTCCGGTGCTCCGTCTTGAGGGGACGTATTAGATGACGTCAATCACTCATATAGTTACTCTACCAATCACTAATGTAATTGCTCATCCACTCACTCCTTTAATTATGGAGATATGCTTTCTGCTTTCCTACCGTTACTCATCTTTTCGTGTATATAAGATCCAATATATAAAAATTCCATATCTAATACAATTAACAACACTTAAAAAACGCAAAAATGTCCACTCGCCACAGACAAACAAATCAAATTTACCAAGTGAACAAAAGTTCATTGGATCGCTATGCACAAAAATGACCGTCTTCGAGAAAAATAATGCTCAAAAGTAAATAACATTTAAACGCTAGAATGCACAACATAGAGAAAAAAGATCACCAAGCACTTAATCAAAGGCCGAGACCGTCTCATTTACAACAGATCTTGAAGCCATAAGGGATGACTAATCGCAACATACAATTGATAGTGATCCTCCCTATTGACACTCTGAGCAATGAGTAGCACTACTATAGGCTGCGATTCTTGTCGTCAAACTTAGCGGAGTTATTGATTAGTGAATTTTAATATTTGAAATTCATGTGTTATTGGATCAATGAGTTTAATTTTTTTTTTTTTGTCAAAATCACGTATTATTTATCAAATAAAAATACTAGTTAAAATCTATTATATTATTTACGAAGTAGAAATCTGATGTGTCGCTCCCACGTTCGCTCTCACGGATTTTTTTACCGTTTTACCTTTAATGACTAAATTTAGTTTAAATCTTTAATTCGGTAGACCATAATCCGGTTATTGTTATCGCCGCCGGTTCTGGTCGAGGTTATTGTTGGTTAATTAGGGCGAAAATTTTGGTGGAAAACCCTACATTGTTTGGAAGCTATATATATATATATAATCTCCCCTGCAACCACTTTTTTTTTTAATTATCGTCTAGAGTTTAGTTCATGTTCATGCATTATATTTTTTTGTATAGATTTATGTGATTTTCATATGGTAGTTTTTGGTTTCTCAGTTGCTATTTGTTTGTTTTTCTGTGTTTTGTTTATTGTTATTTATAAGTGGTTTTTGATTCTAACCTGGATGTTTAATCTTATTTTTTAGAAATTTGCCGGCACCGAAATCCTAAAACCCTAGCCTCAGACGATGGAAGGGTATCCTTGGAGTACTTGCAATGTCACGAGTCATATACGTCAGTAAAATTTTGATTACACTTGACGAAACACTATGTCCCTGTCATAATAATGTTTGTATTAAAGTTTATGTGCTTTTGTTGAATTCGTCAAATTGGATGTCGATGAGCTTCATGTAAGTATCTATATCAGAGTTTTTCTTAGTTGATCTTATTTTAGCTATTGTAATGCTAATTTACCTTCTGTCAAAATTTCTACTTTCTTTGTCTCTGGTATTCACTCATCACTACGCTTGATCCATAAGTCATGATATTTTTATGGTTTCAATTTTCTTTGTCTCTGCTATTCAGGGAATGTTTCTCTAACCTCCCTTTAACGCTACACTTATTTCTCTCCTTCTCTTTTGTTTTCAATCTCCGGCGGCTTAGTTTTCTTTTGTGTTAATCACATCTTTGTTGCAGCTATCGGCTCTGATTCCGCATCCTAGGGTTTTATCGGGATGCGAATGCGAAAGAGAAGTTTATGGAAGGTATGTTTTCATGTTAGGGTTACTACTCGATTCATGGGGGCTCTTCTAGGGTTCTTGTACGATTCAGGTTCGTCACTAATTGTTTTCTTAGTGGCAGATTTCATATTTGTGAACTAATTGTTTGATTGTTGTTTGTTTGTCTTTTTGCGTTATACTGTGTTCTTTTATATTGTTGTTTATGAGTAGTTGTAGTTGTATACATAATTCTGTGGTTTTTTATCTTCGTGGTAGGATGCATAGACGTGGATCTTTAAGCAAAAACATCGAGCCGAGAAAGAGGTGATCTTCAATAAAGTATCCGGTGGTGTCAAACAGAGTGAATTTTGGCTGTGATTGTACAAAGTGGGGTTTTTCTTTTAGTGTAGCCAAGAACTCAAAATCGTCAGACGAGCTCGGGCGTGCGTTTGTGGATTACGGGGTTCCTTTGTCGGCTGATAACACCTACTTTAATAATTGATTTGTTGACAATCTGCTTCAATCATGTATATTGGCAGAGAAGAACTAGAGCAGCATCAAAGAGAATGCAAAACTGCATAGGCAAGAAATGTGCGTCTTCTCTGCTTTTGGAGTAGTGAAAAAGTAAAAGAAAAATTTGTTTTGTTTTATTGATGTTCTCTAATGTTATGAAACCTGGTGTTGATGGTAATATCCGGCTTGATTGGTTCTTACTTTTTGTTATCATTGTCTCTTTTCTTGATGTATTCATGTAAATACTTAAAATCTGACCGCTTAGGACTTGAGGAGCGGTGCACCTTACATGGGACGCGATGGTGGTAAGTCCTTATGGACTAAATCTTCTTTCTTTATATCCTTTCTGTACATTATAATTTAGGGGCAGTGGGAAAGTTCTCTAGGGTGCAAAGAAGGTTCTTAGCCGTTCTGTAACGGGTACAACGCCAAAAGGGTTTCTTATGACCAGGTCCCGAAGAAGAGATATAGTTCCCGTCTCGTATTTGAGCCAGAAGAAGAGTTTGGGTTCGGTTATCTATGGGTCCGATCCCTTGTCCTGAGGATACCTTCATCAATGTGGATTCTGGGCTAAAGGGAGGATAATTTGAAAAGAAAAAAAACTAATATTTGTTGGCCCGAGTTAGAGATAGAGAGTTATTGAATGTTAATAGGTCAACCTTTTTCCTCTTTCTTTATGAGAAAAGAGTTCAATAGATACAAAACTCAATGTGAATTTCATTTTTGTAGTGTAAGAATTCATTGTGTCAATGAGAATTTCGTTCTGACTAAATAATTTGCAAGCATCTTTCACTTCACCATTTCAGGAGAACAATAAAAATTTCGGTCATTGAGATTGGATAGAAAGGAAAAAAAATAAAGTAAAGAAGATACATAGGATCTAACTGGAAAAAAAAAGAACAAGAAAAAGAACAATAAATGTTTCTCTCATTGTTACGTGATTTGTAAGAAAAATATATACAGTAAGTGAGTGGATGGATCCTCAACTTTCAATAATGGAGAAGCTGTTTGAAGAGAAATCATGGTCCAGTGGTTGTTAGTAATCACCATGAAATCATGGTCCAGTGGATTCAAACTCTTTCACTACGTATTCAATTATGGATGGCCACACGTAGGCTTCTTTACTAGCAAGAAAATCGAGATTCTTATGAATATCATTTTACCAAGAAGGTAAGAGTATGAATATCGTTTTACCAAGAACGTAAGAGTTTTACTAGGAAGTGGAAAGTATATTGAGATGCCTCATTTCAGTTATCTTTACGATGGGATTGAGTAATCCGATGCTTTAGCATGTGTATCCTTTGAATTTTGCCATGTATTAGATTTAGCAGACTATACTCATCGGTGCATCCTTCTTTACTTTCTTTCTCATCTTCAAGCTCATCGTAAGACATATCTTATGTTGTTTTGATCAAACATTGAGTAGTTTATTCTTCAATTGTTATTCTAAACTCCAACTATTTTCAAAAAAATCTCCTATTGAATCACATGTCACGTGACAAGGAGTGAGATAAAAAAAAAAACATTTGAGTCTTACATAAGGTGGAGGAAATTGAACCACTGCAAAAACAATTGCTAATCGCTAGGAGGAGTTGAATCATCATACATGTTTTAGCATTGGAGAGAGATCATGTAGGTTCTAAATTGTAGTCATTATCGCCCAAATGAACTTCAGGAAAACTTCTGTCACTAGAAACCCACATGAACATAAACATAAGAATCACATTAGTGTAGGCTCAACCAAACTTGGTACACAGCAAATGGCAAGTGATGAAACCCTCGAGTTGCTCCTTTTTAATGCCTCTTGTGGTTTAAACTCACTTATAAGGTATAATCTCTTGAACAACTTAAATAGGCATAATTCTAGCGGTAAGTAACTATGAATTCAATAAGCAAACGATTGCACACAAAAACCAAAGAAGCTTAATTTGTAAATTCGTAGTATTCAGAATTTTCAATCCATCTACTACGTTGCTAGCTGAACAATGTATCTGACAAAAAAATATTCAAATTTATGATTTGAAACAAAATTAGGATAAATGAAAAATAACATCGCGCGAAGGTAAATTATTCAAATAAAAATTAGAGATATATCCAAAGTACAAACAATTTCGCAATAGCATAAGAAATAAAAAAAAATACCATAGAAATGTAAAAATTGGATAATAACAAACAAAAAACGGATAATAATTAAAATTACATAATATCACAAGATCATAATGAAGAGTGGAGACAAAAGAAGAAAGAAACCTTAGTTTAGAAAGAAAACTAAGGTTTCCATTATTGATATGGGATATCATCCACTTTCGTTTTGTTTGCTGTTTAGATTATTTCATGAATAAGGTATAATCTCTTGAACAACTTAAATAGGCATAATTCTAGCAGTAAGTAACTATGAATTCAATAAGCAAACGATTGCACAAAAAAACCAAAGAAGCTTAATTTGTAAATTCGTAGTATTCAGAATTTTCAATCCATCTACTACGTTGCTAGCTGAACAATGTATCTGACAAAAAAAAATATTCAAATTTATGATTTGAAACAAAATTAGGATAAATTGCAAAATAACATCGCGCGAAGGTAAATTATTCAAATAAAAATTAGAGAACACATATCCAAAGTACAAACAATTTCACAATAGCATAAGAAATAAAAAAAATACCATAGAAATGTAAAAATTGGATAATAACAAACAAAAAACAGATAATAATTAAAATTACATAATATCACAAGATCACAATGAAGAGTGGAGACAAAAGAAGAAAGAAACCTTACTTTAGAAAGAAAACTAAGGTTTCCATTATTGATATGTGATATCATCCACTTTCGTTTTGTTCGCTGTTTAGATTATTTCATGAATAAATTTTACCAAACGAATATATCTCTGGATCGATACCGATAAGCAGCTCTTGAACACAAACAGAAAAACACCAAGTTCGACGCGCGAGAGTTAGTTTATGGAGTTACCCATATGTTTTTTTATGGAGTTAATTGTAAAATTGTTTGGTCCGCACAAGGTGTTTATGGTAACTGTTGAGCAAAAAAAAAAGGTTTTGAATAAATGATGGCTGAAGATTCGGAGTATTGCGATAAAATGTTATGTGTTTGAGAGATATTTCCTTGTAAAGTTGATTCGAATAAATTGCCTTATTTGAGACAATGGATCAAAGAGAAGCTGACGAGAGTTTAAGAATGTTTGTTTATAACAAAAGAACCTGCAACAAGTTTTAGATGGTTTACTTGCAATCTAAGAAAAGTTATATTAATGTCGTTTAAACTTATATTGAGTGTTTGTGTTAATTCATTGAGAGAGAGTTATCTAATTATAGTCTTTGGGGGTTCATGTTCCTACTATTTTCTGCGTATGCATTGACTAAATTGTGATTGGGATTTGGTGTTTTTACACCAAAACTACATCTTCTTCTTAAGTTTGATGAAATAAGACGCTTGTTTTTTGTATGTTCATTTTTCTTCCCCCATTCAGCTACAAAGAACATGAGCAAAACTCGAATTGAAACTGAACTTTCAAATTTCATATCCATCTTCAATGCTTCTTAGATATACTTTTTCTCTTTTAAATTCTAGAAAATTAATGATTCACTTATTACAATTGTCTTTGCCTTACATTCGGCTCTTAATCCATTATCCAACATTCTTGGAATATTGTGTGAACAGTTTAAAAAACCAGTTAGAAAGTTTTTTCATGCATTAAAATTAGTATTTTTACTTAATTCAAGTAGATAAATGATTGAAGTTTAAATAGTTATATTTAGGTGAAGAATTATTAGGATAAGTTCACAAATATTAGAAAAAGAACAGGAAGAAGAAGACAAGACAAAAGAAAGAAAGATGTGGTAGAAGACGAAATACTAAAAGAAAAAAAAATTGGAGGAATAAGAATCGGAAAACAAGAAGTCGTAGGAGAAGAATGGAAAAATAAGAAGTCGGAGAAGGAGAAGTCAGAGAAGAAGTGGAAGATGGAAAAGACAAAGACGGAGTCAAAGAGAGGCAAAAAAGAACAAGAAGCCGGAAAAGACTAAGATGGCGAAAAATAATAAGGAAGACAAAAGAATGAAAGAAGAAGAAGAAGGCGAATAAGACAAAGATGTTGAAGAAGAAGAAGAATTTGAAAAAGAAAAATTAGAGAAGAAGAAGGAGAGGACAAGGAAGAAGACGAAGACGAGATAAAGAAAAATCGTAAGAATAAGAAGTCAAAGAAGATAAAGAACACAAAGATGATGAAAAAAAAAAAAGTACGTAGATCAAAAACTAGAAGAAGATGACGAAGAAAAAGAAGATGAAAAGTCGAAGACGATTAAAAAGAATATGAGAAAAACGAGTAAGAAAAAAATTGGAAGATAAAAGAAGATGAAGACAAACAAGGAGAAAAAAAATCTAAAAATAATTTTGGAATCAATTTAAAAGAAATTAATAACTAGCAATAAATATACCACTTAGCTAATTCAAAATTAATAATCTAACACTCAGTAATTTTTGAGCTATATCCAACATAAGTTTCTATTGTGCATATAAGTAATTGAATTTAAATTTATAGAAACCTACCATAAAACAATATAAAGAGAGAATATAGAGAAAGAGAGTGAGGGAGAGGGAGAGAGATGGGATCTCCTTCAAAAACAAAAATGAGAAAGAGAGAGAGAATAATAGAGAGAGATAGAGGAAGAGAGATGGAGAGAGAGAGAGAGACGGAGAGAGGAAGAGAGAGAGAGAGAAAGAGGGGGAGAGGAAGCAAGAGAGGTAGAGTGGGGGAGAGAGAACATAGAGAGAGAGGGATGGAGGGAGAATGAGAGAGAGAGAGGGATGGAGTAAGAATGAGAGAGAGGATGTCCTTTAAAAACAAGAACGAGAGAGAAAGGGACATAGAGAGAGAGAGAGCGAGAAAGAGAGAGAGAGAGAGAGAGATAGAGGGAGAGCGAGAGAGGAAGATCTTCTTCAAAAACAAGTTCAAGAGAGGATAGAGAGAGAGAGGATCTCCTTCAAAACAAGAACGAGAGATAGAGAGGTAGAGAGCGAGGGGGAGAGAGAGAAAGAGAGAGAGAGATGGAGAGATAGAGATAGAGAGATAGAGATAGAGAGAGAGAAGATAGAGTGATCGAGAGAAAGAGAGAGGGAGAGAGAGATAGAGGGGGAGAGAGAAGAAAAAGGGGGAGAGAGAGAGGGAGAGAGATAATAGAGAAGGAGAGAGGAAAGAGAAAGGAGAGAGGAAAGAGAAAGAGAATTTGCTTCTAAAACATGAACGAGTATGGAGAGAGAGGGGTAGATCGAGGATCTCTTTCAAAACAAGAACAAGAAAGAGAGAGAGAGAGGATCTCCTTCAAAAACAAGAGAGAGGGAGAAAGAGAGAGTAAGTGAGAAAGTTTTGTAGAATACTACCTAATGGTTTGATGAATATTGTTAAGGGTCCAAAAATTACAAGGAGATACACACGGTGAAAGATGTTGTTTATTCTTCATCTAAAGATGCTTGTTACGCATTGAGGTTGTTGGATAACGATAAGTAATATATTAAGGCGATTAAGGAACAAGCTTGGTATAATGTTGCATTCTAACAGCATGTCGCACCTGTTGGCGTTTGGAATGCAACATGAGAGATATTAACAGAATATATATTATACAAATTCAAGAAGGAATGAAACAATCCAATTAAGTTCACTGCTTTTGTGGCATAGATTTCAATATGACTGATGATAAGCTGAAGAGTTATGCACTTTCAAAAATCAAGAAATATCTCCGCCGAAATGGGAATTCTTTTTCTAACTTCGATGGGATGCCTCATGAGGAGAATGACATTAATCATTATGGATAGAATGTTATGATCGAGATCATCTAAAGGCCTACTAACAACGATAATTGATGAACAAAGACTGTTTATAAAGATATCATCAACACGGTAAATCACGGTGAAGGTGTGTTGAATTTTGTTTATGGATTTGGTGGAATATGCAAAACATTTTTATGTAGTGTTTTGGGATCTGATCTATGGTCTAAAGGTCATATTGTGCTTAATGTTGCATTGAGTGAGATTGCGACGTTGTTATTTCAAGGAGTTACCTTTTTACATTTATGCATGAAATAAAAAAGATTTAACTCGATTCATCTCTTATGGAAACTGCCTAACATTTTTACCCATAATTAACTCTTTTTACAATTAACTCCATAAACACTAGCATTTTTACAATTAATTACAAAGCCTGTGAACGAGGAGAGGGAAGAAGAAAAACCGGAAAAAAACGGAAAGAAGTTGGAGGAGATGAAGATGATGAAAAAGAAGAAAAATGAGAAGACTAAAAAAAGATCAAAAGAAAAAGAAGAAGAAGACAAAAACGAACAAAGATTTAAAAAAAAAACAAAAAGATGGATAAGACGAAGATGAAGAAGTAAAAAAAGATAAAATATGACAAAGTTGAAAAAGAAGAAGCAAAAGTTGAAGAAGAGGAAAAAAATGCCAGAACGGAAGAAGACTAGGTAGAAGAAGGAGAAGATGAAAAGAAAGGCAAGAAAAATAAAAACCAGAAGAATGGATGCGATAAAGAAGAAGGGGGGAGAAGAAAAATGGAAAGAAAAATATGAAAAGACCGGACAAAAATTAAAAAACAGAGGAGATGAAGACGATGAGGAAGATATTGGAAAAATCGAAAGATAGAGAAGAGACAAAAGAAGAACACAAAATCGAGGAAGAAAAGTTCAGAAAACGTAAGGAAAAAGATGAATAAGAATCGGACAAAACAATAGAAGAACGAGTAAGATAAAGACAAAGAATAACTAGAAGAATAGAAAGTCTGAGAAGACAAATACGGTAAATACAATTACTAAAAGCACACAATATTTAGCATATTTAATATTCAATTATATATCAATATAAGAGATGCTCTTTATCTTTTAGTATTTCTGATTCCTTCAATATATTAATACGTTTTTCAAGATGAATAATTTGAAATAATCGGATATGGTTTTGTCTAATAAGCTGAGAAGACAAGCATCATAAAAGATTTGAAAAACAAAAAAGTATAGCGTTTTTTTAAAGGTGAGTTAGGGTAATAGGTACATGTAGAGTTAAAAATTAATAAAGTGGTAGTGATAAGTTGAAATTGAGTTCTTTCACCTGTCCAATGTTGATTTTATGCTTTTAATTTGATAGTACAATATTAACGTGATAATGTGTTATAGCGTTATAAAATAAAAGTAACGATCGTAATTCGTTGTTAACGTGATAATTTATTATATATCTTCATAATATTTATATTAATGTGATAGGATAGTAAATATACAGATAATATTTATATTATCATGTAATTTATACAAAATATTTATTAATAATAATAATAAAATTAAAATATTAAAAATGATAACGATATTCATAACATGCTAAAATATTAAATATTTCAATAATAATTATATTAACGTGGAAATATGATAAATAGAAATTAATATTTTTGTTAACGTGTTACACGAAATATTCATCAAGTTAACCGGATAAAATTTATAATAACAAATTAAATAGATTGTACCGATAACAATAACATCCAGGATTGTGTTGCTCTTCAGTTTTTTCCAAATTTCTCAACTCTGCGATCGGGTTCACTGTAGCCTCACAAAGCAGAGCCGGCCACCGTTGTCGCGGAATCCATCACCGACCTAGCCAGCGTGGTCATCACAACTATTTCTGTATTCGGAGGCGGCTTCGTTGCAGCTCTCGCGCGGTTTCATTGACAGATCCGGAGAGGAGGCAGAAATTGCAGGCGGAGAAAGTTGGAGGATGCGACAAAAAGGTCGTGAGGGAGTATTTCAAAGTACAGAGGAAGGATCGTTGGCAGGCGTTATGGTCTGCGGCACTGGTTGTGGAACCGAACCTCTCTCAATTCCATTTGCTAAAGAAGGACAATCATCTCTGCTAGCGATATCTCTGCAGCCATGGTTGCCGAAGGTGAGATGAAGGTGAGCTTTCCAATTTCAATTTTTAATTTTAATTTTCTTCTTCCACGATAAAACAAAGATAGAGAAGAAGTAAGGATAAAATGGTCTTTATCTTATGAACAGTGGTTGACAGATTTATCACTTTTTGATATGTTAATTTCGACATTATCCATTAACACTTTTTGCAATTTCTCAATGGAAGAGACGACTCACCATTACTGATACTTTAAAGTGTTGTTGTAACTAAATATGTAAAAAATGATATATGAGAGATTTTTAATAAAATTATAGTAGCAACCCTTTTTTATAAAAATTGTTTTTTCTGTTTTTATTTAACAACATGTTGAGAAATGATTATTTATATAAGGTTTCAAATTTTCTAGCAGATATTAAATATTAGATATTTTTGAAGATTTGACCAAAAAAATAAAAATGTTCTTGAAGATAGTTACGGTCAAGTGCAACATATTACAAGATAACCCGTACATAGACCTGAAATTCCACTCGAACAATCACATAAGGGTAGGCGGTTAGACTTAGAGAAGACATCCTGAATTTTGTGATATACAGTATATATGTTTCACTTTGTTCGTATTAAACATTTTCCGATTAGTATCTAACTTAAAACTTCCCTATTATCTAGTAAAATATAGAAATTTAACCGGATATCTGGTTCATTCTGTAAAATTCATATTACTTAACTGTGTATATTTGATCTAGATATGTAGTAAAACATAAAAATATTTCTTAAAAAAAAAAAAAGAGGAAGAATAACAAATCTAATTTCGACCAAGAATGTTGCAATAATCATTTATATGTGAAGTTACACACATTTTTTCAGATTATGGTGATTTTTCAGATTTCAAGCGTATGTCGTCCATAAATATTTATTCAATCATGGTGATTTTTCAGATTTTAANCGCAAGGCGCGGGCTACACACGTAGTTTAGTGTTATTAGTGGATTTGAAAATGTACACGACTTGAAAATGTGTTTAAGTTAAAAAAAAAAACTAAAAAAACTAAAATTTGAGGATAATTTTTTTTTTTTTTTTTTGTCATCAAGATATATCTATATGATAATCTAGACTCATTCATTTTTTTTTTTAAACTTTTTCATTTTTAGACTTGAAAAGTCTAAACTACTTCTAATAAATGTTTACAACTCTACTGTCCTATATTAATTTTTCTTCGACCATAATGATTCGTTTGGAACATACTGGCTTCCGAAATCGTCAAAGTTGTTGTTCGTCGTTCTTTCGTCTCGACCACTTGGTTGATTTCTCCGCCAATTTTCGTTTCCTTCGTCCCATCATCTCTCGTCAAGGTCATTACAAGTGATGTTAAAATGAGTGGCTCAGATCCGTTTAGATCCTGCCCATTTATACCCTGTGCTTTTAAGATTTTCCAATTTATCCCATTTAATTTTATACCCATTTAGACTCTACCCTTTTATATGTGCCCTTTTAAGCCTTGCCCATTTATCCCCATTTATACTTAGATCCATTTAGATCCAGCAAGTTTATACCTGATTCATACAAATGTAAAGATACAAAAATTTATGTTTATATTCAAAAAGAAATCAATTCGTATATATTCGAAAAGAAACCAAATCGAGCTTATGTTTCTGATTCATACAAATGCTTTTCCATTTCAAAGTGAAGAAAAGATCAAAGATAAACAGAGAGCTCATGTCTAAAAAGAAGAAGTGCGTTACATGTAAATGGACATGAAAGAAAGTCTCTTTTCAATATGGCAAGTATATCCGAACCGCCTTCACCTGAACAAACAAACGGAAAGTAGGATAGCTTAGAACATGATTTAGTGTAATAAAAAAACTGAGACAAAATGAAACTTCATCACTGATTAAACAAAGCAGAAGCTACAATCTAACATAGCTAATGGAAATAAGACGATGAAATAATCGTCGAGTCGCAGCTGATTATGAAACAATCGTCGGAAAAAATGATGAAATTTTTTGATAGAAAACAACACCGTTTTAATACGATTGATTAAAAAATATTAAACGGATACCCGTTAATTAAACGGGTTTAAATGGTTCAGCCCAGTACAGACCCGTTTATCTTTGTACATAGCTAAAAGGGGCCACGGGCTGAAAACAACATAACGTGCCCATTAAGGCCCGCGGGCATGACGCCCCACCCCAACATCCCTAGGCATTACAATAATCTTTTTATGCTCTTTAAGATTTCTATGTTACAAGGAGTGTTATGATGCTTGATTTTTATATACGCTTGTATACCGAAGAAGTAAACAAAAATATACATATCGTTTCACAAAGCCAAAAATACATATATCATACAGATAGTCAAAAAACTCAAAAGCCTCCAACCCCAACACTACAAAATCTGACCCAACTCCTCATAAGCTTTTAGAATCTGATCCAAAGCCAGAGAAGTCTTATTGATGTAAAAATTATTCTCCAAACATGAAAATGAGTTGATACTGTATAGAGTATATGAATCTACTACCACATCATTAGCCTCGGTATTCATCTCCGCAGTCACCAATGACTTGGAGAAGATTTTTCCCTTTCTTGGTAACTTCTTGTATGCTATTAACATCTTCATCATCCAATACCAACGAGAATATCGCGTTTGCGTCTTGTATGTGTTCCGCTAACCCGAGTCTCACCCCAATCATTGATCCAGCAACTCCTTGCTGCGACAGAGATTCCCATTTTTCAGAACAAATCAAAAACCAGACTGGCCTTTAAGAGAGTCTGAATGATCCATGCGAGATGCGAGGAAGAGCAAATACCTGATCTAGTACGTATCTCACAGCCACTGTCGGAATAGAGACTCCATGTTTTGTGGATATGCTCTTCATCGTTCGGAGTAAACCTTGAAACAGATTCCACCCTCCCCATGCATCAACCATCTGTAATGTAACTCTCAGAAATCTTTAAAACAGTGGAAAGCAGGATGGTTGGATTGGTGGTATCAAGGTACTTCTCTGAAAGGAGACCACCCATTACAGTCCCATATCTGCACAAAAGGACCAATGGTGTATGGTTAAGTCAGTTTGTAAAGAGGAAGAAACCAAACTAGATTCTCCAGAGAGTTCAATAATAAGAGACTTTTACGTTATAAGTTTGACGCCCGAAAGCTCGCAAAGCTGAGCCATTTTCTGTTGAGGACGCATGTCTACAATGGAGTGTTGCACCTTGAAAGAAAATGCAACAGAGATTTAAAAGTATGAGTCTAGAGAAAGGCGTAAAACATTCGGTCATCGCGTTGGTATTCACCTGATTGCTAACAACAGGGATTCCATTATCCAAGATTTTCTCAAGTCTCTCTGTATCAAAATTTGTCAAAGCAAGTGTCTTGATTTTACCTGAAAGCATTGTTTAAGCAAAAGCCGATAGATAAAATAAAATGATACACACAAGAAGAGAGAAAAGATGTATATATAGACCCTCTTATTGCTTAACCTTCTTCTTTAAGGTCAGTGAGGTGCTTCAGTGCATCAAGATAACCTTCATTCGCATAATCCCACCTATTCCAAATTACATTACGCAGAGTGAAAATGGTCACCACAGAAGCTATTTAAATAAGAAGACAGAACACATCAAAGAAACACACACCAGTGAAACTGAAGCATATCAAGAGAAGCCACATCCATTCTCTTCCTCGATAGGTCGATGCTCTCGCGAACATGGCTGCTTGTCATCTTCCCTGGACGTGGAACCCATTTTGTCAAACTGCATCACCAAAAAGTTTGATCCTTTGGCGTTAGAATTGAGTTTTGATCTTATTTGACAAAACAATAGACTTAAAGCTCTCTTACCCTTTAATCTTTTCCAAATACTCTGGAGATCGCTCTCGACGAACCTTATTGATAAAAATACCGTAAAGATCTTCAGCAGGACCATCTAATCACAATTAATATCGTTTTTAATCTCCACACAAAACCTTTCAATTCAAAGTCTTCCCGGAGCAAAACTGTTCTGGAGATTACAGAGTAATTAGATACTTACAAATATCGGCCAAATCGAAGGTGGAGAGTCCAGCGTCGGCGTAACGGATCATTGCCTCAACGGCGTCGTTTTGCTCGATTTTCCCCCATCCTCCGCTCGTCTGCCACATACCGTTGAGAACTCTGCAAATCTCAAGTGAGTCGTTCCCGTTCTTCAGCTTCGCCCACCGGTTAGACTCCGTCGTCGTCTCCACAGAGCAATTCACGGAGACGGAGCTAATTCCACGGCGCGAAACGTTCCGGAAAGAGCGAGCCGAGGTCTTGGATTTGCGTGATACTGTAGTCCCTAGATTGGTGGAGATGACGGAATAATTTACGGACGTCGGCATGGTCTCTCGCGCTCTCTGTCTCTCTGTCTCTCTCTCTCGGCGGAGGAAGAGGAAGAAAAGGAAGAGAGAGCTCGTGAAGATATTGACTGTGACTGAGGTGGAAAATCAGTAGATTGATGAAGAAAATTCAAATGTTGATGAAAAGTCAAAAGTCATAAAAATCTTTTTCAACCGTAGAATTATAATATACAATGTATATGACTTTTGACTTTTGACTTTTCATGAACGACTTTTATTCATCAATCTATTATTTTCGTAGGTAAATTAAACATCAAAATCTTACTAAACCTATATGTATATACTAGAATAGGATGCGCATATATGCGGATTTTTAATAAAATATTTTAAACCCATAAAAATAAATTAAAAACAAAATAGAATAATTTGTAAAGAAAAAATAAAATTTACTTTTATTAATAATTCTAGATATATATGTTTTAATACTCTTATATGAATTATGTACATATATATATTTATTTATTTATTCTAAAATTTTGACGAATTAATTATCCTTCTTTTATCATATTTAGATTTATCATAATTAAAATCTAGATTAGGATCCGCGAGATTTATAATAATAATATTTAAAAATCATTAAAATATTTTTTAAGAAAATAGAAAACGACATCTGATCACTACTGAGAAAAATATATGAAAAACACAATTTCGAAACCTAAGAGTTATTTATTTATTTTAATTCTCATTTATCTTCAATTAAAATATTCAAAACACACAATCTGTTACGGGTCCTAAGCAACATTAAACATACTTCTCATATGTTTCACACTTTATCAACTATTTTTTTTGTTCCGATGCGTAAACAACTTGGGTATGCAATTCGAGTCATTCGAGTATGTTAACAATCTCCCCCATTAACTCTCTCTTCAAACAAATAAAGTATCTATTTCTTTTCATATTCATCTTCCTTATATGATCTCTCTGCTCTCTAGAGAAGTTATGCTTCTCATGACTCACATCAAAAGCCTCTCTACATGATTCTTGATACATTTCTCCTTATTGAGCTCACCATCGTTAAATGTCATATTATTAGCATCTAAATTTTCTTTTTTTTAAAAATTGAAATATATCCTACTTAATCAAATTTATTTTTGTGTTTCTCTCGTATATGATATATATCTTTTATATGATCTCTCTGCTCTCTAGAGAAGTTATGTTTCTCAAGAATCGCATCAAAAACCTCTCTACATTATTCTTGATACCTTCCTCCTTATTGAGCTCACCTTCGTTTAATGTCATATCATTAGCATCTAAAACTTTTTCTTATTATTTACATTTTTTTGTTTTAATTTTCTTTGTAGTATTAGTAATTGATCATACAATTTCCTTAATTTAAATGAAAAACATAAAAAAAAAACTTATTTTGTTTTTCTTAATTTTCTTATATATGATTTCGATTTTTTATTTTTCTTTTGCTATTAGTAATTGAAAAACAAAATTATTTTCCTTTTCTATTTTTAAAACTATTTTTTATTTTCCTTTTAGTATGAGTAATTGATCATACAATTTCCTTTATTTAAATGAAAAACATAAAAAACTTATTCTCCTTTCCTTAATTTAAATGAAAAACATAAAAAAACCTTTTTTTGTTTTTTTTACTTTTCAAATTTTTTTTTCCTTTTTGTATGAATAATCGGAAAAGAAACTTATTTTCCGTTTTGATTTTAAAACTAATTTTTAGATTTATGTAAACATTATGTTAAAATCTAATTGGTTGATCATTAGCATCTAAAATTTCTTCTTATTATTTACATTTTTTTCCTTGTAATATTAGTAATTGATCATACAATTTCCTTAATTTATATGAAAAACATAAAAGAACTTATTTTCTTAATTATGATTTCGATTTTTTATTTTTTTTTGGTATTAGTAATTGAAAAAAAAAATTATTTTCTTTTTAGTATGAGTAATTGATCATACAATTTCCTTTATTTAAATGAAAAACATAAAAAAACTTATTTTCCTTTCCTTAATTTAAATGAAAAACTTAAAAAACCTATTTTCCTTCTTTTTTTTTTACTTTTCGATTTTTTTTTCCTTTTTGTATTAGTAATTGAAAAAGATACTTATTTTTCCTTTTTATTTTTAAACCTAATTTTTATATTTATGTAAACATTATGTTAAAATCTAATTGGTTGAATTTTTTAACACGTGTCAAAATCTAATCGATTAACTTGACACATGTCACGATCATGTTAAAAACTAACTTTGATGCATCCTACTTTATATAATAAGATATATTAAAGATAACTAAAACAAATAAACGAATTGTATGATTTTTTGGGCAATTTTCTTAAATAACACAAAATGAAGTTTCTTTTTCAAAAATAGTTTCATACGCTCACTTTTTTATAAATAGCATTCATTAAAATTAAGAAAGTCTTCCTAAATATGTCTAACGGCTACCTAAAATTCATTAAAGTTAGATTTATTTTCCTAAATGTATCTAATAGCTTCCTAAATTTAAGTTATGAAAACCTTCATAAATATGTTTAATGGTTTCCTAACAGTTTTAATAAACGTTAGGAAAGCCTTCATAAATATGTTTAATGGCTTCCTAACAGTTTTAATAAACGTTAGGAAAGCCTTCCTAAATGTATAAAGGCTTCCGAATAATAATAAAAATAATTAACAAAATTTTTGGGGCTATTATTGAACTAAAAACTTAAAAGGGCTATTTTAAACAATTTTCATTTTTTTGTTAAATTCTTATTTGCAACCGTATTATTAAATTTATTATACAAATGTTGGTTTGTTCTTTTTTTTTTAAATATAGATTTTTAATCGTACTGTAGATTAGACAAATAATATCATTCTGTATTAGTGTAGATGATCCAAATAATATCTTCTTTTTCATCCAACACCATTGAAAATATCGTGGTTCCATCTTGAATGTGTTCCGTGGTAATCCGATCTTCACCCCAATCATTGATATAACAATTCGAAAAATGTTCTACATATTACTTTACTATATAGTATCTATCTACGTGGCAGCTAGCTCAGCCCATCCTTATACATTTGATTTTACGAAACACTATTTGGCTCAAACTGATTTCAAACCTTTGAAAGCTCATTTATTTGTTAAATCAAATTCTTCATGCTTCTATTTCCTCATTTTCCTAATTGGGCCGAAATTTAATTCCCACCTCAAACAGTCCATTTGTTTGTGAATCAACAAAAACGTGCTTAACCAATAATTGTACTAACCCAATAAACCTAAATGTCGTCACTCCATCTTCTTCTTCCATCGAAATCTCTGATGCCGCTAACCTCCATGGAAGGACTTCTCGAAGGTCTCCATAGAAGGCGTCCTCCCAAATTCTTAATCTTAAATTCAAGGATTACTAATTCCTTTAGTTGTATCATAAATAACTTTCCAAAACAGCCACGACTCCGTCGAATTCCAATAATAAATGTCCACTCACAACTATAAAGACAAATAATAACAAATAATAAAAACTAAGAAAAACGAAACGGAAAAACTCTAAACACCTATATAAAGGGACGTTATAGCAGATCAACATAACACAACAAAGCAAATTACCTCACAAAAATGGCAGCAACACAATCGTTGACACAACTACAGGATCTGCCCAGAGATTTACTCGGTGAAATTATCTCACGGGTGGGTCGAACTTCAAGGAAAGACGTCCGCCATGTCATGGCAGCATCACCAAAACTGGCACTGGCGGCACAAGACAACGTGTTTACAAGAATATCAAACTAACACCACTTGCCCTCCATCCATTGGCAGTAATGAACAAATACAAGGACCTAATGGAAAGATGTATTTCAAGTGGAAACGCCGAGGCCCACTATATAAAAGGCATCCAAGAGTATTTTTAGAAAAGCAACACGATAGCAGGGTTGCAACATCTACAAACAGCAGCAGAAGGAGGCTATAGAAACGGTATTTATCTTTATGGGATTCTAATGTTATGCAGGGGAGAAATCACAGAAGGAGAAACTTACTTGGAGAAGCTCGACTGGAGACAGACCAAATCGAAGGCGGATCAATGCTGGAGAAACATCAAAAGATCGCTCCATGGAGTGAGGGTAACGAGGCTGGCACATTACGTGATCAACTTGATGAGTGTAAAAGCAAAAATGATGTGCAACCACCAAGACATGGAGAACCGATGCCAACACTGCTACTACTACAAACAAATGGTGAAGTTTGTGTTCATCATTTAACATCAAGAAGGTGAGTGATGTTAAATGTCGTACACCCAAACATTTAACCGATCTGTACCTTGGCAAAATGTTTGGGCGTACGACAGGTACATGTCCAATGTCCCTTCATGCCGCATCTCTAACAAGCCGTTTCTTTTTTCCTTTTAATTTCCCGGCCATCAACATTTCCTGGGAAATTTTTATTATCTTTTTCATTGTTGAAATCATTAGGACGGTATCCTCGTCCTTGACCACGTCCACGACCACTGTAATAACCGCGTTCGCGTCCACGTCCTTGCTAATTATTATACTTGGATGATGCAGCATTCGCTTCTGGGAATGGTGCAGATCCAGTTGGACGGCTTTGATGGTTCATCATCACGAGTTCGTTATTCTGTTCTGCAACTAGAAGTATTGATATATCATGGTTTTTACCCGTTTTTAGACCATGATATAAGTGTTTTTATAGAGTCTTTTGGTGTTTTTAGAGTCCTATTAGAGTCTTTACAAGATGGAGAGCATTTGGAGCTAAATAGGAGATTCCAGCACTTTTTGGAGCATTTTTGGAGAAGCAGCCGAAGCTGATGAAGTCGGAGTTGATTTACACGAAGGGTGTCGATCAACACTACCCTTGGTGTCGATCGACACCAATGAAGCCGACAAGAGCACTCAGATTTCCATTAGAAAAAGGAAATTGTCTCAAACTTGAAGAAATTACAAGACTGCCCCTGGACGAAAATCCTCTTCTATAAATAGTTTACAGGCATTGTTTAGCCAAAATACCTTTTGATAATTTATTGTTTTTGAGACTTAGAGAGAGATTTTTAGAGAGATTTTAGAGAGAAGAATTTGTCTCCTTCAGAGCAAATTCGGAACTCCTTTGTTTCTATTGATTTCTTTTATGCAATCTTATTTATTCATGATGTTTTCTTCATTCACCATGTCTGAGTAGTTTGCTAGTTAGGTTTAGGGTTTTTCAAGGGTGATTAATGAATTGTTAGGTCGAATTAAATTGTTATGATAAAATCATTAGAGTTCTTCATCTCGATTTGTGTTTAATGCTTATTCTAGCTTCGCGACCTAGAATCTGATCTTAGGTTGATTAATAGATGCGAGAGTATTATTAATTGCCTGAACTAATGTTAGATGAGCAAAATACCTATTCACAAAGAGATTTGGTTTAGGGTTTTGTGAACAATCAAACCTGATATTAATGCTTGTTTGAATTGATAGGATTTGCAAAGAGATTTGGAATTCTAGGGTTTAGACATAGATAATCTTCGCAGCGAGAGTTGGTTGATTTTACATTAGTGTTTCGAGTTC
>JAHZTW010000001.1:56950732-57044708 GCA_020283515.1 Alliaria petiolata
TTAGGTTAATTAATAGATGCGAGAGTATTATTGATTGCCTGAACTAATGTTAGATGAGCAAAATACCTATTCGCAAAGAGATTTGGTTTAGGGTTTTGTGAACAATCGAACCTGATATTAATGCTTGTTTGAATTAATAGGATTTGCAAAGAGATTTGGAATTCTAAGGTTTAGACATAGATAATCTTCGCAGCGAGAGTTGGTTGATTTTACATTAGTGTTTCGAGTTCTAGAACAATGCTTACTAATTCCTAACATTCTGTCTAGACCTGCAATTTAGATCACCTGAGAATTTCCCTGAACTTAGCGTTTCGTCTCCTGAACTTAGCGTTTCGTCTCCTGAACTTACACCGCATTCAATTCTGTTCTTGATTTATTTAGTTGCTTTATTTACTTTTGACCTATTTGACCTAGCATAATCCAAACTTATAAACCTTAGCGTAGCATCTACTTCTCTTGGCATTTCGATACCCCTTATACTACGATTGCTTTTGCTGCGCACTTGCAGTAGTTTTATTAGGGTAAAACCTGAGCCCTATCAAGTATATGCATTAACTCTGAATAATGAATATATCTATTCGTCCGGTATTGTTGCTGTAGGACTACATTACTCGGGTGAAATGTGGAGAGAGTATTCTCAATCATATCACAGTCACTTATAGTTTCTCCACATAACACCATTATGTGATTCCAAACATCGCATAATTATAATCACTAATACTTTGTAGTCCTGAAACCGGAGATGTAACCACTCGTGCCTGGCTTTTGGTAAGATCACATATTTCTGGTGATCAAACCTTTTTTTTAAAGATTGCCAGAGATCTGGAGGATCTTCTTTGATGATGTACTCATCTTCTAAACCATCGTGGATATAGTGACGTAAAAATATCATGGCTTTTGCTTTTTTTCTCATATGATGTCGTTTTCGACTTATCGATGATCTCAAGAAATCCGTTTCCTCTTAGATGCATTTTTGCACCTACTGCTCATGTCATATAATTTTTTCCGGCTATATCAAGGGCAGTAATTTCAAGCTTCGCCAGATTTGACATTATAACTGTATCCATAAAATAACAAGTTATTAATTTAAATTTTTATCAAAAATCCAATTAAAAAAATCTGATTTGAAGTTCAATTTAAAATTTACGCATAATAATAGAATTTAAAATAACAATTTAACGCAATATTAAAACTTTATAAACAAATAAATAAAAATGGGGATATTAACCTCCCAATGCATAATAAATAAAAAAGTGTGGTTTTAACCTTCCACTGCATAAATAAATAAACAATTACATAATAAATAAACAAAGGTGGGGTTTTAATCTCCCACTCCATAAATATGATCTGAAGTGTTATAGTATACCATATGATCATTTGATCGTGAAGGCAGAGCTTATCATAACGATCAGCTCGGAGAAGGCAGAGTCTATCATCCCGGCATAACGATATAAAAATTTTTTTTCGATCATGAAGGCAGAACCTGTCATAACGATCGATTTGGAGGAGGAAAACCTATCATTCCGGTATAATAATAATAAGAATTAAAATAAATGAAATACAAATAAATCTCACATTTTCAATATAGACCAGATTTATAGACTAACGTGTTATATTTTATATATATATATATGATGAGATTTATTATATGTATTATATTAATATATTATTATGTGATGGTTTGTGGATCTAAAAGAGAGCAGATAAGCGAAGAGGAGAGAGGTAAGAGAAGTGGATTTTCTTCTTATAATTTCTGTCATCAAATGTTTCCAATGAGTAATAGAATAATACAAAGCGGTGCATGTAGAGTCGGTAAACTTCACATTTAAGTAGTTATTAAACTATAAACATTATCCAATTCTTAATAGTTATGACTAGCCAATTTCTCTCCTTTTTTTTCTTTGTTATTATTTTTTTTCTTTTGAAGGTTGATTGTCTAACTCTCTCCTCCCCAGTTAAATAGTTATGCCTTTTCGATCTCAGACCACTAAACTACTCACGAAATCTCCAAATTTAGACATTTGAACTTACCCAAACTATTTGCGTCTATACAATTTCTCATATGTAATTAAAAACTTTAAATCGTGATCAATCTATCACCCGATTTCTCTATGTGTTCTAATAATTTAAGCTGGATGAGTACTCCAGTTCTTCGGAACTGTGACAAAACGGGAAGGTCTGCACTTTGGCATGTGATTGTTGGTTTTCGACTAGCTTCGTTTTGGTTTTAATTCTTTTACTCAAATCGTTTCCGAACAGTTTTTTCTTTACTATTATACCTATTCGGTTTTTCGTTGAGTTGTTTGTAGGTTTTGTCAATATGCTTCTCTCGTATCTCTCTAATGCTTTCAAAAACTAAAACTGGTATAAAATTTAATATTTTACCCAAAAAAAAAATTTGAGCTCGATTTTCAGATTTTAGTTCTCTGTTTTAATTGTGCCTATTTTAGTTGTGTCTTATTTAAGGTTTTTAATTTCATATGTGGAATTAGATAAACGAAAATAACTTGGGTGAGTTCATGTTCAAATGCATAAATTCGTATGATTTCGTGAAGAGTTCAGTAGTATAGGAAAAAAGAAACATAACTAGGAATCAACATCCCTTCATTTGACCGAAAAACTAACCTGAAATTACACTTTTGCAATAATAAATTAATAATTATAAATCATAAAACTAATAACTTGGACATTGATTTTAAAATTACAAAACCAACAACACTAAATTTAGTTTGGATTTTCAGATATCTATTAATAATAACAATCTGAATAAATGTCAATTGCACTTGAATAAGTTGCATATTTTCATTATTGTTATTTATTTATTTCTATGAAGTCAAACTTTAATCCAATAAATACTTATTATAGTTACATCTTTTCCTCATAACTGTTATTTAAATATGTGTATGTTCAATATATATTAGATGTCTTTTCGTTTATAACTGCTTATTTTATGAAAAATTGCCTCTTTTAATATTATTGTCCCTTTAACTCTATAAAATGCCACCAAAATTTTGAGGATCTTCATTTTTTTTTGAGATGCATGTTTAGCAAAAAGTTTATTAACCTAAATTGAGTAGTGGCATGAGGTAATGAAAGATATATTACTTTAGGCTGCACCAAATCAATTGCGTAATTTTTTTTCATATTTTTAATTTAGGAATCCATTAAAATTATGAAATTCATATTTGATATACTCATATATTTCGCATATTTAGCACTCATTTATGATAGCTTTTAATACACTTTTGCACTCATACTTAGATTTATTGTAGCTTTTGTCCCATTTTAGGTTTTAGACATGTTTGCATTAGCATTTGCATATTTCTTGCATATTTGCATCATATTCAGGTTGTTTTGAGTGCATTGCTGCTATGGTGGATGTGTGGACATGCTGAGGTGCAAAGGGGAGCCTGTGGACACTTGGAGAAGTTCGGACAAGCTTACATGCACTGAGATCGAGGAGAAGATCGAGCAAGGCAAGTCGTTCTAGACGAGATCGACCAGAAGATCGAGGCACTTAGACCGTTTCAAGGAAGAAGAACGGTACTTAGATCGACCAAGACGATCGCGCGATGTACGGACCCAAGGACATCACCCATGAAGAATGAGTGAAGATCGAGACTAAAGATCGATCCAGATCAAAACGACCCGACGACTCAGCTCGATCTCTTCTCTCCAGGCGCGCTTCCTTATCCGCCAGCTCATGATTTGTCCTCCTATGAGGGGCCCATTTCTCTTTTACTATAAATAGCTAAAACTCTTAATTTTTGGGATATCTTATCTTTTATGCTTTTTGCCTTCTTCCTCTTTTGTTCTCGCCACCATTGTTGAGGTTTTAGCTTTTCGTAATCGCACTCTTTAGATTTATAAACAAGAACTTGTCTTTTTAATCTTAATCTTCTTTCTGTTTAACGTTAATCATGTTTAGCATTTCAAATCTTATGATTTTGGAGTGTTTGATTATGATTAGCGAGTAGTAGCCTTAAGGTTTAAGGCCGAGGGGTTTAGGTAGGTTTAATGGTTTCGATCTAGAGGTTTAGCATGTTTATAACCCTTAACTCTTCTTGGTTTGGAGGGATTAAAGCCAAAGACTTTCGATGGAGATCTTTGACTCCATAGAGATTTCCTTCCCTCATGAGGGCTTCAGAATCTCATAAACCCATGCAAGAAACTATCTCCTTTTAAGCCACGACGGTGGAAATTAGGGTTTAGTTAAGCCGAGATTAAGATAGGTGCTTTCTTGCTCATCAACCGATCCTTTCCACCAAACACCATGGGATTGGAGGAAAAGGTTTGATGAAGGTTCGGAACCACTAACCGTGGAATAATCTACATGATTTGTTTCTTAGGCTTAGAGTTAGCTCAAACATTTGTGTAGATTTACTTTTGCCTAAACCCAAGATCCAACCTTGAATCTCCCTTATTCCAATCCCTCGGCCTTGAATCTCTCTTTCATATTTTTATAAATCAAGAACCAATCTTTTGTTGCTTAAGTTTCTAGAAATCTATTAATATTGTACTTGTAGTTCTAAATCTTTAAGCCTTGTTATTTTGTTGCTCTATAATTTTAGAAATTGCCTTAAGTACTGTTCTTTAGCCTAGTTGTCTTCTAGGATTTATTTATCTTGCACAAGTAGTTTTTATAAATCCATTTCAACCATCAAAAATCGCATATAGCTTAGATTAATCTTGTTCTTGCATTCTTGGTGTCCTTTCCTTTCCAAGTTGGATTGATAACCTCAAGTACTATAATGACATGAGTAGTGTTGAGTATTGAAAAAGAGAGAAAAACTCTACTTATCAATTGGCGCCGTTGCCAAATTGGATTAGGAAAGCATTATGATTTGGAACTTGGTCAAGACTAAGTTTTTTTTTTAAATTTTGTTACTAATCTTTCTACCTACTTGTGTGTGCTTTCAGGTACATGAATTTGCGGTCTAGAGGAGACAACAATCTGCTTCCACGACTTGACAACATTCACCTTCTCGGAAGTGCACGCTTGCGGAGAGAAAGACATCACACGGGTCAAGAACAGTTTGTGGAAGACGGTATGGCTGATCAAGACGAGGTTCATCCACCTCATGTTGCTGGTAATGGTGTGGGCAATGGAAACCCCCACCATGGGCCGAGACCACCACATATCATAGGTGCGGGTGATGCACCAAACACCCACACCAATCGGTTTGGCATTACACCTCCTCAAGTGCAAAACAACCATTTTGAAATCAAGCTCAGATTTGTGTCCATGGTGCAAAACAACAAGTTCCATGGTCTCGCCATGGAAGATCCTCTAGAGCACTTGGACAACTTTGAGCAAGTGTGTGGCATGATCAAGATAAATGGTATTTCGGAGGATAGCTTCAAGTTGCGGTTGTTCCCATTTTCACTTGGTGATAAAGCTCAGCATTGGGAGAAGACCCTGCCTCAAGGTACCATAAACTCATGGGCTGATTGCAAGAAGGCATTCCTATCAAAGTTCTTCTCAAGTACTAGGACTGCCCGGTTGAGAAGCGAGATAAGCGGCTTCACACAAAGGAGCAATGAGACGTTTAGTGAGGCTATGGAACGGTTCAAGGATTACACAATCCAATGTCCTCACCACAGCTTCAGTGAAGAGTCTCTACTCAGCACAATCTACAGAGGAGCCCTTCCTAAGGTTCGAATGCTATTGGACACGGCGAGTAAGGGCAACTTTCTCGGCCAAGATGTAACCGCGGGTATGGAGCTAATCGAGAACCTTGCTTTGAGTGATGGGAACTACAATGAGGATTATGAATGAGCACCTAGAGGATCTGATGTAGAGTCACACAAGAGGGAGTTGAAGTTACTTCATGAGAAGATTGATAAGCTCGTGCTTGCTAATCAAAAGCATGTGCATTTTGTGGGAGAGGCTACGGATGTTCTAGAGGAGTAAGAACAAAGCCATGAGGAAGCATATTGGGTAGGAGGCCAAGATTACCCTAGACCACAAGGCTACTTCCCCAAGTACCAGAACAACAATCTCTCATACCGAAGCAACAACGTTGAGAACCCCAATGATCAAGTCTACCCACAACAAAAGCAGTTTGGGAATCAAGGAGGTTATGTGAACAAAAATACATACCAAGGACCTAGACAAGGCAACATTCAAGGTCCAAAACAACAAGGAAAAAAGGGCATCCCCCTGGATTTGTTCAGCCTCCACAAGCACCAGCTTCTAGTACTGATCCGATTCAAGCACTTATCAAGCAAACTATGCAAAACCAAGCCAATACAGAGTTGGCTTTGCAAAAGAAACTTGCCGAGATGAAAACTAGGCAAGACAACTCCAACGGTGAAATAGCTGCTCAACTAAATGACCTCCACAACAAGATTACACATCTTGAGAAAGGAAAATCCAGCACCTCTGCACAAAGTTCCCTACCCGGCAAGTGTGAAGCGAATCCGAAGGAGTACGCCCACATGATATCTCTCCGAAGTGGAAGAGTGGTACAACCACAAAAGAACAATAAGGACATTATGGTTCAAGAGGGGGAGGAAAACCTTTCACAAGACCATGTAATCACCTTCCACGATGTGTACATCGAACGGCCAAGAAAGAGCAAGGAAACGGTTGAGGAAGAGTTTGTGGGAGATGCACCAAAGCAACAAGAAGTTGTTCCCCCTCCCTACAAGCCGAGTCTCCCTTTCCCTACAAGGTTCAAGAAGCAGCTGATAGAGAAACACACAGCCTTGTTCGAAAACAGTATTAAAGAGATTGAGATGAAAATGCCCTTGCTAGACGCTATAACACTTGTGCCGAAGAGCATCAAGTTTTTAAAAGATGTGATTGCTAAGAGGGAAAAGGAGTTACAAAAGGCTGTGGCTGTGAGCAAGGAGTGTAGTACCATCACTCAAAAGGAAGTCACACCAAAGAAACTTGGTGACCCCGGCTCTTTTACATTGCCTTGCGCCATAGGAGAATTGAAGTTTGAGACTAGCCTTTGTGACTTGGGGCAAGCATCAACCTTATGCCATACTCCATTGCGAAGAAGCTGGGTCTCACAGATTTCAAGGAAAGCAACATCTCCCTAGTCCTTGCTGATAGGAGCATACGGCTACCGAAAGGGGTGCTTGAAGATCTACCTTTGAAGATTAACAATGTCACCATTCCAACCGACTTTGTTGTCTTGGAGATGGATGAGGAGGACAAAAATCCTCTTGTGTTGGGAAGGCCATTCTTGACTACTACTGGAGCCATCATCGACGTGAAGCACGGGAAAATTTCTCTACACTTGGGCAAAGGTGAAAAGTTTAAGTTTACTATCAAGGATGGTGTGAAGAAGCCAACGATCAATGATTAAGTCTTTCAAGTAGACATCACAGGTGAGCTGAACCCATGCAAGGAGAAAGATGTCTTCGTGGACTAAAGAAGCCACACTGAGAGAGAACGCCATGGGGAAGCCAAATCAGTGAGGAAGAAAGAGCAAGCCGTTACCTTGTTCGGCAAGAATGTGGAGAAACGCAAGGCTTCTTGCTTCTCGGTTTCAACAAGGGAAACAGCTCACTTTGAGGACGAGATCAAGGCTGAGGAAGAACCTTATGGAGAGGATTTACTTGCCCTGTTCGGCTGTAAAGAAGAAGAAGGTCCCACGGAGATAGCACCATGGGAGAGATACAAGAAAGAGAACACTCACAAGGTTCTCTACGTGAACGATAAGAAGGCGCCTGGCCATGGTCGACTCCAACCTGAGAGCATCCTGAGTTTGCATCTATTGGAGCTCAAGGATGGCTCCATACTGTGCAAGGTTAAGTGCAAGGGGGGTACGAAGCCATTTGCAAAGGCACGATTTCTACTTCTGATATGTCTATATTTTGCATCTTAGTTCCTCCCATTTAGTGTAAGTTTCTTGTCATTTAGGAACTCAATTAAGCATCATTTTAGTGCATTTTGATCATTTAGAGTTCTAAGTTATCTTTGCATAGTCCTTACATATTTTGTTGCATTTGGAACCTTGATCAGGTGAAAAGGACACTATGAAGGCGTGGATGGAGCTGGAGAAAGATTTCATAGCACTTGGAGGAGCAAGGAGTCACAAAGAAGATGAAGGACATGATTTCTCGTGATGGTTCGACGAGTTGGATCGACGAAGACGTCGGACCAGATTTCCAGGACGACGGATCGACGACATGGATCGATGAAGGACGCCGAACCAAAATTCCAGGGGTTCGGTTCGACGACATGGATCGATGAAGGATGCCGAACCAAAATTCCAAGGGTTCGGTTCGACGACATGGATCGATGAAGGACGCCGAACCAGAATTCCAGGAGTTCAATCCGACGAGTTGGATCGACGAAGTCGCCGGACCAAACCCAAACGTCAAGAAGAAGAAGCCGAGAGACCAGGAGCTCAGTTCGATGACTCGGTTCGATGATAGTCGTCAAACCAAAATTCCAGGGGTTCAGTTCGACGACATGGATCGACGAACACGTCGAACCGAACCCAAACGATTTCTTTTTGTCATATTCATGGGTCCCTCCTATAAATACTCTCTAGACCTAATTTTTATTCTAAGTTTTATTCTCTATTGTATTGTTAAGAACTTTTTAGGCACTTTGAGAAAAGTCTTGTATTTTGCTTAGATCTTTTAAGTTTAATGCAATAACTCTTTTGAATTTCTTACTTTAATCTTCTCTAATCATGTTTTGCTTATCTTCTCTCTTTGATTTGATGGGCTTGATCATGATTAGTGAGTAGTTCCTTAGGAACTTGGGGATGGGTTAGATTTAGGGATTTCTTATGGTTCAATCATGCAATCTAGAATAGATTCTTTCATCTCTCTTCTTATAAAGTAGTTCTTAATGCCAAATAGCTAATCTTTGTTATTTTGGATCATAAGCATTTCATACACCCACCAAGTGTTTGATGAAATGCTTGAACCAACTTTATGAGAGATTTACATACCTAGCCTAAAACATCATTAGTTGTCTAGGGTGTTTATCATGCTATTAGACTTGTTATTCATGCTTGCTAATCATTTTAATGCTAAAACATCATTAGTTCATTATGGTGATTAGTGAAGGGATTATTGCTACACATCATGGATTAGTTTTTAATTAGTGTTCTAGGCATAGAGATGGCTTGATTAGTTGCTTAAATGATTGCAAGATTGTCCATTTGGTTTCTCAAATCAATGATTCCATCCCTAGGTTTCGTTTTTAGTAATTTGATAATCCTAATTAGTAGTTAATTGCGTCATTAGTACTTGATTAGTAGTAATTAAGAATTAGTTTCATATTATTGAACTTGTAGTGTTTCTCTTAGGTTGTGTTTCTTACTTTAATTATTGCTTGTCACCTTATACCTTTCAATTTAGCTTAGCTCAAACCGAACTTTGCATTCTTATTGAATCATCTCCCAAGATGGATTGATACCTCAAATATTGCAATGATATGAGCAATTGAGGAATTGCTAACAAGATTAAAAAGTCATGTTTCAATTTGGCGCTGTTGCCATATTGGGATTCTTTGATCATTAAGATTTGAGTTTAGTTTGAGACTAAGTAATATTTTTGTGTTTATTGACCATTTCATTTTCTAGATTTCAGTTTCCCTTGAATGCACCTAAGATCACAAGGAGACAACAACTTGCAAGGCTTTCAAGAGATTGATCGGTTGGTAAGGGTTGCTAAGATTGCAAGAAGGGAGGCTGCAAGGTTAGAAAGGTTGAGAATGGAAGAACAACAAAGAGATAAACACCCTCCACCAATGGCGCATGCCAACCAAGCTCATAATGGAAATGAGCAAGCTCCAAGGGGCAATGGAAACAACTTGCATGCGCCTAGACAAGGGAGAACCATAGGGGCTGGTGATGCTCCAAATATTCACCAAAATAGATATGGTATTCAACCTCCACCGGTTCACAACAACACCTTTGAAGTGAAGCCAGCTTTCATCTCCATGGTTCAACAAGACAAATTCCATGGTTTGCCTATGGAAGATCCCCTTGATCACTTGGATAACTTTGATAGAGTTTGTGGGTTGTTCAAGATGAATGGTGTGAGTGAGGATGCTTTCAAGCTAAGACTCTTTCCCTTCTCTCTTGGGGATAGAGCAAGACAATGGGAGAAAAACTTGCCTCAAGGTACAATCACCTCTTGGGATGAATGCAAGAAAGTTTTCCTATCTAAGTTCTTCTCCAACTCAAGGACAGCCAAGTTGAGGAATGAGATCTCTAGCTTTACTCAAAAGAACAATGAGTCTTTCAATGAAGCATGGGAAAGATTCAAGAGCTACACTATGCAATGCCCTCATCATGGCTTCACACAAGAGTCTCTCCTAAGCACCATCTATAGAGGTGTCCTTCCAAAGATTAGAATGCTTCTTGATACCGCAAGTAATGGGAACTTCTTAGGCAAAGAAGTAGAAGATGGTTTGGAGCTTGTTGAGAATCTTGCCTTGAGTGATGGTAATTACAATGAAGATTATGATAGAGCTCCAAGGGGAAGTGAGTATGAGTCTACAAAGAAAGAGATGAAATCTCTACATGACAAGATGGACAAACTTATGTCTTCAAATCAAAGACATGTACATTTTTTTGAAGAGAACCAAGAGGATTGTGAGGATCAAGTTGAGTATCAAGAGGGTCAAGAGGTGGTAAATTTCGTGGGTGGCCAAGGAGGCTACAACAACTACTCAAACAACAACTATAAGGGGAATAACAACCTCTCTTATAGAAGTACTAATGTAGCCAACCTCGGAGATCAAGTCTATCCTCTACAAGCTACTCAAAACAAACCTTTTGTGCCTTACAACAATCAACAAAAGGGTTATGCACCAAGGTCCAACTACCACGGAGGAAACCAAGGCAACTTTGGTGGGCAAAAGTATAACCAAGGCAATGCTCCACCGGGTTTTAATCAACCTTCACAAGGTCGTCCACAAGACAATGTTCAGCTTATGCTTCAACAAATACTTCAAGGTCAAGCCAATAGTGATGCTAACATGGGAAAGAAGATTGCTGAAATTAACACAAGGATGGATTCTTCACTTAATGAACTTGCTACTCAAATAGGGGGTCTTCAACAAAAGTTCAAGCAACTTGAGAAAGGCAAGGCTTCTAGCTCAAACTCTGAAGGCACTCTACCAGGAAAATGTGAGGCAAACCCCAAGGAATACATCAATGTTATTACTTTGAGAAGTGGAAAGGAGTTGCCTCCAAAGACAAGTCCTTTGATCAATGAGGACATTGAAATCCAAGATGGGGAGGATAGCTTTGAAAAAACTCAAGATGCTATAACATTTGATGATGTGTATATTGCAAAGAGAAGCAAGGAAGTGGTAAAGGAGAAGCCAAAAGAGGATGTGCAACAAAAGGAGTCCACCTTTGTTCCTCCACCTTACAAGCCTAAGCTTCCTTTCCCCGGGAGGTTTAAGAAACAATTGGTGGAGAAATACAAGGCTATGTTTGACAAGCAAATCAAAGACATTGAGCTCAAGATGCCTTTGGTGGATGCTTTTATGATGATTCCACAATATGCTAAGTTCTTGAAGGATACCGTGGCACAAAGAGCAAGGGACATCCAAGGAGTTATGTTGCTTACTCAAGAGTGTAGTGCAATTATTCAAAGCAATGTGATACCAAAGAAGCTTGGAGACCCCGGTTCTTTCACTATACCATGCGCCCTAGGTCCTCTTGGGTTTGAAAATTGCTTGTGTGATCTTGGAGCTAGCATCAACCTCATGCCCTATTCAATAGCTAAGAAGCTTGGTTTCACCAAGTACAAGGAGTGTGGAATCTCTCTAATACTTGCGGATAGGAGTGTGAGGATGCCTATTGGAGTTCTTGAGGATTTGCCTCTCAAGGTTAGCAACTTCATCATTCCCACGGATTTCATGGTGCTTAAGATGGATGAGGAGCCAAAGGATCCTTTGATTTTGGGAAGACCTTTCCTAGCTACAGCTGGTGCTATCATTGATGTGAAGCATGGGAAGATTAGTTTGCATCTTGGAAAAGGGGTTGAGTTGAAGTTTGACATAAAGGAGACCTTGAGGAAGCCAACCATTGATGGTCAAGCATTCTACATTGAGACTATGGATGAGTTGGCCGATGAGTTACTAGAGGAAATAGCTCAAGAAGACCATCTTAGTGTAGCTCTCACCAAACCACATGGAGAGAATGGGTATTTGCATGAGGAAACACTAGCATACATGCAAATGCTTGATGCACGCAAGGCACTAGATGGGGAGGAAAGCTTTACAAGATTGGTAGCTTCATGTGAGGGTAAAGAAGAAGGTAACCAAGACAAGGGATCCATGAGGGTTGAGGCTTCAAGTCAAGGACAAGAGGAAAGGCTAGAGGCGCTTGAGGATGGCGAATTGGCTAAAGACCTTGATGAGGATTGGAGTGAACTCAAAGCTCCAAAAGTGGAGCTCAAACCACTCCCCATTGGATTAAGGTATGCTTTCCTAGGCCCTAACTCTTCTTATCCCATCATTGTAAATGAAAACTTGAGTGATGATGAGCTCAACTCTCTCCTTAATGAGTTGAGAAAGTATAGGAGAGCTATTGGTTACTCTTTGAGTGATATCAAGGGCATATCTCCTATACTTTGTACTCATAGGATTCACCTTGAAAATGAAAATGCTTCCTCAATTGAACACCAAAGAAGATTAAACCCAAACCTTAAGGAAGTAGTGAAAAAGGAAATCTTGAAACTTTTAGAAGCTAATGTGATCTATCCTATTAGTGACAGCACTTGGGTTTCCCCGGTGCATGTTGTCCCTAAGAAGGGTGGAATCACTGTGATTAAGAATGAAAAGGATGAATTGATACCAACTAGAACTATCACCGGCCATAGAATGTGCATTGATTACCGAAAACTTAATGCTTCTACTAGAAAAGATCATTTTCCCCTTCCTTTTATTGACCAAATGCTTGAGAGATTGGCTAACCATCCTTTCTATTGTTTCCTTGATGGATATAGTGGGTTCTTTCAAATACCCATTCATCCTAATGATCAAGAGAAGACCACTTTCACATGCCCTTATGGTACCTTTGCATATCGAAGGATGCCATTTGGGTTATGTAATGCTCCAGCTACCTTTCAAAGGTGCATGATGAGTATCTTCTCCGATCTTATTGAGGAAATGGTAGAAGTTTTTATGGATGACTTTTCTGTGTATGGTGCCTCTTTTTCTGCTTGTCTTTCTAATCTTTGCAGGGTTCTACAAAGATGTGAAGAGTCTCACTTGGTTCTTAATTGGGAGAAGTGCCACTTCATGGTCAACCAAGGGATTGTGTTGGGTCATAAGATTTCTGAAGATGGTATAGAAGTGGACAAAGCCAAGATAGATGTTATGGTCAAGATGGCGCCACCAACCAATGTGAAGGGCATAAGGAGTTTCCTTGGGCATGCGGGGTTCTATAGGAGATTCATCAAGGATTTCTCCAAGATTGCTAGGCCTATGACAAGGCTCCTTTGCAAGGAGGTGGAATTTCAGTTTGATAAGGAATGCTTGCAAGCCTTTGAGACAATCAAGAAAGCCTTGTGAGTGCTCCTATTGTGCAAGCACCGGATTGGAGTCTACCATTTGAGATCATGGCAGATGCTAGTGATTATGCGGTTGGGGCTGTTCTTGGACAAAGAAAAGAGAAGAAGCTACATGTGATCTACTATGCTAGTAGGACACTTGATGATGCTCAAACCAAGTATGCAACAACAGAAAAAGAACTCTTGGCTGTGGTGTTTGCTTTTGAGAAATTCAGATCCTATTTGGTGGGTTCAAAGGTGATAGTCTACACCGATCATGCTGCATTGCGCCACATCTATGCTAAAAAGGAGACTAAGCCAAGGCTCCTTAGGTGGATCTTGCTTCTTCAAGAGTTTGACATGGAGATAGTTGACAAGAAGGGTGTGGAGAATGGTGTAGCTGATAATTTGTCAAGGATGAGGATTGAGGAAGCTTTGCTAATCAATGATTCCCTACCGGAGGAGCAAATTATGATGATCAAAAGCATTGCTAGTGCACATGGAGTTGGAAGGAAGCTTGAAGAGACTCAAGGTATAGAGGTCAAGGGTGAGCCTTGGTATGCTGATTTTGTTAACTACTTGGTGTGCAATGAGGAACCAACACATCTCAACAACTATCATAAGAAAAAGTTTATGAGGGATGTATCACACTTCTATTGGGATGAGCCTTATCTCTACAAAAGGTGTGCTGATGGGATCTATAGAAGGTGTGTGGCACAAGAAGAGGTTGAGAGTGTGATTTTTCATTGCCATGGGTCCAAGTATGGGGGTCATTTTGCCACTTTCAAAACAACTACAAAGGTTCTTCAAAGCGGATTTTGGTGGCCTACATTGTTCAAGGACACTCATGAGTTCATCAAGACATGTGAACCTTGCCAAAAGAAGGGAAACATAAGCAAGAGGGATGAGATGCCCCAAAACCCTATCTTAGAAGTGGAGTTGTTTGATGTATGGGGCATAGACTTCATGGGACATTTCCCATCTTCTTATGGAAACAAGTATATCTTGGTAGCAGTTGATTATGTCTCCAAGTGGGTAGAAGCCATTGCAAGTCCTACCAATGACTCCAAGGTTGTGGTCAAGATGTTCAAGAGTATAATCTTCCCAAGGTTTGGTGTTCCAAGAGTTGTGATTAGTGATGGGGGAAGCCATTTCATCAACAAGGTCTTTGAAGGGTTATTGAGCAAACATGGTGTCAAGCATAAAGTAAACACTCCTTACCACCCTCAAACTAGTGGTCAAGTGGAAGTTTCAAACCGTGAGATCAAGGCTATTCTAGAGAAAACCGTGGGTATAACAAGGAAGGATTGGGCAATCAAGCTTGATGATGCTTTGTGGGCTTATAGAACAGCTTTCAAGACACCAATTGGAAGGTCTCCTTTCAACCTTGTGTATGGGAAAGCTTGCCATTTACCAGTGGAGATTGAACACAAGGCTTTGTGGGCTGTGAAACTTCTCAACTACAACATAAAGACAGCCCAAGAGAAGAGATTGATTCAACTCCAAGAGCTTGAGGAGATTAGGCTTGAGTCTTATGAAAGCTCAAGGATCTACAAGGAGAGAACCAAGGCTTTCCATGACAAGAGGATTGTGAAGAAAGAGCTGAGTGTTGGTGACAAAGTCCTTCTCTACAATTCAAGATTGAAGTTATTCCCGGGTAAGCTCAAATCAAGGTGGGGAGGGCCTTTTGAGATTCAAGAAGTCTTACCTTATGGAGCTATCACTTTGATGGGGAAGAATGGGGAGAGTTTCACAGTAAATGGCCATAGGGTGAAGGCATACTTGGTGAATGAATCTAAGGAAGAGGTAAGCTCATGTCTTCTTCAAGATCCCACTCTTGCCTAAAAAGGTTTGAAAAGTCGAGCTAATGACGTTAAATAAGCGCTCCTGGGAGGCATTCCCATGGTTATCCATGTATATATTTTTCATTTAGTACTATGATTATGTTTCTTTGAGTTTTTGAAAGTTTTAGGTTGAGTATGGAGGACTTTGGTTTGGAGAAAAGAGTAAGGAAGAAAGTTTTAAGGATGGATCGACGACTTGGATCGACGTAAGTCGTCGAACCAAATTTCCAGGGTGTTGATTCGACGAGTTGGTTCGATGAACACGTCGATCCAAGTTTCCAGGAGTTGAGTTCGACGAGTTGGTTCGATGAACACGTCGATCCAAGTTTCCAGGAGTTGAGTTCGACGAAACGGATCGATGAACACGTCGATCCACGTTTCCAGGGGTTCGGATCGACGAACCTGTCCGACGAACTACGTCGATCCATTTTTCCAGGGGTTCGGATCGACGAACCTGTCCGACGAACACGTCGATCCACTCCTAAAAACAGGTTTGCTTGACTTTTCCTCCTTCCTTTGACCGGTTTAATGTTGACTCACTCACTTAGATTGGACCGGTTTTAGGGGATTAAAAGACTCCTTCTTCCCCAAAAATCACTCTCACCCACGAAATTCTAGCTTTCATAAGAACAAGAATTTGTTTTTCACTTTTCTCTCTCAATTCTTCATCAAATCCTTTGATTTCAAGTGCTATAATTTCGAAATTATGTGCTAATCTTGATTCCTTAGTTGATTTCGGCCTTGCACTTGCGTGGAACCAAGGTTTGTCTTCTCATCCTCTCTTTTAATCTTTGACTTCTCCTTGAGAATGAATTATAGATTGGGATTGATAAGTAGACTTTGAATGGATTGATTGAGTTGGGTATAGTTGAATATTGTTATGGGTGATGATTGTTGAAGATTTCCAAGGAAATACATGGGAAAATTTTGATTTTTGAACACTTTTTCTATAGGATTTTCAAGGGTTGCGAAAATTCATGTTTATGCCTAATTGATGTTCAAATTTTCAAAATTGGTTTCTTTAACCTTGTTTTCCCATGTTGCATAAGTAATTAGGCTTGAATCCTCTTGGATTTTAATGTGTTAACACTTATAGGATGCTTAATTTTGAAAAATTCCTTGTTGATTTCTTTGATTGATAAAAGAGATGATAAAAGAAATTAATTCTTGCTAGCAATTCTTTGTCATGGAAATTTTGATTCTTGGAACCCCCATAAAGCTTTATGAGTACATACTTGTTGCTTTCAAAAGTTTTAATTCACAATGTACTCATTCTTTTCAAAGATTTTTGAATTTATAGGTGATATGGGGAGATCAAGGAGTGAGACTAGCAAGAGACAAGGCAAGAGGCCTGTGGAGGTGGAAGAAGAAGATCCTGAGGAGAGTCCCCCGGTTATAAGGAAGTTGTCTCAAAATAGAGACATTAGTAAAGAGAAAGCTAAGGAAAGGAGAGCCGAGAAAGCCGCGGCCTCAACTCCAACACCCTCAGCAGTGTACAAGTCCCTTATGGAGATGCCTTTCAAGGGAACTAAGTATCCGGACCATGAGCTGCTTGATGAGTTGGGTCTCTTGGAGGATGTAACTGCAATTTTCCGGAATTTGGGGTGTGAGAGATGGTTCAACCAATCATACCCAAGCTACCAAGAGGAAACTTGCCAATTCCTCTCCTCTTTGAAGGTGACAACTTCGAGTTCAGGGGGTGTTGATGCAGAAAAAGATGGCTTCGGATTCATCCAATTCCGGGTTCGCAACAAATCTTACAAGATGGGCTTCAAGAAGCTTAGTGAGGTACTTGGATTTGATGAGGGGGAAGGTGCTGGTTCGCGTTTGGACGTTAGAAAGACTGAGTTGGAAAGGCTTTGGCAGTTGCTTGGTAATGGGAGTTACAAGACCAGGAGAGTTAGGAGCAAGATGATCCGTCACCCCGCGATTCGCTATGCTCAAAAGGTGCTAGCTCACACTTTCTTTGCTAAGAAGGAGAGCGTGATCATAACTGCTGAAGAGTGGGAGATGCTAGATGTTGGGCTCAAGGGCATCATCCGTTACCTCGACAACTACGAGATGCGAGGTGATGCTACGGGAAATGGTATGGTGCAGATTTGGGTGGCTCATGCGGCAAGTTACTATGGTAAAGCTACAGCCAAGAAGAAGGATCGCTCTCATCAACTAGCCATTGGAGGCATGATCACTCCTATTCTTGAGAAAATTGGCATCAACTTAGGACATCCCTCTGCCGAAAAGCAGTACATAGACTCCTTCTACCTCCTTAAGGGTCAGTTCTTGGTGAAGTCAGGAAATGGCTACAGGTACAAATTCAATGTGGAAAGGCTCACGGAGGCTACAATCCGACTTCCTTGCATTCACCTCACAAGCCTTAGAGAAAAGTCAAACGCTGCCTTCACTCCATCCGACGAACATCTAGGCGACATAGAGACCTTCCCAATAGCCTTATCAAGCTCCTCCAGTCTATGGTAGTGATAGGTACAACTTTGAGCCTTATGAAGAAGCTAACCAAGGAGAGCCTTCTAGACAAGCTCACCAACACATCAAGCTTCTCCAAAGATGGAACATATGGCAAGATAAGACCATTAGGAAGCTTGTGAAGACTGTCAAGGAGGTGAAGAGGCAACTCAAGGACCTCAAGGACCTCACGACCAAGGTTGAAAAGGCTCCCTCCTCAAGACATCAAGAAGAGCAGCATGAGGATCAAGAAGGGGACAACCATATGGTAGAGAGACGCCACTTTTTTCAAGGAACCCCAAGTGCACAAAGCCATGAAGATGAGCCACGCCCCTCCTCCTATGAGACAAGGAGGCGTGGGAAGAGAGTCATGCGTTCCCCCATTCCTCAATCAAGCAATCCATCATACTCCATGGGTTCCTACTCCTCCTCCTCCATGCATTTTTGATCAATGTACCACTCTAAAACCATTGTAAATACCACTTAGTTTTTATTTTTATTTTTGCATTTTGAAATCTTCTCCAAGCTTGGATTACACAAGAGACTGTGTAATTTAAGTTTGGGGGAGTATGGTATTTGACTTTGTGTTTTGTGATCTTATTTTTCTTTAGCATGCATATTTGAGTCTCATCTAAGGCATAGAAAAACCAAAAAAATGAAAAAATTTCGAAAATTCAAAAAAAAAAAAAAAAAAAATATATATATATATATATCATTTAGTTTGCATTTGCACTTGTTAACATTTTAGGATTGAGTTTAGAATTTTTCTCATTTAGGTTGTTTGCATATGCATTGGGAGCAATGATGAGCCTATCCTTGTAGATTTTTAACTCTTGTAATCAATTCAATACCCTAGTTAGTAGTTCTTTAATGCTTGTGAATGAATTTGAAAGTAAGGAAGAACCATGCTTGGACCACCTCATTTGTCACTAGTTTTTGGTTAAAATATGGTCTTGAATTTGAAAGCCAACTCTACTTACTTAAACCGAATTTGGACATTTAATTATCATGCTTGCATTGAAAGTGAATTCATGGATTGAAAATACTTGAGCTTTCTTACTCACTTTGCCACCCTCTTGCTAGCTCAAGTAGAACTCCTACCAAACCTTACCTCCTTTGAAGCCAATTGTTTTTGTGTGACTACTTGTGAGGCCTTTATTTCGATTGAACTTAGCATAAAGTGTTAGGTTTGAAACGACAAGTATAGACTTTCATGTAGATTCTAACCTTGCATTTTGAGGTTAGCTTTAGGCTTAGGATTTGGGGGTTTAATTGGTTGTGATTATGCTTGATGAGTTGTGGAAAAGTTGGGAAGAAAGAGATGATGGTTAAAAGGGTTGGTGGAAAATAAGGGGAAGAATGGTTTGAAATGGAGAGTCTTGGGTTTTAAAAAGGAATAGCTCTAAGTAAATAAAAAGTGCTAGGTGGTCTTAAGAAATCAAAAGAGCCAAAAGGCCAAGTAATGAAAAATATATATATGCAAGGCCACCTAGAAATCAAAAGAAGAGCTAAATTAATAAGTGTAGACTACTCCATTCACCAAAATTGCTAAGTTGAAGAAGTTCCCCCTTAAGGCTTTAAAAAGAGAAAAATGTTCCAAATTCAAAGGGTTTAGCAAGGCACAAAAGCCTTGATGAAAGGGTAGATTCTAGAGGGTTGAGTGAGCTAAAAAAAAAAATGAGAGGGGTGTAGGATCATTGATAGTATTTCGGGTAGATGATAGTCTATCCTTGTATGCATCACTTGTTTCTTACCTTTAGCATTATGCATGTGGTTCAATCCTTTTGAGTGTTACCCTTACTTAAATGCAAAACCGGATGAATTGGGATCATTTTTATCTCAAAACCCAGTCCTTAAACCAAATGAATTCACTAGCCTTGCAATGTCATGATTCATGGTTTTGATCTTAATGAATGTTAAAGAGTTGGTTTGATAGGGAGACTTGTTTTGATTAAATTCTTAGTACACTTGAATGTTGAGATGGGCATGGCTAACTCTTTTGGAGTAGGAAGTATTCACATGCATTCTAGAATTAAGAACTAGGATATTGAGTTGATTATTATTGTTAACTATCTTGGATATTGAGCTCCCACTTTCAAACCTCTCTCCTTAGCTTGTGTTTCATTTGCTTGTGGACAAGCAAAAGGCAAGTTTGGGGGAGTTGATATGTCTATATTTTGCATCATATTTCTCTCCATTTAGTGTAAGTTTGTCATCATTTAGGATCCTTATTTAGCATCATTGTATTGCATTTCGATCATTTAGAGTCTAGGATCTCTTTGCATGTTCTTTTGCATGTTTTGGTGCATTTGGAGTCTTGATCAGGTGAAAAGGACACTATGGAGGCGTGGATGGAGCTGGAGAAGGATTGCATAGCACTTGGAGGAGAAAGGAGTCACCAAGAAGATGAAGGAGAAGATTTCTCGCGCTGGATCGACGAGATGGATCGACGAGTACGTCGATCCAAACTTCCAGGAGTTCGGATCGATGAAACGGATCGACGTAGCTCGTCGAACCAAACTTCCAGGAGTTCGGATCGATGAAACGGATCGACGTAGCTCGTCGAACCAAACTTCCAGGGGTTCGGATCGATGAAACGGATCGACGTAGCTCGTCGAACCAAACTTCCAGGGGTTCGGATCGATGAAACGGATCGACGAACTACGTCGAACCAAACCCAAACGCCAACAAGAAGAAGCCGAGAGACAATGAAACGGATCGACGACATGGATCGATGAAGTCGTCGATCCAAACCCAAACTATTTCTTTTTGTCATCCTCATGGGTCCCTCCTATAAATACTCTTTAGACCTAATTTTTATGATAAGTTTTTATTCTCTCTAGTCTTGTCAAGAACCTTTTAGCCACTTTGAGAAAAGTCTTGTATTTTGCTTTGAATCTTTTAAGTTTTATGCAATATCTATCTTGAACTTCCATTAATCTTTTCTCTAATCATGTTTAACCTTTCTCTTATCTTTGATTTGATGGGTTTAAATATGATTAGTGAGTAGTTCATTAGAAACTTGGGGATGGGTTAGATTTAGGGTTTTCTAATGGTTCAATCTTGCAATCTAGGATAGATTCTTTCATCTCTCTTCTTATTAAGGTGTTCTTAATGCCAAATAGCTAATCTTTTGCTATTTGGATCATAAGCATTTCACACACCCACCAAGTGTTTGATGAAATGCTTGAACCAACTTAATAAGAGATTTACATACCTAGCCTAAAACATCATTAGTTGTCTAGGGTGTTTATCATGCTATTAGACTTGTTATTCATGCTTGCTAATCATTTTAATGCTAAAACATCATTAGTTCATTAGGGTGATTAGTGAAGGGATTATTGCCACACATCATGGATTAGTCTTTAATTAGTGTTCTAGGCATAGAGATGACTTGATTAGTTGCTTAAATGATTGCAAGATTGTCCATTTGGTTTCCCAAATCAATGATTCCATCCCTAGGTTTCGTTTTTAGTAATTTGATAATCCTAATTAGTAGTTAATTGCGTCATTAGTACTTGATTAGTAGTAATTAAGGCTTAGTTTCATATTATTGAACTTGTAGTGTTTCTCTTAGGTTGTGTTTCTCGTAGTTCGTTTACAAGATAAAATCTAGAGAGAATTAGGTCTCTCTCTAGGTCGCCTCTCTCTAACTATTTTTTTTTGGGATCCTCTCTTCAATGACTTGCGCCTCTATTTATAATAGATGGGAGTCGGTTTAAACCGAGCTCTTTTTCCTTTTTAGAAAATGAATTCTTCTTTTTCTTTCGGAGATTCGTCTCTATCTTGGAGATTGCCTTTTCCGATGAATTTCTAGAATTTTGTTAATTAATCAAACGGGTTAATCTTAATTTGGGCAGGGCTTTTTAGAGGGGTGCTAAACTCATCTCTAACAATGATAAGACTCAAGTCACAGTGCTTGACTTTGAAATTGTGCTGGTCCTCCACTAAGTAATGACCACCACATATTTGATTCGACCAATTTGGAGCAATTGACCGATACCCACCAATTAAGGAGACAAACTATGGAGCAATTGTACCAATTGGAATTCTGTTTGCTTCTCATCATTTCTTCTCTGATTACTCTTTGGACGTGTCGAGAGGTCACTAAATGAAATTAGGATTTCCACATATCTTACCCCAGACTAGTATTAAAAAAGGAAAATTGAAATAAAATGACATTTTTACTATAAGTTTGGAAAATTATACCTTTATCTCTTAATATTGAAAAACTATATCTTAAATTAATGTTAATCTTAATTTGTCTTTAATAATTAAAATAGAAAATTCAATTAAAATATATATGAATAATAATTTAGTTTTGTGTTAATTAACAAACTTCTAATTTATATAGAAATTTTCAAATAATGATTTTTTCTCATTAATAATAACAAATTTCTAATTCATATAAAAATTTTATATAAAAGTTTATTTTTATTTCTCCCATTCTTCTTCTTCTAATATTATGATAAGACTAATAATAACAAATTTATAATTCATATAAAAATTCATATAAAATATTATGATAAAAATTTATTTTTATCGACTTATTTAAATTTTGTATAATTTACAAAACAACATATACAATTTATATACACTCCAAAAGATAAAACTATACATCTAACATAATCTATCTTCTCAAAACAAAACTAAAAATATCCTAAAAATTATTTATTTTATTTTGATTATCCCCACTCCTAAGTTTTTCTAAGTCAAAATATATACATAATTAGGTTTTGTAGTATTTTTTTATTAACAACGTTTATTTGAAAGTAAAAAATAAATTAAAAAATGAAAATATATAATAAAAATATATTCATCAAGAAAAAAAATTTGATACTGGTTTTAAGGTAAACATTTATTTTCCTATATGTTTTACAAAAATATGTAATAAAAATATCTTTTTTCCATTTATAACTTTTAGAGATTTTGATGAGATTTTTATTTCCATTTATGATACAGAAAATTCTAAATTTTGTAAAATGCATATTCTAAACTTTATAGAACATATACAAAGTGTAGAATACGTATTTAATATGTATAAAATGAAGAATATATATTATAAACTTCGTAGAACATGTACAAAGTGTAGAATACATATTTAAAACTTAAAAAACAGATTTGAAGTTTAGAAGACGTATTCTAAAATTTATTGAACAAAACAAAATATTTATTTTTAATGTTTTTTTGAAAACCTAAAGATTAGGAATTTTTTACTATGGTGTTTTTGAGTTTTCTATATTTTTTTGTTCTTGAAATATAATTTTAAAAATATTTTAATTAATTGATTAAAGTTAATTCAGTCAGTGGACAAAACTTTAAAAGATATAATTTCACAAACCTATAGTAAAAGTGTCCTCTTTTCAATTTCCCCATTAAAAATAGATAAACGAATAAATAACCCGTCCACTAATTCTATGTAACCCTGAAAATTTCGGGTATCGGGACGGGAATTTAAGGGTACGGGACGGGAACGGGAAATTTGGGAATTGAAAAATAATTCCCAAAAGGGAATCCATAAGAACGGGACGGGTTCAAGAAATTCCCTTACGTAAAATCTTCTCCCAAACGGGTAATTATTTTGGATAATTCGGGAAAATTCCGGAAAAAATCGGAAAAATTCGGGAAAATTCAGGAAAATTCGAGAAATTTCGAAAAATTTTGGGAAAATTCAAGAAAATTTGGGAAATTCGGGAAGTTCGGGTATTCCCGTTCCCTTCCCTTATCCTTCCCGTATCCGTTTGAAAAAAATAAATGGTTCCGAACAGGAATTTTTTTGAACGGGAACGAAACGAGAAATTTTAAACAGATACGAGTGGAAACCGGATACCCGTCCCAAAATTTGCAGGGCTAATTCTATGTACTTAATCGAGCGAGCCTTAGGATTCAACCCTTTGAGTTACGAGACAAAGCAGACATTGGGCCGAAATGGTCAAAATTGGGCCGAGGTCTAGAAGTAAAGACCAGCAACCAAACCCATATGGAGAATTTCAAGCGGTTTGATTTTGCGAATTTAGGTGCGTGCCACTGTCGTTCTAGCCTAGAAACTTCTAGGGTTTCGTTACGATGAGTCTTCGATGGCAACGCAAGTTGTCAAAAAATTCAACTGGGTGATTAAGAACTTCTCCTCTTTGCAATCTGAGATAATCTATTCTGATGAATTCATCGCTGGTGGCTGCAAATGGTAAAAAGACTTAAAACGTTTTTTTTTTTTTGCTAATGCTTTCGTCTGTTTTAGGGTTTATTATGTGAGACAATCCATTTTTTTTTTTTTTTTTCTCTTGGGTTTTTGCTTGCAGGCGTCTTATGGCATTTCCAAAAGGAAACAACAAGACTAATGATTTGTCTCTGTATCTGGTTGTTTCTGGTGCTGATTATTTGCCTTCTGGATGGAGAAGACACACAGGATTTTCCTTAAGTGTAGTAAATCAATATTCGGAGAAACTCTCTCACGAGACAGGTGATTCTTTTCTACGCCCAACATACTTTATTAGTGTCTTTTCTATCTATTGATCTCTGTCTTGTGGGTTTTTCAGTAACGCAACACTGGTTTGATGAGAAGGTACCAGACTGGGGTTTTACACGCATGATTCGCCTTGACAAACTTAAGGCCACAGGTGGTGGGTTTATGGTTAACAACGAAGTCAAGATTGTTGCAAAAGTAGATGTTCTTGAAGTTATTGGCGATTTAGATTTGTCAGACGAAACTGAGGAGGCAACACAACAACCTTTGAAAAAGATAAAGATGAATGGTGGTGATAGTGAGAGTCCATCAGATTTGGTGGTTGATGTCAATGGGTTTCAAGTTCTTTCTTCTCAGGTAAGAAGTTAATAAAAGATGCCAACTTTTTCAAGATTCTGGATGTGTATACATATGGGTTTCAATTTGTTCATCCTTTTTTAAACTTCAGGCTGAATCGGTGAAACGTATATTCGAGAAACACCCAGACATGGCACTAGAGTTCCGGGCAAAGAATCAGCATCTGAGGACAGCAAGCATGAATGTCCTCCTCAACCTAATCAGCACACTGTGCCAGCCACTGAAAGATCTCTCCAACGATGATCTCTTGGGAGCAGACAGTGCACTAACATACGTGAAAGACTCGGGGTTTAAAGTGGATTGGTTGGAGCTGAAGCTGGAGGAAGTGAAGGGAAAGAAAAAGGAAGAGGTGATTGGTCAGAGTCGGATGCGGGAATTAGAGGAAGAACTGAATGATTTTATGCAGAAGTGCTTTGAGAAAGAAGCTCTGTTGGAGAAAGAGAAGGAAGAGCTGAAGAACTTGAAGCTGAAGTGCTCAGAGATAGAGAAAGAGAAGGCAAATGTGGTTGCCGCTATTGCTGCTCCTCTAACGCTGGATGATGTTGTCTTACGTTCTTAGGTTTTGGCACTTTGAGTCTAGGTTTCAGAGTTAAGTGTCTCAACTTATTAGAAGCTAGAGAGACTTCTTTCGGAATTAAAAGTTCCCACATTTTGTAAAGATCTAATCTTTTTGGTTAAGAGGACTCGGTAGGATTTTGTAAAGCACGCAAAAAGTATAAATCTTTTAGACGTCTCTTTCAAGACCTTGTAAAGAGACACGAGAAAACTACAAAAGCCAGCAAAAAAAATATATTTCCCCCGAGTCGAAAGCCAGCGAATAAAGCCAAACATCCGATAAACAGGAAATAAATATCTGAACACCAAGGAAACAAACCAAAATTGTAAAAACAAAGAAAAGACAACAAAACTACTAATTTTTTTTGCAAGAAAATGTTCTGAATTTTGTGAAGATAATATCTACACCGTAGGAGTGGCATGCCTTCTCGCTATATTTAGAGCAATTCGAGAAGAAGAGGAAGGTTTTCACTTCCTTAAGCTTTCATACATCCCAAAAGCAAAGAATACAAAGGCGGACAAATTATCACAAAGTGCTAGAGTTCAAGTGCATGATATTGCTTAGAGCATCCACATTGGTGCTTATCGAGGACGGGTCTTTATATTAAAATAAAGAAAAAAAAATAAAAAAGGAGGAGAGAGAGAGGAGCGGTCCTCATACCAGAATCGATCCTCAACATATGAGATACCCTCTATCCACTTGTCATGTGATGATTGATTTAACTTTACCCTTAACATTAAAATTTAATTATTTACTAGGTGATTGGCTCGCACCGTGTGCGAGTTATAAAACATTTTATATGTTTAATATATAATTATATTGTATATTGAAGTTGATCTATTTGTACATAATTAATTATGTATTAGTAATAACATTATATAAATATTTAATAATAAAAAAAATAATGATAAATCAAATGAAAATGTTATAAACTTTAATAGAAATTGAAGATAAAAAGCCATTAACCGAGATTTTAAAATACTTCATTAGATAAAAAGTGTAAATATAATAATTAAATAAACTAAAAAAATATTAAAACATATAATAATTTATTTAATTTTTATGGTTCGCCTGCAGGCATGTGCACGTATAATTTTTTTTATAGACATAAATAGTTGTAATATTAAAGTATTAATTAATTTTCTTACATATTATGTAAACGTTATATTTTTATACAGACGCAGTTTTAGTATTTAACAACAATCACGCAAACGTTTCATATCGTTTTGTGTGTTTTGAAACTGATTTATTTTAAAACTTTTTATTTTTTCTACCGTTTACAGTAACATATAATTGCAAATGTAAAAGTATAATCTAGTTTATTCATGTTTTAATTTTATAATTTATTTTATTTTAACTCAACCAATCAAAACATTTCATTTGTTTTAGGAAATTTGACATGTCACATTTACATGTCATCAAAAAAAATACACTAACTTTGATTCTAGTGATGACAAGTCAGCTTTTTCATTAAAATGGATTCTCAATTAATAGGAAGGAGGATTTTAGTTTTATTTAAATAATAGTTTTTAATTGTTGAGATACTCATTTTGGGTATCTCAACAATATAGTTGCTTATATAAATTTAGTACGACCGCTTTCGATTTCTGAACCGTTCTATGTATTTATGTTATTGGTAAAAAAAATATAAATATGAATATATCTATATAATAAAATATGTGATACAACATTAAAAATCTAAATCATATAAAGAATATGGAATCTTTGAATCAATACAAATCAAATACATAAATATTAAATAGTTTAACTAAATATAAAGATCATTACGTTCAAAATCAATGATTTAGTACATTACATTCTCATTCTCATCCATTCCATCAAACAAGAAATTTTTAAATCTGATTCGAGTGAAAGATCCTTAAACTCAAAATATCACAAGATTAATCCTTTTTTGTCTTGGTAAAAGATTGATCTTATTTAATGAACCAATTAGATAGCAATTTGTAAAACCTAAACTTTCATTTCTAATGATATTTACATTCTTAGCAAAAAAAAAAAAAAGTGATAAACCTTATGTTTTGTTTTCAAACACGAGAAAAATTATAAAAGCCGACAGAAAAGAGATATTTCCCGGAGTAAAAAGAAAGCCATCATCTCTTTCTTCTAACATTCTCAAATTCTTTTTTTTTTTCCTTTTTCTGTTTTTCTACAAAAAGTACTTGTAAAATTTTGGTTTGATAGATTTTGTTGTTCGGTGTTGGAAAAAAAACAATGCAGTTGTATTCTAAAAATCTTACCACTACTGTTTCACTACAAGACATTTAAAGATTTAAGTAAAGAAATGTGGAGTTTGGCTAAACAAAACCCGAATGTCCGAGAGAAATCAGACGGGTTAGCTGAATGTCTGAGAGAAAATGAGAACTCGTCGAGAAAATCCTGAAAGTCCGTGAGAGAGTGACTATGACTGAGAGAAATAAGTTTCATCGCGAAGAATGCAGTTTTAGCCGAGGCAAAGGGGAATCTGATCGAGAGAAAATGCCTAAGTCTTTGGGTGTGAAGGTTTATCTCGTAAGGAAACAGTTTATGCCGAGAAAAATCCGAAATCAAGCGTTAACCCGCTTAAGCCGAGAAAAAAATTAATCTGAACCGGCTATTTCCAATAGATTTGGATTTAGACCGTCAAAAATCCGATTTTCTTCGAGAGAAATCGATTGTGCATCTCTTAGGCCGTGGAAACGGTGTTTTAACTCGAGATTGTCGGCATACTTAAGTGGGGATAAGTCTTTTTGCCGACACTCCATCTGCTTTTCGAGATAAAGTAAAGGGGCGTCTCTTAAGCCGTGGAAGGGACAATTTAACTCGGGATGTCGGCCTATTTAAACGGGATAACGTGGATTTACGCCGACACATCCTTGGCCTTTCGAGAAAAATTGCAGAGATTTTAATCTGATCAAAAGTTAGTCAAGAGTTTTCGTGTGATAGCCGAGTGATTTTGACTATCGCCGAGTGACGTTCGACTGAATCCGAGATGAGACGACTGGAACGTGAGACGTGTGACTGGATCATGGATTTTCTAAGAAAACCATCGACTAAATTATGTGATCTGCGACTGCCGATTGACTAAGGTGAGTTCGTGGTCGTGGGCTTCTGCTCTAGAATCGTTTAATTGCTAGGTTCTGTATTTTTGTTGTTTGTTTGGGTGATATCCGACTGTTTACTTAGCATATTCAATGTTCTACTGTATTATGTGGCTAATTAGCCGACTGGTCGGAAATCCGGATCAGAAACATCGCTTGGGAGATGTGAATATCTCGCTGAAGCATGTCCGAGTCTTAAGAAGGGATTGTCCGATAGTTTGGCTAAATAGTCGATATGTGGGGGTATTTTTCCTAAGTAATAATGACTGTATAGAACTAATAGTATGATTCTGTTACTAGACTGTGGTCTAGTGAGACGGGATGACCGTACCACTATACAATTTGTTTGCTTATGCCTCCTTTATGGACGCAAGTAAAGAGATTCTCCGTGACTAATTGTTCTGTGGTGAGACGAAGGCAGTGAAGCAAAGGAGATGGATCGGGTTTGGGTTTTAATTGAAAAATGGTCTAGTTAAAATGATGTAATAGCTTATAGCAAACTTACCACTATGCTAGAACCTCCGACTTAAGTAATATTTATGCAATGGAATCGGACTATCTTAAGATTGAATCGAAATGTTGAAAAATAAAAGGGAAAAATCTGAAAATTTGACTAAGTGTTAATTATGGCGGAGAGGTTAACTCGGGACGTTCTGGCCGGGGTAGAAATATCCAGGTTGGGTCGTCACAAGTTGGTATCAGAGCAAGAACGATTCTAGGACAGTTCATTAACATAAATGAGTTAAGGGTTTGATCCATCCTTTCAATGCCAAGTCTCGCGGTAAGATTTATGTTGAGTTTGTGAACTCTTATCTGAGTTAGCTTCGGGCTAACTGGGTTTCTGGTAATACAGATGGATGGGGGAAGACGTAATGGAAGGAGACAGGCTGGGGAAACAGCTGAGAACTCGAGTAACTCTGCGGCTGGAAATATTGCCCAGAATCAGAAAGTGAATGCTGGAATACAAGCAGCGGCTGCTGCGAATGCGGCTGTGAATGGTGCTGCGAATGCGGCTGTGAATGCTACTGCGAATGCGGCTGCAAATGGTGTGGGAAACGTGGCTGTTCCAGATAGGCTGGAGGCTGTTCTAGTTCTGCTAACTCAAGTGTTGGAGCGACTACCGGTGGTTGCACCTGTTCCGATTGTGGCACCGGAAGTTTTTGTGGAACCGGTGGTGGGGCCCGTGGTTGAGGAAGTCGATCCAGCCATAAGGATTCCGACTTACCTTAAAGTCTTGGACCATATGTCAAGGCTGGGAATCAAGTTTTTTTTTTTGGTGAATCCATGCCTATTGAGGCCGATGAGTGGAGAATGAGACTTGAAAGGAACTTTGAGTCTATCCGATGTCCTGAGGGATATAAGAAGGACCTTGTGCATTACTTGGAGGGGAGTGCACACGCTTAGTGGAAAGGAGTCGCAGGGCGTCTGGTGAAGCTTACAACAAGCTTGAGGCAGCTTTCTTGTACTTGCACCAAGGGTCGATGAACGTAAGGCAGTATGAGACAGAGTTTAACAAACTAAAAAAGTATGTTGCGCATGAGTTTGAGTCGGAGGAGAAGCTAATCCGCAGTTCATGAGCGGGCTGCGAGTTGAGCTTCGCAACGGTTGTATGGTTCGTGATTATGCAACAGTTGCTGATCTTGTGGAGAAAGCATCGCTGTTAGAGTCGGGAAAAGAGGAAGAAGCCTTGCTTAAGGCTGGAAATTTGGTGGCTAGTGGCGGCCAGAACCGAAAGTTTGGAAGGAACGTTTCGGCTAAGTTGACCGTGGGTCGCAGCGCATGTGGGACTTACAGACGGATGCATGTTGGAGAGTGTAGACGTGCATCCAGAGCTTGTCACCGATGTGGGAGTCTCGGGCATAGGGTGCGTGACTGTCCTAAAGAGGACCTGGATGGTCAAGGTCCTGGGAAGTGAGAGTGCGACTCGGGTGTGCTACGGTTGTGGGGAGCCGGGATATTTCAAGAGAGAGTGTCCTAAGTTGGGTGTTGCGAATCAGGTGCCTTCGCAGCTGAAGCGGGCAGGAGATGTACTTGCACCGCCGACTAAGAGACAAGCCATAATGCCAAGGGTTTACTCGACGGCCATGGAGGAAACCGCGCAGCCAAGCACCTTTCGTCCGATCACTGGCAAGTTTAATACTTACGTTTTTCTGGGAAATGTTGATTGCGTGTTCTGTAAGAGTCTTAGCATTCTAAGAATGAATGTGTAGGGACCTTACTTATGGGTGGGGTAGAGACCATATTCTGTTTGACTCTGGAGCGAGTCATTACTTTGTTAGCCCGGACAGGATTGGGAAAGGTGATTTCCAAAAGGTACCCGTGGAAGAAGCTGGACTAGTGAGAGCGGCTGGCGGCCAAGTTATGTTCTCACTAGATGTGGTCTGAAACATTTATGTCTAGATAGGGGAAGTCAATATGCCATCATATTTGTTAGTTTGTCGAATCAAGTCTTATGACGTGATTCTAGGGATGGGTTGGCTCGGGAAGTACAAGGCACGCTTGGATTGTCACCGAGGCAGGGTGAGATTCCAGAGAGATGGAGAAATTCTGGAGTACCAAGGGATAAGACCGACCTGAGGGAGCTTGATTGTTTCAGCAATCCAAGCCGAGCAGTTAATTGAGAAAGGTTGTAAAGCTTACTTGGCTACAATCACGACTACGGAAACAGATCCAGACGTGGAAGTGGGAGATATTCCAGTGGTGCAAGAGTTTGAGGACGAGTTACAAGCTTTATCTGGGATGCCACCGGCTCGTTCAGACCCATTCACGTTTGAACTTGAACCGGGGATGGCTCCGATATCCAAAGCACCGTATCGAATGGCACCCCCTGAGATGGCCGAGCTCAAGAAGCAACTGACGGATCTGTTGGGTAAGGATTTTGTTAGACAAAGCAGTTCTCCGTGGGGCGCACCAGTTCTGTTTGTAAAGAAGAAAGATGGGAGCTTTCAGCTTTGCATCGACTACCGTGGGCTAAACCGAGTCAATGTGAAGAACAAGTATCCACTCTCGAGGATAGACGAGTTGTTGGATCAACTTAGAGGTGCTACTTGGTTTTCAAAGATTGAGTTAGCCTCTGGATATCATCAAATTTCGATAGAAGAGTAAGATATTGATAGGTGTAGTTTTACCTTTAAAATAATCTGCAAGTGCACAAAATCGCAGTTATAGTACAAAGGGTTATCGTATCCCTAGAGACTTAATGTTGCACAGCAAATTCTCAGAATCGAATCAAGTTAAGTAGTGAATAGATAGCAAAACGAAAATACTAAAAAAATCAGTTGGAAAGTTTATTGAAAACGGGTTTTAAATCAATGAGACAAACGTTAGGCCTTGTGAAATTCGTAAGTAAATCCGAATTTTTGATTGAAAACTGTTAGGATATTTATTAAGATTCGTTCTAGAACTCAAAACACAATAGTAGAATCAACCAACTTCCGCTGTGAAGATTATCTATGTCTAAATCTTAGAATTCTAAATTCCTTTGCAAATTCAAACAATTTAGATAAGTATTAAAGTTCAGGTTCGATTGTTCACAAAATTCCTAAGTCAAATTCCTTTGCGAATAGATATTTTGCTCATCTAAGATAATTCAGTCAATCAATAATACTTTCACATCTATTAATTAACCTAAGATCTGAATTCTAGATGATCAAACTGGAATTAGCATTAGGCACGATCTAGATGAAGAACTATGTGATTATCCTAACATAAATTCAAATCTAACAATTCATCTTCAACCTTTGAATAACCCTAAACCTAACAAGCAACAACTCAGACATGGTGATTGAAACAAACATCATGAAAAGAATGGATTGCATAAAAGAAATAAGTGAAAGATACAAAGGGGTTCGAATTCTTCTCTCAAACGAACAAAGTATCGGAATTGTCTCCCCAAAAGCTTTGGAACAAATTTCTCTCTAAGTTTCAATAGAATAAAGGATGACTGCCTAACAATGGCTTTAAAACCTAAATATAGCATAAAACACTAGTTGGGGCTAATCTGCAACTTTTTGAAATTTCAGGAGTCAAAAATGCAGTTTCTGGAAACTTGAGGCAGATTCGCAGGGAGTGTCGATCGACACCCTCCATGGTGTCGGTCGACACCAGTGGCAAAATGTGAGTAATCGTCCTGGTTCATCTGTCTTTCGTTTTCTCTTCGTTCGGATTGACTCTAAAAGCTCCACAATGCTCCAAAGTCGCCTAACTCATGCAATAACCTGTAAAGACTTATAAAGACTCTAAAACACTTAAAAGACTCGATAAAACAACGAATATTATTGTTGAAATCCGGTAAAAACCATGATATATCAACTCCCCCAGACTTAGCCTTTCTTTGCCCTCAAGAAAAACAGAAACTATGTATAGAGTCGAAGTTTGAAAACACGGAAACTCACCTTATCTTTAGAGCATTATATTGACCACTCAACTCATAATCCACATACTGCAAGACCAATCCAAATCGAACCACCATGTACTTCTCCTCAGACATTCGCAACCTCCCAGATTCAACCCACAATTTCGCAACATTGTCCATAAGCCTTCATCGTTGGGTCTCATCGATGATCTCAATGCCAAGAACCTTCTAGACTCATTCCCGTACAATACCATGACAAACCCATCATACAATTTTTAGTACTCTTTCTCTCCTCCCCCGGACTTATTCTATTCTCATTCTTTCTTCTCTCTCTTTTTTTAACATCAAAGGTGCAAGCGAATAATGGTATCACAGGAAATTTTCCTAGCCTCGCTTCCAACCTTTGTGATAATTTCTTTAAAGTAAAATAATGGGATCATTGGAAATTTTCCTACCCCTTTACTAAAAAGAAAATCATCTCATCTTTTCTACTTTTATTTTACTACTTTATAAAAAGGGAGAGGAGTACCATCACTTTCACACAGGAAGCATTTGCCAGGTATGAACGAGGAGTCAAGCCCTATGAACACCAGTCACATCAATGAAGTAAAAGGAAGAGCTCAGAAATTAGCTCAGGCTTTAGTGGTTTCTGCTGGAAATATGGACGTCTCTAGTCAACTAGTCAGCCTTTAGATTTTTCATTACTCGGATCTGAACTGATTCTGCATGAATGGTCACTTAGATGAAATGATCCAACATATTTGACTCAATAAACCGACAAACTGACTCAATAAAAACATGAAAATGACTCAAAACAAAGACAAATATATCAGTATTTTCCTCCCCCAAACTTAACCAACATTATCCCCAGTGTGATAAAGGCTAAAGATGAGAAAGAAACCAAAACAAAATCTGAAAAAGGGTCAAGAAAACTTACATGTGAGGTGGTGTCGACTGACACTCATGTGTTGGCCGATTATGCTTCGTTGCTGCTCGACACTCGAGCAAAGTGCTCGATTTTGGTCCGTCTCGTCTACAATGTCGATCGACACTGTTCATGGTGTCGACCGACACCCTTCACTTTTTTTTTGGTAAAAAGAAAAAGAAAAAGAAAACCAAAAATTAGTAAAACAAAACGAAATTTAAAGAAAAATTCTACCTAAAATGGGTTGCCTCCCACTCAGCGCTTGTTTTGAGTCATTAGCTTGTTTGTGTCGGGTTTCAGGCATCAAGTGGATCAGAGAGTGGCAGCGATTGCCTCCCAGAAGAATGTCTCCTTATCCATGGTGGTGTATAGGCGGTAGGTGCATGAGATCGACCAAGAAAGTGAGGAGCAGCAGCTGGGTGGGATGTGAGTTTGGGTGGGACACTTCTTTTTCCTGCAGAATCATCAAAAGAAATAACAAGCCTTCTATGAGAATCTCGTTGCCTGCACAAGTGTGAAGCAGCTTTTGAACCTTTTAAGTTCTTATTAATAAGATCGGGACGTTTTGAATTGATTCCAAGAGATGCATACCTTTGCTTGAATAGAGGTTTCTGGGTTGTAGGATGTTGAGTCGTCTGTTTGACAACAGGTGATGGACTTGCAGAATTGGAAACAGCTTTTGGTTTGATCTGCGGAGGGTGTCGAACGACACTAGGGATGGTGTCGATCGACACCAAACCTGCAACTCGAATTTCTGCACTTTTCTGCAATTCATCTCTGCAATCCTTGCCTCCATCACAAAAACGTCTCCCTCCATCAACTTGTCATTGATTAGGACCTCATCTTTGCTCATAGTCCTGAAGAGATGATCAACAACTATATTTCCACTCCAATCCTCTAGCTCAACAGCTTTCCCAGAGTTCTCAGCCAATGCCTCTTGAACAACCAACTTGTTCACTTGCTCACTAGTATCCAACTTCTTGACATACCCAACAGTAATGTCATCTGAATGTTCCATGATTGGATCTTTATCCATGAAAATCTCTATTGAAAAAGCTTGATCATCAATGGTGGATGGTCCCCTTAACTTGTCCATGTCAAAATTAATGACAACATCACCCAAATCAAGCTTTATTTTCCCTTTTCTCACATCAATGATGGCACCAGCTGTAGTCAAGAGTGATCTTCCCAGAATAAGAGGATGTTTAGGTTCTTCATCATATTTCAAAACCACAAAGTCTGTGGGAATCATGCAGCATTCAATCTTCAGGGGAACATCTTCTGAAACACCTTCCAGGATTCTTTTTGATCGATCAGCTAGGATAAGAGAGATTCTAGTTGGTTTGAAATCAGTCATTCCAAGTCTAATAGCAACATAGTAAGGTATTAAGTTGATACTTGAGCGTAGATCACAAAGGGAACGAGGAAATCCTTCTGTTGAGATTGAGCAATCTAGCACAAAGTTTCCTGGATCAGGTAACTTCTCTGGAATCCTCCTCTGAATCACAACATTGACTTGTTCAGAGATCATCACCTTCTTCTTCTTTGGAACTGTGTTTAAGAGAATTGCACTAATGTCTCTGGTAAGCAATGCTCCTTCCTCAGGAGTTACACCATTCACAACTACTCTCTTAACATATCTTCTTAGTGCAGGTGAAAGCTTGACTGCATCAACTAGGGGTATCTCAACTATCAGCTTCTCCATCACTGCCTTGCATTTGGCTTCTTCTATCTCATGTTTAGACTTCCTAAGATGTCTTGGATAGGGTAATTTAGGCTTATACACCTTTTCTTCTGCAATTTTTGAAGATTCAGGCGCGTTTGGCGAAGTCTGGGAAGGGTGTCGATCGACACTGGTTGTTGGTGTCGACGCTGGTCAATTTTGACACGCTTCGAGTAGGGTGTCGTTCGACACTCGCCTTGGTGCCGGTCGACACTAGCGAATTTTGGGTCGATTTTGCTGCTTTTCCAAAGGGTGTCGATCGACACTCCCCCTTGGTGTCCACCGACACCTTCTCTGGAAGATCAAAATCATCGTTTTCTTCAATCAAAACGAAATCATCTTCATTCATGCCCTTTCCAAACATTGATTTCACCTCTGTCCCACTGCTCGAAGTGATCAAATAGACGTGTTGTTTTGGGTTTGTGTCAGTCTTGCCCGGAAGAAAACCTTCTTGTCTCTTTACTGATTATGTGTTCTGAGCAATCTGGGTATCCAGCTTCTTCACATGGGTATTAAAAGCTTCGAATTTCCCATTAAGATCTGTGTACATGGCATCCATCTTACCATTGAAACCAATTTTCATCTTTTGTTGGCCTTCAAGAAGCCTCTCAAACATAGACTTAATCTTGTTTGATTCTGGTGACTTTGGTGGTGGTGTTTGATAAGTTGAACTTCCATAAGCCCTCGTGTAGGCACCTTCAGCATTCTTGTAACCTCCTCTATGAGCATTGCTAGTGAAGTTGTTGTTCTCACCATACTGAAACCTCTGACCCTGATTTCCTCCACCAATGTAGTTGACATCTTGAACTTCATCTTCTTCAGTGGCCTCAACTTCAGCAACAAAGTGAACAGCTTTCTTATTCTTACCCAACAAGAGACTATGCATTGAATCCAACTTAGCCTAGACCTCTGAAATCTGACTACTCTCTAGCATCCCTGCTTGCTTATGCCTCTCATAATCTGAAATCTTTATGCTATTACTCGAAGCCAAGTTCTTGATAAGAATCAAAGTATCATGTGGGCTTCTCGTCATGAAATTCCCATTACTTGTAGAATCTAGTGACATCTGATACCTCCAATCAACACCTCTGAAGAAGGTGCTAAGTACCTGAGCTTCACTGAATCCATGATGTGGACAGTCTCTCTGATATGACTGAAAACGAATTCAAGCTGCCTTGAAAGACTCCATAAGACCTTGAGCAAATGTGGATATTTTGGTTCTCAGCTCTTCGGATCTCCCATCATCATAAAAATGACGCAAGAATGCATTCTTTGTCACTTCCCATGTAGTCAGCGAACCCGGAGGGAGTTGTTTCAACCAACTAGCTGCTTCCCCTGCAAGAGAATATGGGAAAAGCTTACAGAACAAGTAATCACTGCTGACCCCGTTGGCCTTGATATATACCACCAACCAAATTCTCAGCCTTCTCGATATGATCCATGTGATACTCACTGGAGAGTCCATGAAACTGGTGTTATCCCACGAGAGTATAGTACTGAGGCTTAATCAGAAAGTTATGCCTCTCAAAAGCAGGCTATCTAATCGCGGATCTGTTGGCATATAATTGATCAAGCATGTTGTAATCAGCAAGTGTTATAACTACTTCATTCCCCTGAGGCTGATGCTGCTCGAGAATGTTGATATCATCCCGACGCTCAAGATGTTCTACGATCGCATTCCCATCAGCATCGAGCTTCTGACCCTGCATATTGCGCTTGTTCCCCTCTTCATCAAACAACAAACTAGCTTCACCTGAATAATCAATATCGGATTAACCATCTAGGCTGGCTTTTTTGCTTTCCTGTTGGTACGCTCTAAATGTGCTAGCTCTTGATTACTGAGTTTGACTAGCTCCTGATCCTTGTTGCTTCTGATTCTGCGATTAGACATACACCTGAAACAAGATAGAACGCGTAAGTAACAAGAGAAAAGAATAAAAATAAAAAACTTAGACGAAATTCTACTACTGAAAATCAGTAGGCAACAATTAAGTCCCCGACAACGGCGCCAAAAACTTGATAGGTGTAGTTTTACCCTAAAAATATATATGCAAGTGCACAGAATCGCAGTTATAGTACAAAGGGTTATCGTATCCCTAGAGACTTAATGTTGCACAGCAAATTCTCAGAATCGAATCAAGCTAAGCAGTGAATAGATTGCAAAATGAAAATACTAAAAGAATTAGTTGGAAAGCTTGTTGAAAACGGGTTTTAAATCAGTGAGACAAACGTTAGGCCTTGTGAAATTCGCTGGTAAATCCGAATTGTAGATTGAAAACCGTTAGGATATTTATTAAGATCCGTTCTAGAACTCGAAACACAATAGTAAAATCAACCAACTTCCGCTGCGAAGATTATCTATGTCTGAATCTTAAAATTCCAAATTCCTTTGCAAATTGAAACAATTTAGACAAGCATTAAAGTTCAGGTTCGATTGTTCACAAAATCCCTAAGCCAAATTCCTTAGCGAATAGGTAGTTTGCTCATCTAAGATAATTCAGGCAGTCAATAATACTTTCGCATCTATTAATTAACCTAAGATCCGAATTCTAGATGATCAAACTGTAATTAACATTAGGCACGATCTAGATGAAGAACTATGTGATTATCCTAACATAAATTCAAATTTAACAATTTATCTTCAACCTTTGAATAACCCAAAATCTAACAAGCAAACTACTCAGACATGGTGATTGAAACAAACATCTTGAAAAGAATGGATTGCATAAAAGAAATAAGTGAAAGATACAAAGGGGTTCGAATTCTTCTCTCAAACGAACAAAGTATCGGAATTATCTTCCCAAAAGCTCTGGAACAAATCTCTCTCTAAGTCTCAATAGAATAAAAGGTGACTGCCTAAAATGGCTTTAAAAACTTAAATATAGCCTAAAACACGATTTTCGGCTAATCTGCAACTTCTTGAAACTTCAGGGGTCAAAAATGCAATTTCTAGAAACTTGAGGCAGATTCACAGGGAGTGTCGATCGACACCCTCCTCCATGGTGTCGGTCGACACCAGTGGCAAAATATGAGTAATTTTCCTGGTTCATATGTCTTTCGTTTTCTCTTCGTTCATATTGACTCTAAAAGCTCCACAATGCTCCAAAGTCGCCTAACTCATGCAATAACCTGTAAAGACTCATAAAGACTTTAAAAACACTTAAAAGACTCGATAAAACAATGATATCATGGTTGAAAAACGGTAAAACCATGATATATCAGATATTCGGAAGACGGCCTTTAGAACAAGGTACATTCACTATGAGTTTGTTGTCATGCCTTTCGGCTTGACTAATGCGCCGGTTGCATTCATGAAGTTGATGAATGGCGTGTTCAGAGAGCACTTAGATGAATTCATGATCATCTTCATAGATGACATTCTGGTGTATTCAAAGAGCCCGGAAGAACACAAGGTTCACTTGAGAATCGTGCTTAATAAGCTGCGAGAATAAAAGTTGTTTGCTAAACTCAGTAAGTGTAGCTTTTGGCAAAGACACATTGGCTTCTTAGGCCATGTTGTTTCGGACAAGGGAGTGTCCGTGGATTCTGAAAAGATAAAGGCCATTGCAGATTGGCCGAGACCTGAGAATGCGTATGAGATAAGAAGTTTTCTGGGATTGGGTTGTCGTCTGCAAAAGATATATAAGGAGTTGTGAATCTCCTAAGGACGTTAAGGCTGAATGTTCTGACTGAGGAACTGGAACCGTTGGGTTTGGGAGTCGTGGATCAAACTGACATATTAACAAGAATTCGACTGGCTCAAGAAAAGGATGAGAATCTTATCAAGGTATCACATAACGACCAGACTGAGTATCAAACTTCAAACAATGGGACGATTGTAGTAAATGGCCGAGTGTGTTCCTAACGTGAAAGAGTTAGGGAAGAAATTCTCAAAGACGCACATCAGTCAAGGTTTTATGTTCACCCGGGAATGACTAACATGTACCAAGACATAAAAAGGTATTATCATTGGGTTGGGATGAAACGTGATGTGGCTAAGTGGGTAGCCGGTTGTACGACTCGTCAGATGGTTAAGGCAGGAAAAAGCAAGACGCAATATGGGTAATTGTAGACAGATTGACCAAGTCTGCTCATTTCTTACCAATGAGTAAAATCGATGGAGTAGCTAAACTGGTGGAGCTGTACGTGGATCAGATAATGAGACTTCATGGGATACCAGTAAGCATTGTTTCAGACCTAGGATCGTTTGATTGCTAGGTTCTATATTTTCGTTGATTGATTGGGTGATATCCGACTGTTTACTTAGCATATTCAATGTTCTGCTGTATTATGTGGCTAATTAGTCGACTGGTCGGAAATCCGGATCAGAAACATCGCTTGGGAGATGTGAATATCTCGCTGAAGCATGTCCGAGTCTTAAAAAGGGATTGTCTGATACTTGGGCTAAATAGTCGATCCGTGGGTGTATTTTTGCTAAATAATAATGAATGTATAGAACTGATAGTATGATTGCGTGACTAGAATGTGGCCTAGTAAGACGGAATGACCGTACCACTAAGCAATTCATTTGCTTATGCCTCCTTTGTGGATGCAGGTAAAGAAATTATCCGTGACTGATTTTTCTGTGGCGAGACGAAGGCAGTGAAGGAAAAAGAATGGACCGGATTTGGGTTTTAATTAAAAAATTGTCTAGTTAAAATGATGTAATAGCTTATAGCAAACTTACCATTATGCTAGAACCTCCGACTTAAGTAATATTTATGCAATGAAATCGGACTGTTTTAAGATTGATTCGAAATGTTTAAAAATAAAAGAGAAAATCTGAAAATTTGACTAAGTGTTAATTATGGCCAAGAGGTTAATTCGGGACATTCTGACCGGAATAGAAATATCCGGGTTGGATCGTCACATCTTGCTTCTAATTTCATTTCATCATTTTGATTTGGTATTGTATTTTCTAATTTTTGTTTTTCAAATTTTCTATAATTATTCGTCGCCTTGCCTTGTTGTAATTGAAGTTCCTACATATTTTGTGTATTGAATATATGTATACAAAGAATTATTATTAAACTCTCATAAGTTTCGAGAGAAAAGCTCCCAGACACAGACTTCGAGGCTGCCGCCGATCTTCATCGCTTCTCCTTCAAGATGAATTTCCGACGGTGCCTTCTCTGTTTTCCGACGGTGCCTTCTTTGTTTCCGCCTCTTCATCTAAGCTCACCGCTGTTTCTTTGCTTCGGGTTTCATCTTCTCCGGCGAGATTCTGTTTCCACCTCCCTCTCTCTGTCTTGGCATTTTTTATGAATCGATGGGATCCAAGCTTTTGAGGACTGAACTTCGGAGCCGTCTCTGCAATACGCCGGAACAGACTGAGCGAGCGCTGTCTCTCTCTCTTCACCGGAGGAACCCACCTCTAGTGCCCCCGATTCTCTCCCTTCCACCGGAGCCACCGGACCCGCCGGATCCTCCGGATCTACGGGCTATGGTCTCTCAGACTTCCTCTCACCCTCTGCCTCTGTCACCAGCCACCCTCCCCTCCATGGTAAGAATCATGGCCGTTGGTCCGTTTCCAGATCTGCCTTGCTCTCGCCTCCTCAACCCACCACCCACAATCCCTACCAGCTCCTCCCTCCTCTCCCTCAGCTTCAATCTCCTGAAGTTTGCAGTCCTACTCCTCGCCGGTGACAGGACATCGGGACAGCTTGTTCCCGACTTGGATCTCAATCTCAACTTGGTCCGGCGTTGTACGTTATTGGGGATCTGGAGCTTTGTCTCATCCTTGGTCTCTGCTGTGTTCGATCTTGCAGGCCTGAGATGTGCTTCCGGTAATGGAACCTTAGCCATTCCGGCAATTGTCTCCACCTTACCGATCTCCTCCGGCAAAGCTTTGTTGTGGGTCTGGCCCATTATGCCCCATGAGGGTCTTTGCCTTTCACCATTGCTTGGGTCTGGCCCAGGTTATAGATCTTCATTTGTTGTCGCTTCCCTTGGCCTTGTCGCCGGGATATATTTGCGTTTGCTGGCGTCCACCATCACATCCTCTAAAAGCTTCGGTCTGCAGAAGCTTATAGTCCTACTCCTCACCGGCGAAAGGACAGCGGGACTTTGTGTTTCCGTCGATTTCACTCGAATCTATGTCCCGTATTGTATATTCTTGGGTGTGGCTCATATCCTTTCCGTAGCAAGCTCAACTTCAAAGAATCGGTTATCAAAGAAGCTTGTTTACGTGGTAGTGCTTTCTTCCTTTTGGGAGAAAAATTATTCACCTTCCTTCCCGAGAGGGAAGAGAACCTACCCACCACCATCTTCCGACTCTCATGGAGTTGGTCTCTTTCCAGAATCATCACCGGTAAATCTCGTCAATCTCTCTACCGAATTGCCTTCTTGCGTAGTGGTCTACTCAGGGTCAAAAGAAGTAACCGGAGGTAGGAGTTGGATTTTAACGTCACAAGGTATCGTGACTAAGTGTTTCCCTTCCGATTTTGTTGGAAAATCTTCATCGACGCATCTGAATTTTGGTTCGGATCCGCTGTCAGTCTTCTCTGAAGTCCTCCATGAAGATCTATCACTCTTATGCTTTATAGTTTTTAATTTGTATCTTGGTGATCAAAGAAGAAGCTTAATCCCCTCTGCTACTTGTAATCCGTAAGTTTTAAGTGAATGAAGAAATTGTTGGACAAAGAAAAAAATATATATGTATACAATATTCTACAGCATCATAATACATCGGTATTATTTTCTACTTGGAGAAGATTTTTACCTTTCTTGGTAATGGTAACTTCTTGTATGTATTTTTCCTTTTTACAAGAAAACTCATTTATTATTATCAAATGGACATATATAAAATCATTATAGACAGTGCAAAAGAAATCTTGAAGAATAGACACACGGATACCAATTATGTCATATTTGTGTCAATGATCCCAATAGTGAACAACATCTTCATCGTCTAGCAATCCGAAAAAGGGTCTATGTTCTAACACCAATTTAAAAGAGAGTAACACACTTGTACTGCCTCTCAGTCTCTGTCAACACATAATATATTATCTATTTCGACTCCGCTTACAAAAAGGGCTATGTATTGCGTAAATTTTTTATTTGTACATTATTTTTTGTTCTGTTCTTTTTAATTTTAAATAACGTCTCTTGATGACTGTTTCGCACTTTTTTCTATCTTGTTATTATACTCTTTGAAGAAAATCTCACCAAATATTATACACTTTTAGATTGGTAAATATATTAAATTATATATCATAAAACTAATAACCGAAAAAACATTATTTCCAAAATTATAAAACCAATAATGCTAAATTTAAATTGGATTTTCAACTCAGGCAAATCTCCCTCTATCTAAACTATCCACATCATCAAATTTTAATTTTTTTAATGGATTTTTATACATTTTGAATATGTAGATTTTTGAACTCCCCCACATTAATTTAAAAGTAAAAATCATACTTATTCTAGAAACACAAAAACTATAAATTCTCTAGCAAAAAAAAATCATAATGCTATTTTGAATCAAAGAGAGTAGATGAGATCAGTGGTGACTTAAGTGGGAAGACATATATATTTACAATAACAACGTATAAATATAAGAGAGAGTTTTTTTTAACAATTAACATATAACAATTTATATTAGAAAAAGAACTTCACAATAGGTTTAAATATTTTAACATTAAAAAAAACTAAAACATTATTCAAATTAAGAAAACAAACAAGAACCAAATTTAAAAGTAAAACACTTATTCTACAAACACACCAAAATTAAAAATGCTTTTTCGAATAAATTAATAAAGTTTTATTTCGAATAAGAAATAAAAAGTGTGGATGGAATCGATTAGCCCTGTGCATTTCAGGTTTTAGGACGATAATTTATGGGTATGAGACGGGAACGAATTTGGAAATTGGAAAACAATTCTCAAAGGGGAATCCGATAAGAACGAGACATGAATTTCATATTACGGGACGGATTCAGAAAATTCTCTTACCTAAAATATGTTTTTAAACTCTCAATAGTTTGTATAAAGATCAACTTACATATTTCAGGTAATTTTGGGAAAATAGGGAAAATTCGAAATAAATTGGAAAAATTCAGGAAAATTTGGATACTTTCGTAAAAATTCGAGAAAATATATAGAGTTTTAAAATTTTAAATTTTTAAATGGGTAATTTCAGTACGTGATCTCATATCTGTTCCTCTCACGTACTCTTTCCTTACCCGTTTGAATAAAATAAATGATCCTAAACATATAGTTATTTTGAACGGGATTAAAAATAGATGGGAAATTCGAGATGGAACGAGAAACCTGTCTCGAAATGACTAGGGCTAGGTTTGATAGTGCTCGCTAGAAATAAAGGACATAAGAAAAAGGAGAATCCAATTAAATAGATATATTGAGTGGGAAGACATATTACAACAGCATATATATAAATATAGGAGGAAGTTTTTTAACAATTAACACATCATAATTTATGTTAAGAAAAACACTTCATAATAATATGTTTACATATTTTAGAATAATAAAAAAAATAAACAACTTCTATAATTAAAAAACAAATATAAAATAAAGATAAACACAATAATAATTTAAATATATAAAATAGTATAATATACAAATTTAAATTAAATCAGTCTATCAAAATACACCACTAATATAACCCACTAATTAATTCTATCTATGGCATATTGCTGAATCTAGCGAGCCTTAGGATTCAGTTCACCCCTTTGATTAAGACCGAGACGAATCATGGGCTAAATGTAAAATTGGGCCGAGGTCCAGAAATGAACACCAGCAACCAAACCCACATGGAGAATTCCAAGCGGAAGGTGCGTGCCTCTGTCGTTCTAGGGTTTGGGTTACGAGGAGTCAAGTCCTTCGATGGCGAAGCAAGTCGGTTGGGTGATTAAGGATTTCTCCTCTTTGCAATCTGAGGAAATCTATTCTGATGAATTCGTCGTCGGTGGCTGCAAATGGTAAGAAACACAGTTTTTTTTTTTTTTCTCTAATGCTTTCGTCTGTTCAAGGTTTTGATTAGAGACACATCCGTTGTTTTTGTTCCTTTTCGATTTTGGCTTGCAGGCGACTTAAGGCCTTTCCCAAGGAAAGCCACACTAGTGATTTGTCTCTGTATCTGGTTGTTTCTGCTTCTGAATATTTGCCTTTTGGATGGAAAAGGCACGCAAAGTTTTCGTTAATTGTGTTAAATCAACATTCGGTGAAACACTCTCAAGTGAAAGGTGATTCTTTTTTTTTCCTAATCTATTTAATCCGTTTCAAGCTGTGTGACACTGATGGATTCTGTACCAAGGATTATGAAAGAATAAATCTTGCCTTGTGGGTTTTTTTTTTTTTTTTCAGCAACGCAATACTGTTTTGATGAGAATTCCATAGAGAGGGGTTTTACATTTACGATTCGACTTGACAAACTTAAGGCTAGAGATGGTGGGTTTATGGTTAACGACGAAGTCAAGATTGTTGCAAAAGTAAAAGTTGTTGAAGTTATTGGCGATTTAGATGTGTTGGACGGATCTTTGGTGGAGGCAACGCAGCAACCTCTGAAAAAGATAAAGATGGATTGTGATGATGATAGTGATTTGCTTAAGGAGAGTCCATCAGATTGGGTGGTTCATGTCAATGGGTTTCAAGTTCTTTCTTCTCAGGTAAGAGGCTATATCATTTGCTCCTTTTTTATTGGGTTGATTTGGGACAAAAGGTGTGGTTTTCTTCTCGTTTTGTAAATACAGAGAAAATGTAAATGTCTTACCATTTAGATTCTGGATAGGTATACTATACATATGGGTTTTTTAATTTCTTCAACTGCAGGTTGAATCAGTGAAACGTATATTCGAAAAGCACCCAGACATGGCACAAGAGTTCCGAGCTAAGAACCAGCATCTGAGGACAGCAAGCATGAATGTCCTCCTCAACCTAATCAACACACTGTGCCAGCCACTGCAAGATCTCTCCAACGATGATCTCTTGGGAGCAGACAGTGCACTAACATACGTGAAAGACTCGGGGTTTAAAGTAGATTGGTTGGAGCAGAAACTGGAGGATGTAAAGGGGAAGAAGAAGGAAGAGCAGATTGGTCAGAGACGGATGCAAGAATTAGAGGAAGAACTGAATGATTCTAAGCAGAAGCGCTCATTCAAAGAAGCTCTGCTGGAGAAAGAGAAGGAAGAACTTAAGGACTTGAAGAAGAAGTGCTCAGACATAGAAGCTATGTTAGAGAAAGAGAAGGCAAAGATGTTGGCCGCCATTGCTACTCCTCTAACGTTGGATGATGTTGTCTGATGTTCGGCACTCTGAGTCTAGGTTTCAAAGTTAGTGTCTCAACTTACAAGGTAGAGAGAGACTTATGTGGGAAGTGGAAGTTCCCACATTTTGTAAAGAACTAATCTTTTGGTTAAGAGGACTCGGTGGGATTTTGTAAAGCACGTACATTTCGAGTTTGGGGTCAAAGTGATCGAAATTCGAGTTTGGGGTCAAGTTTGGGGTCAAGTTTGGGGTCGAGTTTGGGGTCGAGTTTGGGGTCAAAAGTGGTCGAAATTCGAAACATGAGTCAAAATAGATTTGGGCCTGAAGTGCAGTGAGAGGCCCAGAAGCCTCGGAGATTGTTATCCAAAGTTTCCTCTTTCTTCTCCACAGAGACTGAGAAAAGAGAGGGAGAGAGAGAGACGATGCCTGTGTCCGTACATTCCTTCACCGCCACGAGCCTAGCGACTACACTGTCCTCGAATCGGTTTCACCGTAATGTTACTCGCCGTCGAATTGGCTCAATCTCCGTGAATTGCTCGGTGGAGACGACGGAGGCTGACCGGACGGTGAAGCTGAAGAATGGGAACGACTCGCTTGAGATTTGCAGAGTTCTTAACGGAATGTGGCAGACGAGCGGAGGATGGGGGAAGATCGATCGAAACGACGTCGTCGAGGCTATGCTCCGTCACGCCGACGCTGGACTCTCTACTTTTGACATGGCTGATCACTGTAAGTGTAGCTAAGGACGCCTTCGAATTCTCATTTCTTCACTTAAATTGGGATCTAAGAGATTAACAAGTGAATATAGAGCTTCGGAATTTTGATGAACTGAGAGTAGGATTGGCCTTAGTTTATTGTTTCTCCTTTGATGTTTAGATGGTCCTGCAGAAGATCTTTACGGCATTTTTATCAATAGGGTTCGTCGAGAACGTCCTCCTGAGAACTTGGAAAAGATTAAAGGGTAAGAGAGTTTGTTTGTTGATAATGTATAGATCAAAACTCAATTTCCAAAGGCAATGGATCAGAGTTTGTATAAGATATGGATTTGGCTATTTGCAGTTTGACAAAATGGGTTCCTCCTCCAGTGAAGATGACAAGCAGCTATGTTCGTCAGAACATCGACATATCGAGGAAGAGAATGGATGTGGCTTCTCTTGATATGCTTCAGTTTCACTGGTCTTTGTGTCTCCCTCTCTTCCGCTTAATTGCTACTAGTTGATGTGTTCTCTAGCTTCTGTAGGTGACCATTTTCACTCTGCGTTACTCATTTTTTGCAAATTTGTAAATTTGGAATAGGTGGGATTATGCGAATGACGGTTATCTTGATGCACTGAAACACCTCACAGACCTTAAAGAAGAAGGTAAAACAGCAAGAGGGGATACATCTTTCTCCTATCTTGTGATTATCGTTTTTTATCTATCTATCAGGCTTTTCGTAAGCTGAAGCATTGAAAATGCTTGCAGGTAAAATCAAGACTGTTGCTTTGACGAATTTTGATACAGAGAGGCTTCAGAAAATCTTAGAGAATGGAATCCCTGTTGTTAGCAATCAGGTATTTCTTGAAACATCTTCTGCCTTTCTTTCTCCAGCTTTTTCTTTTTTGTTCCTTGCAAGTTCCTTTGTTGTTCTGTTCATCTAGATCTCCCTGCAAATTCTTTTCAGGTGCAACACTCTATTGTAGATATGCGTCCTCAACAGAGAATGGCTCAGCTTTGCGAGCTCACAGGCGTCAAACTTATAACGTAAAATTCTCTTATTATACCCTGTAGAGAGTCTAGTTTGATTTCATCTTCTTTAACAACTGGCTTAACCACACATTATTGGTCTTTGCGACTGCAGATATGGGACAGTAATGGGTGGTCTCCTATCAGAGAAGTTCCTTGATACCAATCTAAGAATCCCTTTTGCTGGCCCTCGCTTGAATACTCCTTCTCTCCAAAAATACAAAAGGGTAAAGACTTTGAAATCATTCACAGATTATACTTGTTCTCACTGTATGAGTTTACGGTTCATCATTACATTGTCATCATCCTGCTTTCCACTGTTTTAAAGATTTCTGAGAGTTACATTACAGATGGTTGATGCATGGGGAGGGTGGAATCTGTTTCAAGGTTTACTCCGAACGATGAAGAGCATATCCACAAAACATGGAGTCTCTATTCCGACAGTGGCTGTGAGATACGTACTAGATCAGGTATTTGCTCTTCCTCGCATCTCGCATGGATCATTCAGACTCTCTTAAAGGCCAGTCTGGTTTTTGATTTGTTCTGAAAAATGGGAATCTCTGTCGCAGCAAGGAGTTGCTGGATCAATGATTGGGGTGAGACTCGGGTTAGCGGAACACATACAAGACGCAAACGCGATATTCTCGTTGGTATTGGATGATGAAGATGTTAATAGCATACAAGAGGTTACCAAGAAAGGTAAAAATCTTCTCCAAGTGATTGGTGACTGCGGAGATGAATACAGGCGTATATGATGTTGTAGAATACATGTATTCAATACACAAGATCTATGCTAGAATACGTATATAACGGCAGATAATGTATTTTTTTTTCTTTCTTTCTTTTGGTTTGGTGCAAATGCTGATAATGTATTCAATACACAAGATCTATGTATATATTGCAATCAACTTAGATGTATAGGGTTTAGTTAGATTTTGATGTTTTGCACTAGGCCTGCGACTTCAGTTATTCGGATCCAATTTAGTTTGGTTAGTCGGTTCTTTGAATAGTTCGAGTTTTAAAATTTCTACCAAAACTAACTTAAATATATACAGTTCGGGTATTTCGGATTTGAGTTTTAAAATCGAATATATTTTGGTTGTAATTTGATTAAAATCGGTTAAATTGAGTAAATTCGGAGTTTAGTTGATATTTTAGCCAGTTCATTTGTCTAATTCTTTATTGGTTTTTTTTTACTTTGTCAAATAAACTCATTCAAACTAAATATTAATTATTTGGGCCTTGGTTCAGCACTGTTAACCGACCACTATTTGCAGGACTATTTTGTAGTTTGATAATATTCAGGGCCGGCCCTGATCCCAAGCAGGCCAAACCTATGTTTGCGATCCTATTTATATATATACAATTTTCGGCGCACAATTCATAAAAATTGTCTATAGTTTAATGGTAGGTGATGCTCTTTTATACCTGTAGTTCATGGGTTCAAACCACAAATATGTAAAATAATTTTTTTTTTTAAACTAAACTAGCTCATTTTCAATTTGGGCTTGCGGCCTTCAAAATCTCAGGGCCGGCTCTGATCATATTAGTACAATAGAGCTTTCTCTTTAGAATTCGTTTTCAGATAAATAAGGCTTCTTAGAATTATAGGACATGTCTTTGTTAGAAAAATTATAAATCTTAGATGCATTAGCAACTGAGCAATATAACTAGTATTAGAATCCATTTTTTTTTTTTTGTCATCTGATTGTTATTATAAACCAAAGTTGAAATACAAGATAGGATACAAGTTAAGATACGAAAGCTGGCGGAATAACGATAAATCCCCGAAAACTAAGCCCAAACGAAGGAACCAAAAGCCCAAACGAGGGAAACCACATAAAATTCGACACTAAAGAGAGATACTAGCAAATGAACCAATGATACTAAAACGGACACTAATGAAACGAGTTTCAACCACGAACTTTTCTATACGAACAGAGAAATCGAAGCTGAGCCAAGAACCAAGGATTATGACACTTGAGCAGAACCAAAAGAGAACTACTCCAAGCTCAAAAAAGCAGCAACAACAGCAGAAAGAAGCGCAAAATCAACCCATCAGCAGCACCAGAAACTACTACAAACACCAATATTAGAAACCAAATTATTAGGTTAAATTTTTGCAAGTGGAAGTCAGAAACCAAACCTTCTTTTTCTTGGCGCGACTTTAAAAGTTTTACAAGCATCTTTTGGATTATCCCTCTGTCGTCATCTTGAAACCAACATCTTAAAATACTCAAAAAAGGTTTCGAATGCTCAAAATCAGTAAATAATATTTTAGATAACTTTTTTGATAAATCAAGAAAATAATATTTTTAAAAGTACATTTATCTAAGAACAAGTGCTTTCTCATTTAACAAAATTAATTATGAGTAAGCTCTTTCTGACTTGCACGTTGGAAAATTCTCAAAATATATAACTAAAGTTTCAAATAATCTTGAGCACCGTCTCTTCCGTAATGCATGTTTATTTACACCCCAACAGTATTTTAAAACACTATCCATTTCAAAATAATTGATGGTTAAAAAACTTTTTTTTGTCTCAAATTATATAATGTTTTAAAATTTCAATGCAATTTTTTTTAAACTTATTATGTTTTATTATTATTATATTGTTTATTTTATTATTGGTTGAAAATTATGTTTAAGTAGATAATAAATAATACTCCCTCCGTTTTAAAATAGTTGTCGTTTAAACTTATTTCACACATATTAAAAATTCTATTACTTTCTTTATTTTGTTTTAATTGTCGTTTTAAACTAGTTTTTCATTTTAAAATATATATCGTTTTCAGTTTTCAATACAGAGTTATGATAAATTTTCCAGTTTTATTTCTGTTTTTTTAATTTATTAATTACTTATATCAAACAAAATAGTATATTAATTACGGATAAAACAAAAAAATTCATTTTTCTTAATTTGTAATTTGTGTGAAACAACCTAAAATGGCAATTAATAAAAATGGTGGGAGCATCCTTAAAAAAAGAAGTTGACTTTTGATATTATTCATAAAATTTGAAGTTAAATTTGGTATTTAAAATCAAAATTTACATTGAAAATTGAAAACGGGAACTAATTTAAAACAAAAATTTAATCTTAAAATCACATGGATGGAGTATTTTTATTATAAAAAAATACTAAATGTTTTCTTAATATTTATGCAAAAACTTTAAACAACCAATTATTTTGAAAACGTTGGAAGTACAATAATGAGTTTTAAAAATACTCGAGATTCATCAAAAAAAAGTTTTTTAAAACATCATTTTCTGATATTGAACATTTGACACTCAAGCACGTGCTTCTTTACAACATGTCGATTGGTGAGAAATAAACGAATAATTTTACTAGATATCAACTGAAACTTTAAAAGTTTTTGCAAGTAGAAATGGGGAAACAAAACATTTTGTCTTGTGGCGCAGCTTTAAAAATAGGAACAAGCATCTTCTTCTTTAATAGTACTATTTGGTCTCTGTCGTCGAACATATCACGTCAACTCGAAAACCTGCCAGCTCAGTGCATGAAAGACGCGATGTCGACATGCAAATTGTTTTGGGATTACAAAACATAAAGACCCAATCCCCAGTTGCGGCATTTTCAATGTTGAACCCACTTGCAAACTACTTGTACTTTTATCACGTGTTTAATTTTGATGAAGCACGTGTTTCTTTTCTTTTTTCTTCAAAATATATTCCAAAGCTAAATTCAGCAAACAAATAAAATAAAGAAATCCAAAGCAATACTAACCAAAAAAAATCGTATAACAACCTTTTTTGGTATAACAAATTTATTGTCCAACGAAACTATTTATTCTACCTTGTCCAAAAACAAATAAAATATCGTAGGATATATTTGGTATAGTTTGGCATTTTCTTTGATTAAAAATTGGCATGAATATATAGCCTATAGGTCGGTTGATGTACGTAACCGTTTGGGCATGAGTTAGCAAAATGCACGTTTAAGTTTGCCCACGCGTTGTTAACACACACACACACACGGCAGGTTCACTCACAACAGTCTTAGTCTAAGACTCTTAGACAAATCCATTGAACGTTACAATTTTAAACGTCCGAAAAATATCAGTTAAAGAATAAATCTTTCTCATGGTCTTCATGGTCTTTATAAGTAGAAAAAAAAAAATCTTTATTCAGTTCACATTTTCCAAAGTTTCCTTACAGACTCCTCAAATATTTTTTTCTTAGTTAGGCCCTTTTCAAAAAAAAACAATATTTTTTCTTAGTTAGCAAGTTTTGTGTCTATACCAAAGCTAAAGTCAGACTTCGATTGTAACAAATACAATTGCTGTATTTACCTTTGTATTTACATGAGAAAGATTTCATAATATGAACACACACACACAAGGCAGGTAAACTCACAATTGTATACTGGATCAGCCAAGAAATTTTAGTTCACATTTTTGTAAAGTTTCCTTGCAGAACCGTCATATATTCTTTCTTAGTTAGCAAGATAGTTTTTGTCTCTATACCAAAGCTAATGTCAGACTTCGATTGTTGGTGTCTTTTGAATAGTGTGGTAAGAGTTATACCACCTATCATGTAACCAGTCATTTGGGTAGTTCAAAGCAGTATAGAAACAACATTACAAAGAATACATGGTTGAACAATGTTTTTGCTATTGAAATTGGTGGTACAAGTTAACACTGTCAATTTTTGGCAGTATGAAATATCCCTATCCCTCATTTCTACACAAATTTTCTTCTGAGTTCATTTATTTATTTTTATAAAACATTTTTTGAATTACATTTAAAAAAGAAATTATTTATGTTTAATATATTTGTAAATGTGTGGCTGGTTGATATTTTATTATTATTTTATGTGTTATGTGTTTTATTTAATAAATTCGATTATCTTTTATTTTATCATTTTCTTCACATCTGAATTATTCTATTTTTTTGTCACCAAATTATTTATTTATTTTTACAAAAATATGAATTATCCTTTTCCTAAAATTCTATATTTATCTTTTGTAATTTGTTTTTAAAATCAATTATATTTTAACATAACTTTTACTAATTAAGTCTGTTAGTGATTTCATATTTTGAAAATATAAATATGAACCGTAATTTATTTTAGAACCTAACTTAGTTGCATATATTTTAGTTAGATTACTTTTAAATAACAGAAAACAGATTATTTTCAACTAAATATCTTTATTTAATTGATATTTTTTATAGAATAATTATTAAACGTAGCAATTTTTGGCAGCTCAAAGGTTTGAAGACATAATCAAAATTGTTAAATCAATTTGGAGACATGTGCTCTCGTGACAAGTCCAATTTAGTGAAAATCGCTTACAAGTTCTGAAGCCAAGAAAAATTCTCACACATCAATCTTTCCTCACTGAAATCCATTTGATTTCTCGGTACCGTTTAAAAGACAAACAATTTCATCTTCTTCCTTTTTGAACCAAAAAACAATTTCATCTTGCAGCCAAAAATTCTAGAGATGACTCTGTAAATGGTATTACAAAATCTGGTAATTGGTCTGCACCACCAGTGTTAGAGATGGGTTTAGCATCCCTCTAAAAAACCCTTCATAAATTTAGCTCGATCCATTAAATAATTAGGGTTTCAGGCCCACTCGTCTCGTCACAACGTTGAGGTCGGCGCTGCCCTCCGAAGAGAAAGAAAACTTTCCGAGAAAGGTGGAGGTCGGCTAAGGATAAAGAAAATCTTCCTTTTCCCCGAAAAGGAAAAAGTTCGAATGACCGACTTAAGTCCGCTATAAATAGAGGAAGGATGGTCCATTCGCCGGATCGGCAATTAGACTCTCTAGACCTAGGGCAAACTTAGCTCCGGCATTTTAGTTCTAGATCTCGATTCACCGTTAAAAGGGTTTAGGTCGGCGTTCTTATTCCAATGACCTAACCACCGCTGTAATACCTCTGAGCTCCGGCTTAAATCAATAAAGACTTACTCTTTTCCCCACAAACTCTTATTCTTTCTTTAGATCGGATATCAGTTCTTACAATTGGCGCCGACTGTGGGGAAAAGAGAGACAAGTCTTTGAAAAGCCTAAAAGCTCGAAGATGGTCGGGACACCACCGCCAGAGGATACTACCACCGGGGCTGGAGACCAGAACCTCCCACGGAACACATCGGGTGTCAACAACGCACCACCACCACCTCCCGATGTGATGACCTTCATGCAGACTGTCATGCTGCGCCTAAACGAGATGCAGGCTCAACAGATCGCTTACCGTGACGAACTGGACAGTCTTCGGCAACCAGGAGCCCGTAACACCATCGTCACTCCGGAACCACAACAACCCGCTTTCCAAACTAGATCGGGACTCAACAGAACATTGTTTGGAGATACCCCAACTGATCAACTTCCGGGACAGCAAAGAGACATAGCGGCGTCGAATGCCGGGATCAGGCCGATCCATCCCCCGGTCATCACAACTCCGGTTTCAGCACCGAACCCCTTAGCACCCAGTGCGGATGCCAGAGCCATGGAACTCATGCAAGAGCAGATCAGCGCGATAGGATCTCAAGTTCACCGAGCCATATCGTCAGCACCCGAGCTCCACAAGATGTTGCAACTCACGCAACAGACACCCTTCGCTCCCAACATTACGAGCATCCCGCTTAGAGACCACGGGAAGCTCAAGAATCTGACTTCCTACGACGGGAAGAGCGATCCCAACAAGCACCTCACGGAGTTCAACATAGCCATGGCTCGAGCACGTTTCAACGATGAGGAACGCGACGCGAGTTGCTGCCAATACTTCGTCGAAAGTCTGAGTGGAAGCGCCCTCACCTGGTTCTCCCGACTCAAGCCGCACTCCATTACGACCTACGATCAGTTGTCGCAGGCGTTTCTCAAACACTATTCCATCTACATCGAGCAAGCGACCTCCACTCTAGACCTTTGGGCCTGTGTCCAAGGCAAAAACGAAACCCTCCGGGATTTCATAACTCGCTTCCGAGACATCGTATCACGGACCAACGCGTCCGACGATAGCGCGATCTCCGCACTGCTGCAAAACCTCCGAAAAAACCAGCTGTTTCGCGAAAGATTGAAGACCGGGAGACCGAGAACGCTGGAGGACGTGCTTCATAAAGCTACAGGGTTCATGAGTCTGGAAGAAGAAACTCTCGCAGAACAACGCGAAGAGGCCGCCAAGGACAAACGGAAGGCAGCTCGGGATAAATCCGAGGACTACCAGGAGCCGAGACAGCATTATGATCGGGAAGATAAATCTCGGAAATTGAACGTATCCGCAGTATCCCGATCACCTCGCTGGAACACATGGGATCGAAGAGATGACCGACCTCACAAAACTCCTTCGAACCCGGATTCCTTCTGCAGATGGCATGGCAGATCGGGCCATACCAAGGAAGAATGCAGAACCTTAACAGAAAGATTAATACAAAAATGGAAGAAAGGCGAAATCAACCTCGATGATCGCCCACCGAATCCTAGAGGAAATCAAAACCGACCTGAGAACGGTAACAAACAAACCGTCAAAAGGGATACCAGGCCCGAACCGCGTCAGGGCGGAGACGAGCACGCCCCGAAAAGAGCGCGCGACGATGCTGCGCCGACCCCGCCAGGTTCGCCCCGACGAGTAATCAACATGATCATGGGCGGACTCCTCACTTGCACTGAATCGATAAATTCGATTAAAAGGCACGAACGCCGAGCTGTGAACGTCAAGAACGAAACCCTGCTCTATGATGATGATATATTGATCACATTCACTGAAGATGACGCCAAAGATATAGACCGTCCTCATAACGATCCTCTCGTTATCTCACTGAGAATGGGTCAGGACGAGTTCTCCAAGATCCTCATCGATACAGGCAGCTCGGTCGACGTAATCTTTAAAACAACACTCCAGAAGATGGGCATAAAGGAGAGCGAGATCAAGATCGCACCTAGACCGCTCACAGAATTCACGGGAGATTCGATCTCTACAATCGGGACTATCCAACTACCCAACTTAGTTGGAGGGGTGATGAAGATCGTCGATTTCGATGTCATTGACAGGCCGGCTATCTACAATGCCATACTTGGCACCCCGTGGATAAACTCGATGCGAGCCATCCCGTCCTCGTATCACCAGTGCCTTAAATTCCGGGCCAAAAGAAGAGTTTACACACTCCGAGGTGACTAACGCGAGTCCCACCATTGCTACATAGATAAGAAACGTGTTCGCAATGCTTTCACTATTGGCAGCCAGAACGACTTCGATCCTCGAGTCGTCCATCACGAGAAGCCAAAGAGCGAGTTGGTAATACAGGTCAACATAGACGAAGCTAATCCAGACCGATGCGTTGGAATTGGTACCGAGCTACTCCCAAGCGTGAAGGACGAGCTCATCGCTTTCTTGTGCCAAAACGTGGCAACCTTCGCCTGGTCTATGGAAGACATGAAAGGAATTAGTCCGAGCATAACTAGCCACGAACTCAACGTCGACGTCACTTTCAAACCGATCAAACAAAAAAGACGGAAGCTCGGACCAGAGCGAGCCCAGGCGGTTCACGACGAAGTGGACAAATTACTGAAGGCAAGATCCATAGCCGAGGTGCAATATCCGGATTGGCTGGCTAACCCCGTGGTGGTCAAAAAGAAGAACGGGAAATGGAGAGTGTGTGTAGATTTCACCAACCTCAATAAGGCATGTCCGAAGGATAGCTTTCCCCTCCCTCGGATCGACCAACTCGTTGAAGCCACCGCCGGCAACCAGCTCTTGTCCTTCATGGATGCGTTCTCAGGATACAACCAGATCGTTATGCATCCCGACGACCGAGAGAAGACAGCCTTTATCATGGACCGCGGAACATACTGCTACAAGGTAATGCCATTCGGCCTGAAGAACGCGGACGCGACTTACCAACGTCTCGTCAACAAAATGTTTTCTAACCAGCTCGAAAATACCATGGAAATATACATCGATGATATGCTGGTCAAGTCAGCAAGGGCCGAAGATCGCATTACACACTTAAAAGAGTGTTTCGTCATCCTTAACGAATACGACATGAAACTCAACCCGACCAAATGCACGTTCGGGGTCACGTTTGGAGAATTCCTCGGTTACCTCGTTACACAGCGCGGAATTGAAGCCAACTCAAAATAGATCTCGGCGATTCTCAACCTTCCTTCTCCGACGAATACAAGAGAAGTCCAGAAACTCACCGGACGGATCGGCGCTCTAAATCGCTTTATTTCCCGGTCAACAGACAAATGTCTCCCGTTCTATCAGCTGCTTCGGGGAAACAAGCGTTTCGAATGGGACAAGAAGTGCGAAGAAGCTTTCCAACAGCTCAAGGCCTACCTGTCAACACCCCCGATCTTAGCAAAACCAGAGGACGGCGAAAATCTGTACCTTTACATAGCCATTTCCAGCTCGGCGATCAGTGGGGTCCTTGTTCGAGAAGACCGAGGAGAACAGAAACCAATTTTCTACACCAGCAAATCTCTGGACGGGATCGAAACTAGGTACCCGACCTTGGAAAAATTGGCCCTGGCACTAGTCGTCACCTCGCGAAAGCTCCGACCTTACTTCCAATCGCACACAATAGTCGTCCTCACAAGTCGCCCACTCAGAACCATACTTCACAGTCCCTCCCAATCCGGAAGAATGGTCAAGTGGGCAATCGTGCTGTTTGAGTACGACATCGAGTACCGCACCCGAACCTGCGCGAAGACACAAGTCCTTGCTGATTTTCTCATTGAGTTACCACCCGAGCTAATTAGTGAGGAAGCACCATTGGAGTGCTGGACCTTATACATCGACGGAGCCTCATCACGCCTCGGATCGGGAATCGGCGTACAACTCGAATCCCCTACTGGTGAGATACTGGAATAATCATTTCGCCTCGAGTTCCCAGCATCGAACAATGAAGCTGAGTACGAAGCGCTACTCGCCGGTCTACGTTTAGCACGGGGAATGCAAATTGAACACATTCGCGCCTTCTGCGATTCACAGCTCGTCGGAAATCAATTCAACGGCGAATACGACGCCAAAGATGACCGGATGTACGCCTACCTCAAACTCGTCCAATTATCCGCAGAGGAGTTTAAGACCTTCGTGCTCACAAAAATACCTCGGAAGGAGAATACAGCTGCTGACGCCTTGGCGCCCTCGCCACAAGCACCAATCCCGATCTTCGACGTACCATCCCTGTAGCAACCATACCCCACTCTAGCATAATGCAGCCCAGAGAGATCTGCACTCTGGCCTATCAAGAGGATGAGTATGACGACCCGATGGAGCTTCTCAACGAACCAAGAACCGACGGTGTAGATTGGCGCGTCGAGCTTATGCTATACTTAGCAGATGGAGAAGTACCAAAAGATAGATGGGCAGCACGTCGCCTTAAAGCCCGCGGTGCAAAGTACTCGATGGTACGCGACCAACTCTGTCGATGGACCTCAACAGGCATCTTCCTCAAATGCATCAATGGCGACGAAATCTCCCGCGTGATCAAAGAGACACACGACGGAGCCGGAGGAAGCTACTCTGGCGGCCGAGCTCTCGCCCTGAAAGTGAAAAAGGCTGGATTTTATTGGCCTTCTATGATGACGGACTACGAGACATACGCCAAGAAGTGTGAATTCTGCCAAAGGCATGCCCCGATGATCAATCAACCCACCGAGCTGCTTACCTCGGCAGTCCCGCCCTATCCCTTCATGCGCTGGAAAATGGACATCGTTGGCCCTCTCTCGTCTTCAAGACAACGAAAGTACTTGCTAGTAATGACCGACTATTTTCCTAAGTAGGTGGAGGCTAAGGCATACGTTCGGATTCAGGACAAGAAAGTACAAAACGTCGTTTGGAAATATATCATTTGCCGACACGGGCTTCCATACGAAATCGTCACTGATAACGGATCCCAGTTCATCTCCAAGCTCTTCGAAGGGTTTTGCGAGCGATGGAACATCCGACTAAGCAAGTTAACCCCGCGCTACCCCCAAGGCAACGGACAGGCCGAAGCCACAAACAAAACCATCATTGACGGCCTCAAGAAACGCCTCGAAAAGAAGAAAGGTCTGTGGGCTGACGAGCTGGACGGCGTCCTCTGGTCCCATCGCACAACACCTCGCACTGCAACTGGTCAAACTCCATTTTCCTTATCTCACGGCTGCGAAGCAATGGTTCTCGCTGAGGTCAATGTTTCCAGCATTCGCCGAACTCTGATGCCCGAGAACCCCGAGGTGAACGACGCCGTACTCACCGAGAACCTGGCACTCCTTCGAAAGAATGGGGAGCAGGCAAGTTCGGAGGTAACTGGGAAGGCCCCTACATCATCACCAAGGTCGTGAAGCTCGGCGTCTACCGCCTCGAAACAACCACGGACGACGAAGTCCCACGAGCATGGAATTCAATGAGCCTCATGCGCTTCTACTCTTAAGCCCGACCTCCCGGCTCGGCAATCTTCTGATTGACATCTTTTCGCCAAAAAAAAAGAGCTCGTCATCCGAGCAGTTCTCTATTGTAATATGAACTACGAATGGTTTGATCCCGTTTGGGTATGTAGGCCCTATTTGGGTCCAACTATAACTTAATGAAAATATTAAATTTTCCCATCTTTTACGCTCCCGAGCTATTTACACATCAACTTCCTGGCCAGTCGTTAGATAAGCCTATAACTAAGTCTGATCAACTTAATTCGGCACCACAAAAGCCAAGACCCGAATTGCATGTGTTCCTCATGGATGCCGTGGTGAAATAATCCACAAATATAAGCCGAACCTATTCTCGCACCCTTCTAAGTCATGCAAAGCACATAAGTCGGGCCCTGCTCGCATCTTTGCATTCGCACTTAGAATTTTCTAAGTCATATCGATAATAGACGCCGACCTGATCGCATATCGGTATTCGTACTTAGGAATGAGTCGTACGATCCACATTAGCCGAACTGAATGAATCTCCCGCACGATCGTATTAGTACTTACCTTTTAAAGTCGAGATCCGTCTCGCACATTTCTAAGTCATGTACATTGAATAAGCCGAGCTGAACTAAATCTCTCGCACATTTACATTCGCACTTACGAAAATCTGAGCCATACAAACAATTTAAAGCCGATATCGCATTGCACGTTTGTATTCGAACTCCAGTTACTCACGTATCTAAAATAGACTCAGATCGGAAATACAATTAAGAATTCAAAGCATTTCATAAAAGCCGAAACCGGCAAACTTGTTTAAAAGCCCCCTCGGGCAAATCAATACATACCCAGTTCGGGTTATCAAAGTACGTAAAACAGAAAGACAAAAAAATGGGGATTTGAACTAAGAGGTGATCAATCCCCGAGAACATCGATTAGCTGCTCGCCGTCTTCCAGCTCGGTCCCCTCCTTGCTTTCCTCAGCTCGAACAGGCTCACTGCCGGAATCTTCTCCCTCCACTGCTTCTGCTCGCTCGTCTTCCTTTGGAAGCTCTCCCTCCGGCTCAGGTCTCACGGACGAGTCAGTAGGGACAAATAGAGTCGGATCAACTGCTGTTTGAATATCGAGCTGCTCGACGCCCGTCTCTGCGGCTACGTTCTTGACCAGGGCGGTCAGCCGGAGCAGTGGCGGAGCATCGGCTTGAACAATCGCCATCGCAGTGGACGTGCTCTCGACTTGAGGCTCGGACGATTTAAGCTGAGAAGCCATGTCGGGAGTCACCATGGGTACATTCGACCCAAACTCATTGATTCATGTAGGGCAAGCGGACGGGTCATCGCGAGGATAGCGCAGTGCCAGCAGAGGGGCGTCGAACTCGCCCTCTGCGAAGAATATTTCGTCAAAGACATTCGCCTTGGCTTCCCATTTGGCGACGTCGTCCTCGATCTTGTCAATGGCCGCCTTAGGAAGATTCAATTCCAATCTCATGGCTAGATCCGCGATAGAACGAGCCCCACGAGCTTGAGCCAGGGAGGAAACGATCTTGTCGACCTCCTTTCGTTGCTCAAGGCTTTTCTTCATTTTCTCTGTCAGACCGGAGTAGAAGCTGATGACCTGATTTTGGGAAAAGACGGCTATCTCATCGCGAGATTTCCTCAACCGAGCGGCCTCCGCTTTGAAGTGCTCGACCTGCTTCGTCGACCTGATGAGAGCCGAGGAGATCTCGGAATTATTAGCCTCCAACTCCCCAACTTGGGATTGAAGCTCGATAACTCTCTCCTCCAGCTGCACAGTTTTCAGCTTCTCGACCTCGAGACTCAGAGATGCCTCATGGAATTTCTTCTCTGCCGCTGCTCTCTCCTTCTCGGCCGTCTTAGCCTTCTTGGCATCACGATCAAGTAAACCAAGCAGGCGAGTCGCACTGCTTTTCGCCTGCACATACGATGTCATAATCCACTCCCGAGGTTAATCGAAACTAAAAAAAAAAATATATATATATATATATGTGCAACTTACCCGAATCTCGTCCGCGTCCCACTGCTGAACCTCGTCTTGATGAAGAAGCTCTTCCACAGGAGGGCTAGCCGTTGGCTTGGCCCTAAGATTCCACACCAATCGGGAGCAGGCGGGACGATCTGTCGAGAGTGGTACTTGTCCGCAGTATTCGAAACTGAAGGCGGACGGATTGGAAACAGAGTCCGCTCTAGCCTTTTTCGAAGCCTGACCAGGCGTCTCGGCAGACACCTCGGCGGATTTCCTTTTTCCCGCCAACTTGGCCTTTTTAGCCCTGTCAGCAGTCCCCTTCTCTTGATTGATGACAGACTTCACCTCTGCGCCAGCCTTACGCTCAGCAAGCGAGAGGTGATCCAAGCTCGAATCCCCATCAGCACGGCGGGAGATTTCGACTCGTCCTTTTTGTAATCCTTTTTCTTAGAATCCCGCGACGCCTTCTTGGCGCCACTCGTCCTTTTCGACCCGGGCTCTTTGGGACCTTTTCCTTTTGAAGCATCCAAACCCGACGCGACTGGCGACTTCGCTCCAGACTTCTTTTTTACTTCCTCCAATCCCGTGGAGTAATCTTCGATCTCCCGGGGAGCAAGCAGCATTTTCTTCTTGCGAGATGATCTTGCGAGGGAATTGGCAGCTCGGTCTATTCTTCGAATAGTGAGTTCCGGCCAATACAGATGACTGAGTGTCAGAAATGCGTCTCTGCTCTCTTCGAAATCGTCGGGAAGCGGACCGATGGGGGCAAATTGACCCGTAAAACAAGAGATCAGCTCGATTATAAACTACAGTGAACAGATACATGACATAGGCGGACTAAAATTCTACCAAGCTCTCTCTTCCAACGAGATTCGACGGGAATATTAACATCGGCCATCGAGAACTCGTCGATGTGGACAAAGAAGTAGTAGTCCCTCCAATCGTTGATTTTACTAATGAACCCCCCGGACAGGATATTATATTTTGGTCGCATACTCGCGTAGAACGATCCGTACGACTTCTTCCCAGGTATCCGCTTGCGGGTGGTCAGCTCCTCGAATACATGACAATTGAACGCCACCCCGTTCTCGTAGGCCATGACCAAAAGTGCGACCAAATTCTTGATGCCACCATGGCCCATCTGGGAAACTGACATTCCTTTCGCATTACAGAACTCGAATAAGAGCCGCAGGAACGGAAACCAAAGGTGACAGTGCGTGAAAAAGCACTCGTAGAGGCAGACCCAGCCCGAAGGAATGTCCCAGGGACGCTCAAAAGGAGCTGGAACTATGAACTTCACTTCGGGACCAATCCCGCGCTGTTTCTTTAGCGCGAGCAAAGACTCCCCCGTCGATTGGGTTGGGATCACACCCCAGCGGTTATCCGCCTCGGGAAGGAATTTCTTCTTCTTCTTCTTGGTCCCACCTCTTTTGGTCTCGGCCTCTGGCTTAGTCCAGAGGTCGACGATCCCATACTCGCCAAACTCCATATCAAGACCGGAACCGACAGCAGCCCGGGCCTCCGTCTCCATAACAACAGCTTCGTCCTCGGGGCATAATTCGTTGCCACCACCGTCCTCATCAGACTCATCCCTTAGTTGTGGAAAGCTAAAGGTTTGCCGAGATGAGGACGCTTCGACATCACCAGGACAGGTCACCCCAAGCTGCGCTGCTTCAAACCGCTCGACGGCTGCCCGCTGATTTAAAAGCTTTAATTCAACACGGGAGTATCCCGTTTCATCTGCGAACTCTTGGTCGAATTCCTCCGAGCTATCAGATGAGATCGACCTGATGCCTTTGGAGTCGTGTCTTCTTCTGAGCTCGGAGAAACCAGAAGCGCCTTCACTTTGGAATTTTTTCGGATCAAACCCATCTTGATTAATGGAACCTCTTGAAGAAAATGGAAGAACACGAACACGAAGAACACGAAAAACACGAAGAACACGAAGAACACGAAGAACACGGACGGCGGATCTAAAGCAGATCGGCAAAATCACGCCAAGAATCTAAAACTACGGCGTTTTGGTTATCTAGAGCGGAGAAATAAATTAAGAGAGAGAGAGAGAGCGAACCTTTGCTTTCTTTCGCGAGTTGGAAAAGTGAAGAAATGAGGAGAGCTCCCTCGATTTATAGAGAAACGAGAACGTTTATCGAGAGTCATCATTACTTTGGAGACTCTTCGTATTTCCCCGAATTAAATCTATTCGGGACATTCATCATAACCGTACACGTGTTTCCCTAAAACATGAGGACTGTTTTAGCGGGAAAGATAGAATCTTTCGACCTGATCCGTCCGGAAGTAAATCTTGACGATTTTTCAACGGTAGAATTTCCCGAGCTGAATTCATGCTGAACCGTTTCTGATTCTATGAGTTCCCCGAGCTCATTATTCGCATTCGCCGAACTGGGTGGGGGGGACTAATTGTTAGAGATGGGTTTAGCACCCCTCTAAAAAGTCCTTCCTAAATTCAGCTCGGCCCATTAAATAATTAGGGTTTTAGGCGCACTCGGCTCGTCACAACGTTGAGGTCGGCACCGCCATCCGAAGAGAAAAGAAACTTTCCGAGAAAGGTGGAGGTCGGCTAAGGATAAAGAAAATATTCCTTTTCCCTGAAAAGGAAGGAGTTCGAATGACCGACTTAGGTCCGCTATAAATAGAGGAAGGATGGTCCATTCGCCGGATCGGCAATTAGACTCTCGAAACTTAGGGCAAACTTAGCTCCGGCATTTTAGTTCTAGATCTCGATTCACCGTTAAAAGGGTTTAGATCAGCGTTCTTATTCCGACGATCTAACCACCGCTGTAATACCTCCGAGGTCCGGCTTAAATCAATAAAGACTTATTTTTTTCCCCACAAACTCTTATTCTTTCTTTAGATCGGATATGAGTTCTTACAACCAGTAATTTTTAAATTTAAATACAAAATCAAACGCACACGCTAATGTCCCCCTCAGTTTCTTGATATTTTGTGGTTGTTTTCATTTTTTTCGATTTGTTATGGTTGTTGAAATTTCATAAACCATTTAATTATGAAACTCCGGTTTAGTAGATTTGACGCAAACCGGTATGATCCACAGTACGCGAGAAAAGCAGACAGGGGAATACCAATTACACAGGTACATAGCTGTTGATGGCTCACATGTTTCACTTGTTCGAATCATAATCACGTTCACGTTACTTACGGTTAGGTTCTTCAAATTATAAATTATAACATGTCACTTTTTTATAACAAATTTAGTTCATAAGAGAAAATTACTTTTTATGGAGAACAACCGTACGAGAGGACGTGGTTTCCTGTATATTAAATTATTATTTGATGTTATCGACTAATCTTTGTTAAAAAAAAAACAAAATCGTACGGAGTTCTTTTGCATAAAGTTGACTAGATGCATTCCAATAAAGAGATTAATTACTCCATAGCTTTTCTAAAAATTCATATTTTATAACTTTACATATTAACCAAACATTTAAATATTTTTCTTAACTTATAAATTGTTAAAAAATGCACCACCACTATCACTCCTTGTTCGGAAATTCGTTATGCGTTGGTCGGGCATTCGGTCCGGATCTAGCGATTTTTTCAAAAATCGAAAATAAAACGGAGAGTAATCGGGAATAATTTTTTAAGTATATTTAATATTTTATTTAATATTTTTATACATAACATATAAAAAATTAAAAGTTTATAGTTATATCAGTATATATGCATTGATTTTTTAAAATTCACATAAATACTAAATTAGATCAAAGATCAATTGTTATTTTTTCAAATTCACATCTAGTACAAAAGGCCAAAAAATTAGTTTCACTCACAACATATACAACAAATATAGTCTTGATATTGAATTCACAAAAAAAGTTACAAAAAGATTGTAGTTCTTCATCCTTTTGTTCTCCAATGATCAAGTAGTCAAATAGTCAAGTAGTCGAGGTGTAGTGAACTTTTAGATGTGTTTTGTCAATTACTAACCTGAAACATAAACAACACAATGACAAAAACAGAAATTGAGAAACTAAGACAAAGACAAAAACTAAGACAAAGACATAGACAAAAAACTAAACTAAACAATAAACAATATATAGCTAACATGCAATCCTTGTTTTATCCAAACCAATCATCAGCCACAGACACCAATCCATAGCTAAAACCACAGATTAGTACCAATCAATCAGCCAAGTTTCTTGAAGCAAATCCAACATGCGTAGATTCGATCACAAATTGGAAAATGCCAAAGTTGAAGGCTTTCTAGTTTCTACTATATATCATCCGAATTTCAGGCTATCCACAGAATCTATACGATCAAATTAAGAAAAGATCTTCGATCTTAAGGATCCGTTTCGTTCACATCTTCTCCATCTCAATCTTCGATCTTAAGGATCTCCTCCTCCGGCGTCGACTTCTCGTAATCAGACACGTTGTTCTAACTCAACAAACTTTCTCATCGGATCAACCAAAATGATCCGATTTTTGCAGACTCACCGCTGATTTTCGTTAAACCGCGGTCGCCACGTACTTTCATCGGACCTCCGCAGAATCAAATCGCACAGACCATAATCGCCACGGTCACTCACCGCCGAACGATTATCCGGTCGTGGAATCATGTAGTTGACCGAGTTTTTGAACAGAGATTACTAAACATTAAATAATTATATAAAATAAGAAAATACATATTTTCATTTTAAGTTATTTAAAAATATATCAATCTTGCTCCCAATATTATAAGTTATAACTATCTTAGATGAAAAAAGAACAATAAAACTAAAAAAAAAAAAACAGAAATGGAAACTGATGGGAGCAAGACAACTTAGTCACCAAAACAGCCACAAATTTATTATGGATTTGGTTAAATTTGTAGTACAAAATTTTACTCACTCGTTTCTAAAATAAGATTTTTTATTTTATTTTTGTTTTACAAATATAAAGTTTTTAAATTTTTATGCATTTTATTAGTTAATGATGATAAATTATAAACTTAAAAAAAAATTACTATAATCAAGTTTTAATTTATTTTTAGAATTGTAAGAAATTGTTAATCATAAAAAATTATTTATAATCAAATTTTAATTTATTTATTTAATATGTGTGAAAACTGCTAAATATTTATCAATTAAAAACAGAAAAATAATAATTTATAGGGGCATATATGCACCCCGCATCAGCTTTATCTAGATGCTAGATCCGCCCCTTTCATATGAGGAACACGAATTTCACATATACTTTACATGTAACACAAAACTATACTATATATATGAAACAATAACCCAAACCTAACGTCTTATCCATATTTGTATATTACAGATGTTTTGCATTACTATTTTTGGTTCATCTATGTATCCATCTTGTCGCCACACAAAAAAGAAAAAAGAATATTTTTTGTCGACACCAAAAAAAAGTTTCATATCGACATAAGCAATGAATATTATTTTACGAAATTATGGTTATAAACGAAAGTGTATTATTTAAACTAGAATATCTACAAGATTGAAGTTCAGAAATTTCCACGATTTAAAAAAAAAAAAATTAATAAGGAATTTTAAATATGGTTACTGTAAATAAGTATCGATCATGCATTTGCATGTGGTAAAACAGTATAATTCAAAATTGTTTGCTTAAAATCAGGGAAATTACTTATGTAGTTATGTTACATCTACGAGAATTTAATTCTATGGTCCCCGAAAAACAAAAAAAACAAAACACAATGAATATTAAAATAAATGTCTGTCCACAATAATCGAGAGAAAGAATCTCTATTTAATTGACTCTTTTATGTTTTCTTTTCTCGTACCTCATTCATCATCTCTCTCCTCTTTCCTCTCTCACCTTCCTTCTTCTTCTCTCTCTCTCTTCAACAATGTTACTAATCATATCCTTCTTCATCGTCTCCATCTTCATCCTCTTCATATTCTCACTCTCTCACACAATCCTCCACCAAAAGCTACGTTACTGCAACTGCGAGATCTGCCATGCTTACCTCACTTCAAGCTGGAGAAACGATTTCGTCAATCTCAGCGACTGGTACGCTCATCTTCTCCGGCGATCTCCGACGTCGACGATCAAAGTCCACGTCCTCAACAGCGTCGTAACCGCGAACCCGTCGAACGTTGAACACATCCTCAAAACGCGATTCCACAACTACCCGAAAGGCAAACAGTTCTCCGTCATCCTCGGCGATCTATTGGGCCGCGGGATTTTCAACTCCGACGGTGACACGTGGCGTTTCCAGAGGAAGCTCGCGAGTTTGGAGCTCGGGAGCGTCTCCGTCAGAGTTTTCGCTCACGAGATCGTTAAAACCGAGATCGAAACTCGGTTAATCCCGGTTTTGACATCGTACTCGACGAAACCGGAGTCGGTTTTGGATCTTCAAGATGTGTTCAGGAGGCTCTCGTTCGATACGATTAGCAAATTGAGTTTCGGGTTCGACCCGGATTGTCTCCGACTTCCTTTTCCGACGTCGGAATTCGCAGTCGCGTTCGACGCGGCTTCGACCCTTTCCGCGAAACGCGCGTTGGCTCCGTTTCCTCTACTGTGGAAAATCAAAAGGTTTTTTAAAATCGGTTCAGAGAAAAAGCTTAAGGAATCAATTAATGTAATAAACCGGTTAGCCGGTGATTTGATTAAGCAACGGAGGTTAACCGGTTTGACGGAGAAAAACAACGATTTGATCTCGAGATTTATGGCGGTTCTGGCGGAGGACGACGACGAGTATCTCCGAGACATCGTGGTAAGCTTTCTATTGGCTGGTCGGGACACGGTGGCCGTCGGATTAACCGGATTCTTCTGGTTATTGACACGTCACCCGAAGGTGGAAAACCGGATCCGAAAAGAATTAGACCGGGTCATGGGTCCCGGTTTTGATTTAGTCACTGCTTCTTTCGATGAAATGAGAGATATGGATTATTTGCATGCGGCGTTGTACGAAAGCATGAGATTGTATCCACCGGTTCAATTCGATTCCAAATTCGCATTAAACGATGACGTTTTACCCGATGGTACATTTGTGAAAAGAGGGACTAAAGTCACGTACCACCCTTACGCAATGGGTCGGATGAGCCGGATATGGGGACCTGATTACCAAGAGTTTAAACCGGAGAGGTGGTTGAATAACAAAGGTAAATTCCAGCCCGAAAATCCGGTTAAGTATCCGGTTTTCCAGGCCGGAGCTAGGGTTTGCGTGGGGAAAGAAATGGCTATCATGGAGATGAAATCCATAGCCGTGGCGATGATTAGGAAGTTTGAAACGCGGGTTACGGGTCCTGGATCGACCGAGGCGCTCCGGTTTGCGCCGGGTCTCACAGCCACGGTTAACGGTGGATTACCGGTTATGATCCAAGAAAGGAAAGCTTAAGGAGCTTTTTTTTAATTGAGTTAGGTTCATAAATTATGAAGTCAGATATATAATAATAGTTTATAAAACATAGATAGAGTCTGGTTTTAACGGACCAATTATTGTTAACATGCAAGCACACTTGTGGACAACATCTATGTGTACCATTTATATCTATTATTTAATTTAGCAAGGCAAGTGGGTATTAAACTCTTAATTCTGCAAACCGGAATCTTAATAAAATAATGCTTGAATTTGATATGATTACGTAACCAAAAAAGGCGCGTTCAGATTTATGTAAAATTGTAGCTAAGAGTTATTGGTTTATGATAAGATTGATGATGGATTACTTTTGCGGATTGTACTGTAACCATTTTGAAAAAGTATTTTTTTTGTGCAAATTAACAAAAATATATTGTGTTGCGACGAAAATATCTCTACTCACCAGTCTAGAAAATATGCAGAGATTGTAAATGATTATTTGATTTCATATTGAGTGATGACATAAAGTAGTAAAGAGTTTTTTTAGCGGGAATAGCAATTATGAACTTCTTGGGCGAAATAGCAATTATGAATAAATAGACACAACAACGTATTTTCTGATTAAACAGTATGATATTAAGTAAAATAACATGCTATTTGTTTAAAACACGCATGAAATTTTTAATATTTTCAAAGTAAAATTCTAAGTAAACATAAAATTATTTATCTAAGAAAAGGTCAGAGTCATTTACCTGTTTGATGGAAACTGTAAGATTAGTTAGTGACTATACTCTTTAAAGATTATGATATTTTTAGATATTTTCAGAACCATGCTTGATTTTATATCAAAGGAAATTTTCAAGTCGTTTTGGTGCCCATAGTAATGATAGCTAGTTTTAAGATTTGGTGGTATTTAATAAGTTATATATTAGGTGGTATCTAATAAAATATTTTAGAACGTGGATTATATAATTGTATATCACATATGCCGATATGCGGAAGCGACCTACAAACTCCAAGCGATTAGATTCAACATAAACTAATTAGTACGATTAACCTTAGATGCCAAAGGATTTATTTGGTGCAAGCAAGCACGACGCTTATACAACTTTTCATCTTGTATTTTCTTAATTTTCATTCTTACTACTCTCTTTTTTAAATCAATTTTCTACACGTTGATGTTATAAATCGTGCCCATGTGGCTGTGTCCGTATATAGCCGCCACTTATAAGAAAATAAACACATATTTTCAAAGTTATTTGACGAACTGCATCAATTTAATATTAAAAAAAAAAGCATCGATTTGGTTAGAATATAAACTATTTAGTTAGATACTTAGATGAATATATATTTTATAAAACTTTGCGGCGGGTGGTTTTATTGATTAGTAATAAATATGATTGGGAAGTAGAGAAAGGGACACGTTGAGAATGTGAAGAGCGTGGTGGATGTTGAGGTGGAATCAATTTGGGTAAGTGGTCCTTATTGCGAACTGTTAAGTATTGTGTAAAATGATGCGAAATTCCAAATGACAAAGATAGCTAACTAATTAACAATTTTACAATTTCCACCGGTTCCTCATTTTTTTTGCTAATAATACTCTTATCTAAATCTATTTATGCCGATCAAGATCCCGATCGTATCTTCGACACCTGTGATATGACCGAATAATAATAATCACAAGATATACTTTTATTTTTTGTAACATATATTGATGTTGTTCACATGATTTCACCAATCGCACCAAAATATTAAATTATGTCGACAACTTCTTTTCCATCTGATGTGTAGGAAAAAGGAGACTTTACATGTAGACTCTTTTAAGCAAAGCGGTGAAAGAAACTACCGAATTAATATGGTGTACCAGTGTATGTGGCATGGAATAATTAGATTACTTAATATTGTTCACTAGTTAACTATTACACTATTAACTATTTAATCATGTTGGTCCGTTGGTGTATATATTATAACAGCTGGCTCAGTACACATTGTTTGGGTTGATTCAAGCAATTTTACAAAAAAAAAAAAAATTTCGGAAGTCTACGTTTAATGACTAAAAGAAAGATAACTCTAAACCAACATTTAACCGTCTTTTGTTTCTTTTGTTTCTTCTACCTTAACGCCGTAAAAGAATATATATTAACTAGTCTTCTAAATATTTAGGTAGTTTACTTTATAATATGTAGCTAATCATGTCTCATATATTTATGTTTCTTATTAATTTGAATCAAATTTATATTTTTACCATATTTAACCTTTTTTGAATCGGCATATTATTTTTTAACACGTGTTATAATGTAATTAGTAAAAAAAAATTACACTTATCGAAATCTAATCGATAAACTTGACAAGTGTTGCAATAATATTAACTAGCAATATTTAAAAAATCAATCATATTAATTAGTAATATTTAAAACATTAAACTTTATATAATAAATTTTGTATATCCAACAAATATAAACTAATTCGGTATAAAACCTTAAGTTTCAAATGATAACTTTTATACAGGAAACCAAGTGTCGTTAGCTTAATTACAAAAATAATAAAAACAAAGCATATAGATCATATAATCGAGTGATGTTTGTTACGAGACTATATTACATGTTCTATTATCGAACCTGTGGAGATTACGAGTTTCGATCTTAAATTCTCATACTAATCTTAAAAAAAACTAATATATAGAGGAATTAGTTGATTTTTTATTTAATTAGCTGAAAAATAATTTTATAACATTTGGATATAATATGTTTTTAGAAATTTTAGAACGATATCAATTTATAAATATATTCTGCGGGAAGATGGTAAAAGAGTTTTTTCGTGTTAACTATCATTTTTTCGTATCAAATATAATACTCCTTCTATTTTTTTATTTGAGATATTAGGATGATGCACACAAATTAAGAGACTGTGTGAATAACCCATGAATTCGATTTTTTTTTTTTTCCATCTAAAGTTTATTACCAACATAAAATACATGGTAGAATACATTGTGAAAAAAACATTGTGAAATACATGAAACAAACTATCACTAAAAGCAGAAAAAGGAAAATACACATGTAAATAAAAGAAAGCATGGAGAAGAGCAAAAGTCGCAGAACTAAAAGCTCAAAAGACGCTACCAAATCAGGGAAAACCGCGAAGAAGAGAAAGCAAATACGACGATTAACATAAACAAAGAACCACAAACGAGAATCTAACCTCCTAACCACCTAATCTTCACCCTAAAGAGTCTAAATCACGAACTATGCATCCCCACAAAAGGTTATTCTTACTAAGAACGGATTATGAAAGACCAAATGAGAAAACTGCTTATTAAACTAAACTAAGAGGCGATGGAAAGAGGACCAATAAAGATTCACCGAAATAAAGATATAGCTAATCGAAGAAAACTCAACCAGACTTACGCCTAAGAACACACCTTCCAAAGAATACGAGTGCAAAATCAAATTCATAATTAATGATAGACCAACCAAAACTAAAAGCAGAAAAACCAAACCCTAACCAAAAATGTTCTTGACAGATTGAGGAGAAAACCCGGATTGAAACCACCGGCTTGACCAACCCGACAGAGGAGGAGAAGCTCCTCTTCTGTCACCGAAAGAAAGAAGACCCGGAGAGAGAGAAGAAGCTAAAAAATAACCAAATCGACCGCTGTGCCCGGACAAAACCGAAGCCGACCACCGCCAGCCAACAGATCTGGATACTTCAGACATGGTGGAGACCAACAGGTTCTCTACGCGCCACCATGCGCCTCCACTCCGGGAACAACTGTAACGCCCCGACCGCCCCTACCGGCGAGTCACCCATCCCTCCGTCAGGCTCGTGGGCCCCGCCCCTGTCCGACGGTCGGTGCGTTATTTTTTCGGAGCCCGACCAACTGATTTACTTGTCCCTGTAATCACCACATGACTTTTTCCCGTGTTTTGACCTCACTCACACGGTTCCGCAGAGGACTTCCCGGAAGGTCACCCATCCTAGTCCTACTCGAGCATAAGCACGCTTAACTCTGGAGTTATCTTAGAGTAAGTGATCGGAAAAGGTAAGTGCACTTTGATGACATAGGTAGCCAAATCAATCCATTTAAAGCTATTCAAATGGGTTGGACCCTGGTCGTTACAATTCACCCCCACTTAACGGGAATTCGTCCTCGAATTCTGATCCTGCCAGTGAGCCTTAACCCCCAAACCCCCCAAGACAGTCTCTTGGGACAGAACCAGTTTGACTTCCCTTGGCTCTGATACCACTTGTAACGCCCCGACCGCCCCTACCGGCGAGTCACCCATCCTTCCGTCGGGCTTGTGGGGGGACAGTCAGTGTGTTATTTTTTCGGGGCTCGGCCGACTGATTTACTTGTCCGTATAATCACCACGTGACATTTTTCCGTGTTTTGACCTCACTCACACGGTTCCGCAGAGAACTTCCCGGAAGGTCACCCATCCTAGTCCTACTCAAGCATAAACACGCTTAACTTTGGAGTTTTCTTAGGGTAAGTGACCGGAAAAGATAAGTGCACTTTGATGGCATAGGTAGCCAAATCAATCTATTTAAACCTATTTAAATGGGCCGGGTCCGAATCGTTACAACCACCCCTCTCTAGAAGGAGACGAGATATGACGAGAACTTGCACATCCGAAAACCGCCTATAAATATCCAGAAACAACAAACAAACGAAAAACCACAACTCCGACGCTAAGTAAGTCGCCGGAGTTGCAGATCGGAGACACCTTTGAAGAGAAACGGAAGAGATGCGGCTTTTGATTAGTAGCTATCTCTCCTTTTTTGGTTGTTTTGTTTTTGGAAAATATGAATTCGATCTTTTGAAGCGTTTTTTTCAGATATTAAATATATCAAATTATTAAAAAAATTCTAAAAGAAGATACTTCGTAAATGTATGTAACGCCTACATCATCTTTTTTCCTATGTACTTTTACTTTTTTTCCGATCCATTTTTAACATGTGCATGTTTTAGTTGTAGAGTTTTTAGGAAGATTTTCGAAAACCAGGTGCCACCATTATAGTGTGGATTTTCTTAGCATACATTATTTTGGGTAATTATTAAAAATACCACTAAAATAAATTTTTATTCTAATAATATCATTATTAATTTTTTTTAATTTTTTTTTTCAAAAATACTATTCTTTCTGTTCCATTTTAAGTGATTTTTTAGGTAAAAGCACACAGACTAAGAAATATATATTTTTTAAAGAAATTGTTATTTAATAAAGAAATTAAAAACAATAAAAATAATAAAAAATTTAGAAAACTCTTCAACTTTTTCAACCAAAACCTTTTTAGTTAATGTATTAGATTAAAATAAATTAAATTTTTGCATAGATAAATGGAAAAATTACTTAAAATGGGACAAAATAAAAATCATTAAAAATCAATTAAAATGAGACAGAGAGAGTACTAAACTAAAACTAAACTATAAATCCTCAAAACTAAACTCTAAACCTTAAAATATAAATGCTAAACCTTAAAAACTATACTCTAAACCCAAAATACTAAACTCAAACTCAAATATATAAATTATAAACTCTTAAAAATATTTTTAAAGTTTATGATATTTTTGGAAAAATGTTATTTTGTGGTATTTTTGGAGAAAAAACTTAATGAAAGTATTTTTGAAACAAAAACTTATTTTAATGATATTATAGGATATTTATTTTTTTCTAAGTAAATTTTTTACTTAATTAATAGAAAAGTTGAAAACATTAAGTTAGGATTGTTTATGTTTTAATTTCTCTAAATCTTGCATCTGATTAAAAAAATTCAAATAGCAAGATTCTACAAACCTTGCTGAGAATTTTAAAAAAATCATTGTTCAAAAAAAAAAAAAAAATCAGAGAATGCCATCAATCAAGTTTTTTTTTCCGTTAGAGGATACCCAAACTGCCAAACTATTGGAGATAAATTGAGTAGTAAGATGTGTATCTTGCGAATTAGCAAGATTTTACAAACCTTGATGAGAATTTTAAAAAAATCATTGTTCAAAGAAAAAAAAATCAGAGAATGCTATCAATCAAGTTTTTTTTTTCGTTAGAGGATACCCAAACTGCCAAATTATTGGAGATAAATTGAGTAGTAAGATGTGTATCTTGCGAATCAAGATTGTGAAACCTGTGAAGCCCGTAAAACCTATAAACACTAAATGGAAAGACTTGAAAAACAAGACATATTACATTTATGTGTTAGATTTGGAGTAGGAAAGTTTACATTATATGGTGTTAGCAATATGCTAATGTTAGCCACTATATATATGTATCTTATTACCTTGTATAAACAACTCAATAATATATTTTATTCTATAATACTTCTATTGGAGATAAATTGGGTAGTAAGATGTGTATCTTGCGGACCAAGATTGTGAAACCTGTCTCTGATACCATGTAGAAGTATTATAGAATATAATATATTATTGAGTTGTTTATACAAGATAATACGATACATATATATAGGCTAACATTAACATATTGCTAATACCATATACTGTAATGTAAACTTTCCTATACTCCAAATCTAATACATAAATGTAATATGTCTTGTTCTTTAAGTCTTTCCATTTAGTTTTTATGGATTTTACGGGCTTCACAGGTTTCACAAGGTCCGCAAGATATACATTTTGTTACCCAATTTATCTTCAATACAAACCTTCGCTAATAGCCCCATCTTCCCTAGCTTGGCCTCTAAATCAAGATAACTAAAATACTTTGAATTGGTAACTGGTGTTTAAAAAATCATTTATACATATCATGTTGTAATACTTTTATAAGAATTATGTTTATTTCTAATGCTATCTATTTATATATATTTATTCTAAAATTTTGGCGAATTAGTTATCCTACTTTTATCATAATTAGATTTATCATAATTAAAATCAAGATTAGGTTCCGTGTATACGCGGATCTATAATAATAAAATTTAAAACCCGTTAAAATAATTTTTTATTTAAAAAAAAAATAGAAAGCAAAATCGGATCATTACTAAAAAAATATATATGAAAACACAAAATTGAAACTTAAGAGTTATTTATGTGTTTTAATTCTCATTTATTTTCAGTTAAAATTTTTAAAACACAGAATCTCTTGCGAGTTCTAAATAACATTAACCATACTTCTCATATAGTTCACACACTTTATCAACTATCTTTTCTGTTTTGCTGCGTTAAAAACTTGGATATGCAATTCGAGTACTTTGAGTATGTTAACGATCTCCCCATTAATTCCTTTCAAACAAATAAAGTCTTTTTTTCTCTTCACATTTATATATTGTATATTATTTCTCTACTTTCTAGAGAAGTTATCCTTCTTAAGATTCTTAAGACTTCTATCAAAAGTCTTTCTACATGATTCTTGCTATCCTCCTTCTAGTTCATCATCGTCTAATACCATATCATTAGCATCTAGAATTTCTTTTTTTTTTAATTGAAAAATATCTTAGTTAATCTAATTTACTTTTTTTTTTCTTAAATTGAAATAAATCATTTTGTTTTATTTTCTTTTTCTTAAATTGAAATATATCCTAATTAGTTTTATTTTACCTTTTTAATATAAATCAATAAATTTGACATTTTTATTTTTTAACTTTACTTTTTTGTAGATAAACTTGCCACGTGTCACAATCATATTAATTAATAACTTTGACGTTTGTTTTTTAGTACAATTTAAATATCCTATTTACTTTTTTTTTTCCTTTTCTTAATTAAAATATATCTTTTTATTTTTCTTTATATTTTATTTATTTATCTTTTAAAAATAGTAGTTTTTTCCTTTTTCTTTTAGGATTAGTATAATTTCTATTTATAATATATTTTAATCAAAACACTTATCAAATCTTATCGATTAACTTGTCATGTGTCTCGATCATGTTAATTAGCAACTTTGAATATATTTTAATCAATACACGCATCCAACTTTATATAATAAGATACTCCCTCAGTTTCACAAAGAGTGTCGTTTTTTCCTTTTTCTTTTAGGATTAGTATAATTTCTATTTATAATATATTTTAATCAAAACACTTATCAAATCTTATCGATTAACTTGTCATGTGTCTCGATCATGTTAATTAGCAACTTTGAATATATTTTAATCAATACACGCATCCAACTTTATATAATAAGATACTCCCTCAGTTTCACAAAGAGTGTCGTTTTAATGTTTTAATTTTGTATCACAAAGAGTGTCGTTTTAGATTTTCAATGCAAAATTTTAAATAAAAATCAATTTTTAACCCTATTGATTTAATGTATTTATTGGAAAGATAATTTTATTTAGTGTATTAATAAAGGGCATGATAGAGTTTTTCATGCTTTTCTTAATATGTGTGAAAAACTTTAAAATGACATTCTTTTTGAAACATAGGGAATAGTAGTTAACGACGAGGAGTTTCGTAACAAATCTTTTTGAATTGTTCAAAATTAAAACTGGGTTCTTAACAAACAATGTTTTTTTATAACTTTGGTATAAAAAAAGAGAAGGTTTTTTTTATAAGTTTCGTAACAATGATTTCACATTATTATCATGACAGACCATGACAATTTTTCCTTAACTGTTCTAAAATTTTACTCGGATTCTTGGATTTGGCGTAAATCCTCCAAACTCCTAGACCTTGCTCACATTGCTGGTGAAGTGAATGACGGTTATTGTTCATTCTGGTTTGTTTTTTTTTTTTTTTTTAACATAATGATTTCATTAAATTTAAGAGGTTTGTGCATGATCATGAAATAACAATTGGTGAACACATAATTGGTGGGGTTGAAAACGCCTCTATTGCATCGTTGGCTATAGGGAGGAGTATGGAGATTCCCAAAAGAAGATATATAAACTCCCCTCTCATTCAATAAAAAAACGAATGATGTATTCCAATAAGTCTATTGCGATATGGGATTTATATGATCATATCAAATGCTTTTAATTTGTGGTACTGTTTACTTTCTTACAATATTATATGATTTTTCACGACGTTATGGTTTGGACCTATTTGTTGTTTAGGAAATATAAATTTGTTCAATATGTTTGTCAGTTTGTGCCTAAATTTCCATGACTGATAAGCAATTGTTTAAAACCCTTAAAACCAATTGCAATGATTGTACGAAAGTTGTGTGTTTTACAAAAGAACTCGTCGCCATGAGAATTATTCATCAAACCTCCTGCATAAAAACACATTTATAAATGGTGGAGTAAAACATATTTTGAATGCTTTTGCTCGTTCAACTGTATTTTAAGCACATTTTCCATTTCGGTTTTGAAGAGATAATATATTTTATGGTGCACCGCAGCACCGTATAAATCGAATGTCTACCCCACTACTTGATGGAAAAACACCTTATGAGCTTTATAATGTAAACCATCTTAATTATGACTCTCTTTGGATGTTTGGTTGTAATGCTTTGTAAATCAGATTACACACGACAAAGATAAGTTTGGAGCAAAGAGTAGCATTTGTATCTTTATTCGTTACTCATTCGTAACAAAAAAAAAGGTGCTAAGTGGAAACACAAACCTAACAATTACTTGGCATCTAATTAGGGAGGAGCAGATGCGTCTTGACTGGACTAATGTAGTCTGGTTTCCTCATGCTACTCTTGAATATTTATTCCTCCTTTGGATATCCATGCACAATAGACTCACTATAGGGGACCGAATGTTGAAGTGTAATTCTAATGTACACGCATCGTGTATCTTCTGCCAGCATCCAGTGGAGACAAAACACCATCTGTTCTTCACATGCAGGTACTCATCTCAGGTATGGGAGTCTCTAGTTCGAGGCATTCTCACGCAGCAGTTCACCACAGATTGGGACATCATAGTTTGCATCCTAAAGAACTCTAAACAAGATTAAATTCATCAGTTTATCCTTGGGTACGTTTTTCAAGCAATTATCTATGGGTTATGGAGAGAAAAGAATGAGAGAAGACATGAAGAGGAGGCAATTCGGCCAACGCGGTTGGTCAAGATAATCGACAAAAACATAAGAAACCGGCTAAGCACAATAAGATCTATTGGAGACCAAAAGTATGAGGGAAGCCTCATGTATTGGTTTGGCACAAAAAATTGATTTTTAGTTTTGCTTCTTTCAATCTAATTTCAAAACAATGAGGCACTTGATGTAGAAAATGTTTTGGTTGAATATAATTTTACATTCATTCAAAAAAAAAAGAGGTGAAAGTTCATTTAACATAATTCTTTTATCGTCAGTGGAGAGGTCCTTTTCGAGGATATCTTCCCATACGTTCCTCGCCCGATTTTGCTATGATCTCTCTTGATAATGTGTTAGATGTGGACTGGTTCGTGCTACATACACATCTTTCAAGAGGAGCTTAGACACTTTTCTCTTCTCCAACTTCAACCAACAAATTGAGATCCTAGCTTCTCAACCTAACATGTGTTGCTTATACAAAACATCCGCTAGTCACATACGTATTCGTTCAAGACCCTGAGATCGCTCCTTCTTCACCTAGTCCATGCTTACTCATTATTGCAGTTTATGAACCTCTCACAAATATGCCAAAAAGTTAGCGTATTCGGTAACTGTCGATCTTGTTGAACGACCATAGTACTAATGGTTGTACAAAAGAAAATACAATTCTGATGAATTTGATTACTTTGGAGAATTGACAATTCAAGGGACCTAATTATGATGCAACGTTTGCTCTAGTACCAAGATGAAAATGGTTATAGATCTCTACTTGCAGTTGCATCGCAAAACAATAAGATTGTTGACTTAATCTTGAGGATAGCTTGAGTCATAAGCTATTTAGGATTAGGAAAAGAGACATATTTAAGTTATCCTTTTCTAATTAGAAAACAAACTAAACTCTTCTCTATATAAGAAGATGTCTAGTTGTGGCATAACTTATGAGTTTTGAGAGAGAGACTGTGAGGCTTTAGTTTTTGAGTTATTTTTCTAAAGTTAATAAGAAAGGTGTTCTTTATCAATCTCAAATTCTTAATTCATCCTTTGAATTCTAGATTTGGTATCAGAACTTCAGAAATCTTAATCAAACTAAAAGATCTGATCTTGAAGTTTCTACAAGAAATTGTTCCTTTTCTTAAAAGGAAAACATCGTAAGACATGGGTGATCTTACGATGACGACGGCGTCGATCCCAAAACCCCGAGAAGAGATCGACGAGTCTGCCACAGGAAAGGTGCGATTTGGAGACGACTCTCGTATAGACCTAAAGGGAAAGGGCTCAATACTCTTTATCACCAAGAATGGAGAAAGAAAGATCTTAACCGATGTTTACTTTATACCGGAGTTAAAGAGCAACATCATTAGTCTTGGACAAGCCACAAAGTCAGGATGCGATGTTAGAATGAGAGAAGACTATCTTACACTACATGATAAAGATGGTCATCTAATTACGAGAGCCAACCGATCCAAGAACCGACTATACAAAGTACTCATGGAAAGAGTTGTTTCAAAGTGTTTACAGCTTATAGCACTAAATGATTCAACAAAGTGGCATGCAAAATTATGGCATATTGGAGTGGATTCAAAGAGATCGATGATAACAAAGGAGCTGGTCATCAGAATACCTAAAATTACGGTTGAGAAAGAAACGTGCGAGACATGCTTACTTGGAAAACAAGCAAGAAGGGTGTTCCCACCAGCAACTTCATACCGTGCAACAAATATACTCGAACTCATACATGGAGACTTATGTTGATGAGGACATCGACTCGGCCGAGAGCAACGAGCATGTACCGGTGGTCAAGTCCACATTAATGACACGGTCCAAGACCAGGAGGCTTAGGGAAGGGTTCAATGCAGTTATGGAGACCCTCCTGAACACCATGGAACTCGGAGCCGCGTTCACAACCCCGTCACCACCAACCGACCTCAAAGATAGCTCCATCGCACCCGAGATAGACATATTGGAAGATTTTGCAAGGTTGAGCCTCAAAGACAACCAGCTTCGTACAGCCCAAGGTATCTGTTTACTTGGCAGGAAATGAAGTCCAGAACAACAAGAATCACGTGGAGATCACGTCTGAGCCTCAAGATACCGCGAAAGCAAGACGTGAAGCCGAGAGAGATCAAATGGAGCTAGAAAACGTTTTGGGAGCTAACCACGGGAAGACACTAGAAGACTTCTATTAGCTCGACTTCACTGGACATCGAGAAGATGGAATCACCAAGAAACCAGCATGGAACGGACCAGGACCAGACACAACCACGGACAAAGCATTCCCGACCTTAGCGCGCCAAAACCAGGTATATTCAATTTATACGATTTGTGTAGGTAAGATGACTTGTCCCAGTGGTTCTTAGCACGTCCAAGAGCCCCAGGTTTGAGCCCCAGAAGAAGGCCACGAAGATTAGGCTTAGTTCTTTTATTTTCTTTTCGTTTAATGAACTTTCCTTTTTGGATGTATTTTGTTTTTGCGTTTTGTTTCTTTTAGCTTTTCGTGTAATGTCGTTTTGCTTTATATTTTCGGCCTCAGGGCTAGCTGACGAGCTGTTTATAAAACTCCCCTGCAGCAGTTGTAATTTGGTCACCTTTTCATTATTAATAAAGAGACAAACTTTCTTCTAAGACCTAGCCGCAGCCGCCGCTTGTTCTTGCTTGCTTGTGCCTTTGCGTGTGTGATTCACCAAGGCAGAGTGTTTGTGCAGTATCAGAGATCCCTCATCCCTCTGTGGTGCCATTCGATCCACCTTCACTTTCCCTTTCCCGTCCAACAAGAGAGAGCGTGAAAGCCAGCTTGTTTGACACCATCTCGGCTCAAGTCTTGTGCAAGCAAGCCTTGTTCTATCACTGTCCATCCCTTGATCTATAAGAGAGAGCGTGAAAAGCAGCTTATAGTTCCCACCTTCCGTCTGGTATAAGCCTCACCACCGAGTCTTATATCATCTGTGGACCCATTACACCTCCTACAGCTGCAAGAAACATGTATATATTTGTACTCATTGATGATCACTCGCGCTACATGTGGTCAATTCTTTTGAAGGAAATAGGAGAAGCCTTTGAAAAATTCAAGAAGTTTAAGACATTGGTCGAACAAGAGACAGGAGCTTCTATAAAAACTTTTAGAACAGACCAGGGGTGGCGAATTTACATCACAAAGATTTCACTCCTTCTGCGAGACATCCAGAATAAAGAGACACTTAACGGCTCCATATTCTCCTCAACAAAACGGAGTAGTTGAAAGGCGAAACAAAACTCTTTTGGAGATGACTAGGAGAAATCTAAAGCATATGAATATACCAAACTACTTATGGGGCGAAGTAGTAAGATATGCTACTTACCTCATAATCAGAGTAGCAACGAGAGTCTTGGTTTCACAAACTCCATACGAAGTGTTCAAGAAAAAGAAGCCTAACATTGAGCATCTGCGTGTGTTTGGGTGTATTGGATATGCTAAAGTAGAGACTCCACGCCTCAAGAAGTTAGATGACAGATCAAGAACACTGATTCATCTCGGAACTGAACCTGGATCAAAAGCATATCGACAATTAGATCCAACAAGTCGGAGAATAATAGTAAGCAGAGACGTTGTCTTCGATGAGAGCAAGAGTTGGAAGTGGAACAACTAAGACAAAGAAGTCAACGATGAACCAAGAATGTTTAAACTTGGTTTTGGAGAATATGGAAATAATGGCATAAGAGAAGACGAGGAAAGAAGGAAAACAGAAAACAGAGAGACGGTTGACGATGAGGTTACCGAAGAAGATGATGAGTTTTTTTTATGCTGAAAGAGAGAATGTAGCTGCTGAAGAGCATGATCAAAGTGAAGTTCCGTCGAGAAGATCAATGAGGCCAAGCAAGAAGCCAAGTTACTTGAATAACTACGTATTACTGGTTGAGTCCGAGTGTGACTTGGAGTATGAGCTTCTCTTGATGTTAATAAATGAAGAACCGTGGAACTTTAATGAGGCGAAAGAAGAGAAAGTGTGGAGAGAAGCATGTAAAGAAGAAATATCTTCAATAGTCAAGAACAAAACGTGGGATTTGGTTCATCTTCTAGCTAGAGTTAAGGCGATCGGGTTAAAGTGGGTCTTTAAGACCAAACGGAACTCCGATGGAAGCATAAACAAGCATAAAGCAAGGCTCGTGGCGAAAGAATATGTGCAAATATTTGGCATAGATTTTGATGAGGTATTTGCTCCGGTGGCACGTATTGAAACAATCAGGTTTATCATCACCTAGACGTAAAAATTGTCTTTCTTCATGGCGATCTAAGAGAAGTTGTTTATGTTACTCAACCGGAGGGATTTGTGATAAAGGGAAGTGAAGACAAGGTGTACAAGTTAAAGAAGGCGCTTTACGGTCTAAGACAAGCACCAAGAGCATGTAATGAGAAGCTAAATAAAGTTCTTGGTGAGTTGAACTTTGTAAAATGCTCCAAGGAAGCCTCCTTGTATCGAAAGCAGAAGGAGGAAGATCTTCTCCCAGTGGTTGTTTATGTGGACGATCTTCTGGTTACGGGTTCAAGTCTGGATATGATACTTGAGTTCAAAAGGGGAATGTCAACAAAATTCGAGATGAGTGATCTTGGAAAGCTGATTTATTATCTTGGTATTGAGATGCTTCAACATGAAGGAGGGATCACGCTTAAACATGAGAGGTATGCGAGAAAGATCCTAGAGGAAACATGAATGAAAGATTGCAACGCGGTTCATGCACCAATGGACTCGGGGTTTAAACTGTCCAAGGCACAAGGAGAAAGCTGTATAGGTGAGAAAGAGTATAGAAGAAATATCGGATGTCTTAGATATTTACTTCATACAGATCTTTCGTATTGTGTTGGAGTACTTAGTAGGTACATGCAAGAACCTAAAGAATCGCATGGCGCAGCCTTAAAGTAGATCTTAAGGTACCTACAAGGAACTCTTTCTCAAGGTCTCACGTTTAAACGAGCAAACAAAACAGAGCTGGTTGGATATAGCGACAACAGCCATAATGTAGATGCAGATGATGGAAGAAGTACAACTGGTCACATCTTTTATCTCAACCACTGTCCGATTACTTGGTGTTCTCAAAAGCAGGAAAGTGTAGCATTATCCTCTGGTGAAGCTGAATTCATGGCAGCTACCGAAGCAGCCAATCATTTAATATGGCTTCAAGAGCTTCTTGGAGAAGTAGTCGGAAGGCCTAGTAAGAAAGTTATCATTCGGATTGATAACAAGTCCGCAATAGCTCTAACAAAAAAATCATTGGCTGCTTTGTTCATATTCGCTATATCCTGCTTTTGAGAGAGGGTGTTGAGAAAAGTCGAGCACATTGCCGGAAGTATGCAAAAGGCTGACATCTTAACCAAGGCGTTAGGAAAAATCAAGTTCAAGGAGATGAAAGATCTCATTGTGGTTCAAGAAGTGTCAAAAGAAGATTTCAAGATAAAAGGGGAGAATGTTGACTTAAGCTTGAGGATAGCTTGAGTCATAAGCTATTTAGGATTAGGAAAAAGACATATTTAGGAGTTATCTAAATATGTAAGTTATCCTTTTCTAATTAGGAAACAATCTAAACTCTTCTCTATATAAGAAAATGTCAGAGTTGTGGCATGGCTTATAAGTTTTGAGAGAGAGATTGTGAGGCTTTAGTTTTTGAATTAATTTTCTAAAATTAATAAGAAAGTTCTTAATTCATCCTTTGAATTCTAGAAAGATATACGTAAAATAAATGCAATATTGTCTTCTTTCATGGATACCTCGATGAAGAATGAAACAATTTACATGAAGCTCCCTCGCATGCTTCACAAGTTGGTACACTCCTTAAGTATGTGTTTTAAAACAAATCATTTTATGGATTTTCAAACTACTTGATTCTTATTCTCCAAAATCCGAAAAATACTAATTCGTTTTGGTTGTTGTAACAACCCCATTAATTGTTTCAACCTTTAAGCTTTAACTTTAATCTTTAAACACCTTTTAATCATGTTAAACCACTTCACTCACCTTTGATATTGTTTTCCACTAAACTTCCACCTCATTGCCACCTTCCACCATTCCTCCCCTATATAATAAACACCTTCAAACCATCACAATTCTCACACCAAACCTTCTTCTCCTCTTAAACACCACACCAAATTGTCTTCTTCTCTCTACAGCTTTGTGCGCTTATAGTTTCGCAAGTCCGAGTCCATCATCAGCTTCTAGACGTCGAGACGAAGTCGGAGATACCAAAATCAGCCGGAGCCGCCGCCGGACACTCCCCCACGAGCAGCTTGAAGTTGGCGCGTCTGGCGCGTCTGATTCACACGCGTCCACGCGCCACTATTCTCTGCCGTCACACGCTGCCGACCACCGTCCACCGCCGTCACCGTCGCCGGTAAGCCTCCTTCCTCCTTCGCCGCCAGTAACCGTCGCCGGAGAACCGCCGAGATCGCCGGTGACCGGTTCGATCCGGTTTGGGTCGATTCGGTTTGGTCGGTTCGGTTCGGATCCGGTTTAGGTAATCGGGTTATCGGATCGGGTTATTGGGTTGGGTGATCCGGTTTAGATCCGGTTTGACCGTTGACCGATTTGACTGCTTTGACCATTGACTCGTTGACCGTTGACCCGTTAACCGTTTTTCATCGTTTGAAGGCCGTTCTCACTCGTTTTGTCGTGCTGATTTCAGATTTAGCATCCGTTTAAGCATCTGAAGTTCATAAGGCTCATTAATCCAATTATCTAAGGTGAGGACTGGTTGTGATTTATCTCCCGTATATCCATACACTTTTTAGTCTGAGTAGTCCTTTGTTAATGTACGCATACCTGCGCTGTATCTATATGAATACACGTATTTGATTGTTGTTTGAACCTAATTAGCAAGCGTTGTAATAACACTATAATATTAATTGTTAAATTGCTGTTGTTGATTGATGGACTTAGTAAAATAGGTTGCTAAACGGAAAATGGTTGAATGAATTGTGAATAGTATTTGCGGGTGTTTCCATTATGTGAGGGAAATCACTTGTGCGGGTTGGGATTACATGTAGGCTGTTGAGGCGGTTTTGCATGTGTGTCGACATAAGTAATTGATGTTTGATTCTCTTACGTTATGTCTGTGTGCTGGATATGGTTGGCGTGTGCCGCACCATAGTTCCATCATTGGCGGCTTGACGAGCCTTGTGTCCTGGGGACGGACAGCGTGTGTGCCGCTATATGCCACATGTGTGCGCTGGTAATGGGCGTGAAAGCACCGGTTAGGTCTAGGATGTCATTTCTTGATCTATGTGTGTATTTGGACGTGATTGTTGTGTGCATTAGCTTAGAACTTTGGTCTGGAATGGTTATGCATGTGCGAGATGTATATCGTGGGTCCATAGGGCCTGCACTCACTGAGCTTTTGTCGAAATGCTCATCCCTCTTCTTTGCAGGTGATCGCGCTGGTTTACAAGGATAGTCTTTCGGCTTAGTGATGGTTTTGGGAAGACACAGGTTTTATTTTAATAATCGTATTTATTTTAAGAACGTTGTTATTTCAATTCAGATTTGAAGTTTAAGTTAAAAATGGTATTTATAAGATAATTTGATACGATTTGGAAATGTGAATTTTATCGTTTTAAATAATAAATGGAGTGTTTGAGTAACTTGAGTTAAAAGTTAGGGTTCGTGGTACGCCGTTCTCGGGAGAGGATGAAACGGATGTTACAGTTGTATCCAAAACAAGGCTGCCTTACTCTCTATTTCTCTTTATTAATATATGTTGACGAGTTTTGGTGGCTAGCAAGAGTTTCTTACAAATTCAAGGATCATCTCCAGCGTTTCTTTCATATGAATGATCTAGGAAAACTATGTAAAGATTTTATAATTATTCTTTCATAAATGATCTGTTTGTAGTTTTTGTGGATCGAAGTGGTTCGTAGATATCATCTTGGAAGCCGGTATACGTAGGGCCGGCTCTGAATCCAAACATGGACTTTCGGTTCTTGTTTTTATATAAAAAACTTATAAAGAAAAACAGCTTATTTTTTTTTTTGAAAATTTTGTAAAACATTCCATATTTTTTTCACTCTGGCTTACGGTCTTTCAAACTCAAGGCCGACTCTGATATACGAAGGACTAAACCATCTTCAGTCTCACGCAAATAAAAAAAAAATTAGTAAAGTTGAAGGTCCGATGTTTACTGATTTGAATCAATCAGATTTCATATGTATCACCATCAAGAGTGGCATATCTAAAAAACAATTTTGTATGGGACACAAACTTTTTTTTTTTTCCAACTGTTAGATTTCATTGAAATTAACCTATAACTAAAACAAAGCCTGCACATATCGTAATCCATCCGGAGATAAAAGCGAGAACAAATCCGGTAAACAATCCAAAAGAAGACAAGATTTCTCTCGAAATAGAAACCTAAAAAAGGAAAACAGAATAGAGAATGAAACAAAATCAATTTAATCCGAGAACAAAAACAACATCAACAAAATAAAAATTTCCGATCAAACTAGAGATCCTTTGAAAATAAAAGAACGAAAGATGGCCAAGACCATACAAACGATAACAGACACCTCCTTTAATGGGACACAAACTTATATTGTTTATAAATTTTATCAAACTATACATTTTTATTACATTATCAAACAATAATATTGGAATGGGGCACTTGCCATCATAAAGCATGCAGCTACTTTGTTCATCCTCTTCCTCATTACACTAATCCTTTTATGATTGGACCGTGATATTCTCTTATATTCTCCAATTGGTCCACGCACTCAACGCTATCATAAAAACTTCTCAATTTATTAGAAACCCAGGGAAATGACCATTATTACTACATGCAAACTCAGATAAGGGTACTAAAAATCTATTTTCTGTAAAAGCATCTTTGATTGTGAGATATCTGATTACTAAAATATTGAAAAAAAGAAAAAGTATGAAAAAAAATGAGAATCAGTTCTCATTTAATAGATTTTGAAAACCTTTGAAAGGACTATTGGACACATTTATCTCCGTATGAATGATTCAATTTATTTATAAAAATTAAAATTTAATTATATAATTAAATTGTATTAAAATATTAGTATTTTATCGTTTAGAAACTTCTTTTGAGTTTTTCACCATTAGAAATGCTCCAAAGATCTAATTGGATGATGAGTTTCTAAAAATTTAAGATTACGGGGCCGATTGGTAAATAGATTGTGGAGGCTGTAGAGACTTTAATCAGTTTTAGAGTTTTAAAAGTCTAGTTTTTTTCCAATCAGACTTTACCCTTCCTACCGTCATAAAAGTCTCTTTAAAAATCTCACAGCCAAAATAACTGATTTTACTCTTATTTTCGTTTGTTTTCTTCAAAGCCAATAAAAAATGACTTTTTTTTTTTTAAAGTCACAGTCATTATTTAAAAGTCAAATTTTTAACAGTCAATTTTAATTTTTTAAAGTCACAGTCACGGCTTCAACCAATCATCCCCTACTTGCTTTATATCCAATCATACTTTTAAAATATCTCTATCGATCGTATCTGAGCAAGTCTCTGACCTTTAAAAAATAAAAAATAATTAAAAAAAGGAGAGACAGAAAAACATCTCTTGTAGCATCTCTCTCTGTATTTCCTCTCCGCAAGGTTCTGCATCGTTTTCGCCGGTGATCGGCGTGTGGCGGCTCATTTAGCGCTGGCGTTGATCATTTCGGTTTCCTTTTCCTATTTTGTTGTTGCGTTTTGTTTTGACTAAGTATCGGTGAGAGTTGAGGGGTTTGTAGTTGAAGATCACTCATGAGTGGTTTTAGATCTAGATCTATTCTGAAGGCTTTGACCTTCGTGATGTTGGAAGCGCCGGTTCGAGTCGGACTACGGAGCGGTTTTTCCTGCAAACGCTTTCGGTTTCACAGATCTTGGATCTGTTCTAGATCTAGATCTAGATCTACATCATTTCGCCGCTCTTTGCTTATGGGTTTTCTCTGGTTTGGCTTGTTTTTGTCCTTCTCTCTGTGAGATTAGGTGGTGGTTACTTGGCTTCGGATCCTTTCCCTTTATCTTTAGGAGTGGATTAGATGAAAAATTTATGAGAGATCTTAGGCTCTCCTTCCTCTTTGGGTCTTTGGTGGAGTGGTGGTTGTTTGGTTCGAAATCAGGGTTCATCCGTTTCTCTTTAAAAGATACAGGCGTTTTCAAGTTGGTGTCAATATGGTGGGAGCTGATGTAGGTTTCGCTATGAAGTTGTGCGAATCTCAGAAGTTTCATCAAATTTGTGCTATGGGTTCTTTGGTTGGGAGTTTTTATCATGTCCTCAAAACAAGTTACTTGACATGTTCCTATCCATTTCTGGAGATCGGTTTCTTCTTCCCGTTAGGTTTGCTCTTTTCAAGGCCGGTTTCACAGTTTCTAAAGCTTGGAAGTTAGTTTTAGTTTGAGATGTCTCTTTCATCTGTATCTTTGTAGTTTTAAGTGTTCTTTGTATTGTCGTTTGAGCATTCTATCTCCGGGAAAATGTTATTTCCTTGCCGTTTTGGGCTTCGGAAAGATCTTGCTCATTGGCGACTTATTGTGTGCTATCATCCTTTTTCTAATATATCTTTCAGTTGAAAGAAAAAAAAAAATCTCTTGAGAGACATAGACTCAAAAAACATGTGTCACTATATTATTGGTTCAATTTTTTATTTAAAATTTAATTATTTTATTAACCTATATTAATATAATATAAATTAGATACTCATTTAAGAAACTCATCCGATGGAAGTGCTCTTACTTTCTAGACCAGTTAAAAAGTGTCACATATTTTAAAATTAAAATAAACTATATTTACTTTTGGAAAACAAAAACTAATTTAAATAAATAATTCTCAGAAAAGAGAAAATTTTACAAATAAATATAAAGCACGAATTATATGAAAATATAATTATTCTCATATAGGTCATTAACAAAAAATGAAAACTAAAGTTAGATAATAATATGTATCGCAGTCTTATCAAGTATTGGTACATATGAAAAAGCTACATATATAATCGGATTCTTCTGACTGATTAAGATCATATATTCAGTGTATTAGGAAAGACAACGTCCAAGTTTGAAAAATATGCATTACGATCCAACTATTCTTGGTCAATAATATCAAATATCCCCTCTTGTTTTATACAAATAGTATATATGTATATACAATAGAAAACAAAGAAAGATAAGAGGAACCACACATTATTATAAATTGCAACTAGTTTAAGTCAATGTGTATTATTATTCTTCACTCATATGTTACCATTTCCTTTGGAGAGACGTGCACCGCGTTCCCGTTGACTGACTTAGCTCTCTTTTATTAACCCAATAGTCAACTGTATTATCTCTATTAACTCTGAATCGTATTCCTCACAAATAACAATCTCATATTAAAGATCATCTAGTGAAAACCTAAGAAGAAAAAGATTACAAAAAAAAATGGGGAAGCCAACGACCCAAAACAATAGCTTTATAAACCACTTCAGCCACCCACACCGCCTTCAGTTAATCCCGGCGACGTCTTCACCACCGTGCTCCGCCTGTAAACTGGCCGGAGGTAGCGGCCGGGTTTACTCGTGTAGGCCATGCAACTTCTATCTCCATGAGTCATGCAGCAAGATGAATCAGGTAATTACACATCCTTCTCACCCTTCTCATACGCTTACGCTTCTCGTGGCTCCTGTTTACGACGGTGGATACTTCAACTGCGACGGTTGTGGCGTCATCGGGACTGGTTTTAGCTACCAATGTTCTCGTTGCGACTTCGACATCCACGCGCTTTGCGCTTACAAGCCGCTCTCGATCATCCACAAGTCTCATCCGCAACACAGCCTTAACCTCGCGTTTCACTCTCCCTATGGAGCCAATAAAGGTTTCTCATGCGATATCTGCCTTAAGATCGGAAAGAACCAATGGCTCTATCGATGCGTCCCTTGCGAATTCGATGCTCATGTCGTTTGCATCAATGCTCATCAGCCTCACCTCCTTCAACATAGTAGTTCTACACCTACTCCTCCTCATGCTCATCATGCCGGTCACACTCGGCACCAAAACTCGCTTCCTATGTCTAATCAAGGCATTAACAGGCCCAACCCAAGGCCCATGACAAGGCCCAATAGACCCATCGATAACCTTAATAGGCCTAGTGGGCCCATCGGTGATCGCAATAGGCCTATAGCTCAAAACGCTGCTGCCTATGGACCAAGAAGACAGAACAACAACTTGGGTTATAATGCTCAGGTTGGAGCTACAGGGCCTATTGAAGTTCTTGGTCAAGAAGGACAAAGTTTTGGTCAAGGGTCAATGGACGGCAGTGTCTACGATGGTAGTGCAGGGAACGAAGAGTTTGATGGTGAAGTCGATGTTGAGATTGAATATGAAGTTGATGTGTATGAAGGTACTGAAGATGGAGAGGCTAATGACGAGGGGCAAGACGTTGATGCTAACGGGCTTGAAATTGTGGCATATGGTGGTGATGATGATGATGGTGCTGCTCGTAGTGAAAGTGAATTTGGAGGCAGCAGTGATGCTCGGAGCCAAAGTACTGATTTTTCTGATCATACTGATCTTTATCCACTATCAGTTCGTAAGAACAAAGGGTCAGGTGGTAGTAGCAAAAAAATCGCTACTCCTAATGGTCCGAATGCTCGGTCGAAGAATAAGGGTCTTAATGGGCCACGAGGTGTGCTTCAAGAGTCCAAGAATCCAGTCCAAAGTCCTAGAGGACCTCAACCTAGAAGGGTGCAGAATGTACGTAATAATGCAATGAGAACCGGTGGATCTCTTGGGTTTAATAGGCCTCGTGATCCAGCTGCATTTAATGGACCTCAGGGAGTTAATGAGCCTAATGGTGGACCCACAAATGCAGTCGATAGTGGTGGCAACAACGATAACTACAACGAAGTCGAGGGAAATGAAATGTATGGTGGTGAATATGGTGAGAGTTATGGTGATGATTATGCTGGTGGTGATGGTAGTTGTGACTATGGAGTCGAAGGCGACTTTGTCGAAGATGGCTACGATCAAGCTTATGATGAGACTTACGGTGAAAACGATTTGGAAAGCTATAGCGATATCACCGGAGGAAGTGAGTCTATGTATAATGGGGATGAAGCTTACGAGACCATGGATGATTCACAATATAGTGGTTTAAATGATGAGAGCAATAACCAATATTTACCCATGGTTGGGCCAGTTGGTGGACCGGGAATGAATAACCAGAACCAGTACGGTCAGCCCGGTAGGCCGAGGAACATGGGAAGGTATGGGCGTGGTGGTACTGCAAATATGAACAAATATGGAAACATGAACCAAGGTTCAAATAGTACTCAGCCTAGAGCTATGGGTCGACCGGTCCAGTATAGACGGAACGGAGGACCTAATGGGCCGTATGGAGGGCCCAATGGACCTAATGGGCCTAATGGAAACACAGTGATAAATACAATGGTGCAGGGTTTGTGTCAAGGCTTTGCAATGAACATGCTCATCGGCGGTGGTGGTGACGTTAATGGTGGAGCGGGTGACGGTGGTGGATCATCAATCTTGGGAGGTTTGTTTGGTGGTGAATCAGAATTTTGATTCTGAAAGAGATGAAAATTTGAAAAATTGTTTTTTCTTTCGTTATATATTTTGCGCATTTGTATTACTTTTCTTTTACGTTTCTTTCTCTTTTACTTTCTCCTTCTATTCCATTCTATGCATTTCTAAAGCATTATTTTTTAATAAAAATAATTATATATTTCATACATATACATTTAAAGAAGTGTAGTAGATAAATAATTCTGGGAAAAAAGAGTTATTGATAAAATGAAAAGAATAATAATAGAGTTGTAGATGCAAAACTATTCACAATTGTGTAAGCTCGATAGATCAAAGTTATTGATACCTCTTTCTCGACCTAATTTTTCCAGTTTTCTCAGTTTTTTTTTTCTCAGTTTTATGTAGGTTTGGGCAAAATATTCGGAGTCCTTTAAGGCTTTCACAAAAAAAAAATATATATATTCGGAGTCAAAGACAAATACAAAAGCACAACATGAAATTTGAAAATATAAACTAGTTATGCTTTTTTGGGAATTTGGACTTTAAAAGTGAAAAGAATGGTTGGGTGCAAAATTATATTGAATGGGGGCATATTTTTTTTCCAAAAAAGCATACAATTTATGGGAAAGACTCGAACTCTTTGCCTGAATATCTCCAAATTCATGGGAAGACTCGAACTCATATATTTTTCGGGGGAATTACTAAAAATAACCTAAAACTTGATTATTTCTCCAAAACTACACTAACTATTGCATGTTTGGCAAAATTAACCCACAGGGGTAGTGAAATTACAATCCTCACCCTTATAACCAAACAAAAAAACGTTCGCGATATTGACGGTTTTACCCTAGAGAAGTCTACTACGAGAGAGTAGACTTCCCGCGTAGACTTCTTGACCTCTCCAAGAAGTCTACTTTCTTCTAAAGTAGACTTATCGAGTAGACTTTTAAAGTACACTTATCACATGTAATTTATACTGTAGAGTAGAATTCTCTCAAATAATTTCCTTAGAATTATTTAAAAAATTATAAAAAATTAATATTATAAAAAACTTTGATAAATAACCAAAACATATGAATTTTCCATCTATTAAAAATAAAATTTCAAAAAAATGAATCAATTTAAATCAACATAGCCAAATTAGGTTAGAAACTAATACATCTAGAGAAGTCTATTAGAGAAGTCTACTAAATCACTAAGGGCCGATTGGTGTTAGGACTGTAGAGACTTTAGAGCATTTAACAGCCTTTACAGTATTTATTTATCCAATCAAACTTTTGTGACTGTATTATTTTTTAAAGTCTTTAAAGCCTAATAACTGTTTTTCTTCTTGGTTTTCAATATTTTTTTTAAGTCTCATTTTCGGAACTTTACAAATTTTAACAGCCTCTCTCTCCACATAAATAAATGAAAATGTTCTTTTATTGTTTTCTTCTTTCCCAAAACATTTGAAAAGTCTTTCTAAGACTATATATTAAATTTATCATAAAAGCGTTTTTACTAATTAATAATTAATTTTTTTTCCAATCTTTTTGGAGACAGAGTTTTCGTCGTAAAATCATCGTTAATAGTGTCGTCGTAGAATCGTCGTTAATTCGCAAGGTATAGGGTTCGTCGTAAATTCGTGGCAAATTGAGGGGAAAGAAATCGAAGTAAATTCGTAGCAAAATAAAAATCGTCGTTAATTCGTGGCAAAAATGTTTCGTCGTTAATTAGTGGCAAACTGTTAATCGTCGTTAATTCGTGGTAAACTTTTAATCGTCGTTAAGTCGTGGCAACCTGATAATCGTCGTTAATTCGTGGCAAACTGTTAGTCGTCGTTAATTCGTGGCAAACTGTTAATCGTCGTTAATTCGTGGCAAACTGTTAATCGTCGTTAAAATCTCAAATTTTAATAATAAAAATTATAAAAAATAATTTGGTAAAAAAATTATGAACACAATTAAAACATAGACAATTGGCATATATATAAAATAAAATTTCATGAATATGAATCAATTTATAAGTTTCATGTGTATTCGATTTAAAAGGGTTAGGGTTAAGGTTTAAAGTATAGGGTATAAGGGTGTAATTGTTAGGGTAAGAATTTTTTTTTTTTATGAATTCATAATTTATGGTTTGGTTAATGGTTAAATGTTGATATCTTTATTATTTTAACTGTAATTTGTGAATATGTTAAGTAAATTAATGTTTTGATATAAGTTTTAATCAAAGATATTTTATTTTAGGGTTTAGGGTAAGTAGACTTCTCCAGTAGACTTCTCTCGAATAAAATTATACTACACAATAGACTTCTCTAGTAGACTTCTCGAGTAAATTTTTAAAGTAGACTTCTCTCGTGTGACTTATACTGCATAATAGACTTCTGGAGTAGACTTCTCGAATAGAATTCTCTCAAATAATTTTTTGAGAATTAATTAAAAAAATTATAAAAACTTTATTTTATAAACTTAGATAAATAACCAAAACATATACATTTTTCATCTATTAAAAATAAAATTTCAAAAAAATGAATCAATTTAAATCAACATAGCCAAATTAGGTTAGAAATTTTTTTTTATAAATTCATAATTTGTGGTTTGGTTAATGATTTAGCGTTGATATCTTTATTATTTTAACTGTAATTTGTGAATATGTTAAGTAAATTAATGTTTTGATATAAGTTTTAATCAAAAATATTTTATTTAGGGTTTAGGGTAAGTAGACTTCTC
>JAHZTW010000001.1:57046178-57122851 GCA_020283515.1 Alliaria petiolata
ACTACTGAAATAAATATATGAAAACACAAAAAAAATCTACATCTAAGAGTTATTTATTTATTTTATCTCTCATTTATTTTTAATTAAAATATTTAAAACACAGAATCTGTTGCGGTGCTAAGCAACATTAACCATATTTCTCATATATTTGACACACTTTATCAACTATGTTTTTCTGTTCCGCTGCGTTAAATACTTTGGTATGCAATTCGAATCCTTCGAGTAGTATGTTAACGATCTCCCATTAACTTTTTTCAAGCAAATAAATCTTTCTTTCTCTTCACATTCATCTCCCGTATATGATTTCTCTGCTCTCTAGAGAAGTTATGTTTCTCAAGACTCGCATCAAAAGGATCTTTACATGATGTAATTACTTTTTTTGTTTTTATTTTTCTTAAATTAAAATAGATCATTTTTTATTATTTTCTTTTTCTTAAATTGAAATTATGCTTCTCAAAACTCGCATCAAACGCCTCTCTACATGATTTTTGATATACTCCTTCTCATTGAGTTAATTATCGTTAATGTCATATCAATAGCATCTAATTTTTTTTTAATTGATATATATCCTAATTAATCTAATTTACTTTTTGTTTTTATTTTTATTTTTTTTTAAATTGAAATAGATCCTTTAGTTTTATTTTTTTTTTCTTAAATTGAAATATATCCTACTTAATTTTATTTTACTTTTTGAATGTAAATCGATAAATTTAAAATTTTTTAATTTTCTTAAAAATATTGTTTTTGGAAATTCATTTTTATCTTATTATATAAATTTAAAAATAATATTTTACCAAGACATGTGTCAAAATCTAAATCGATAAACTTGACACATGTCAAAATCTTTCCTTTTATTTTATTTATTTCTCTTTTAAAAATAGATAGATGTATTTTCATTTTTCTTTTAGGATTATTATAAATTTTTTTATAATATATTTAAATCAAAACACATGTCGAAATCTAATCGATTAACTTGACACGTGTCACGATCATGTTAATTAGCAACTTTGACGCATCCTACTTTATATAATAATAGATAGCAGACTTCTTTAGCAGACTTCTCGAGTAGACTTCTCTCGAATAGACTTATACCACATAGCAGACTTCTTGAGTAGACTTCTCGAGTAGACTTCTCTCGAAAATTTTCCTAAATATATAAAGAGAGTTTAACCTAATTGTGTTAAAAATAAAGTGTCTCTCTCTCTGTCTAAAATAACGCCTCCTCTCCTCTCCCTCCTCTCTGGCCATGAATCTCTTCTCTGGCCATGAATCTCTTCTCTTTTATTTCTTGTTGTCATTCTCATCTCTATCATATCTATCTCACCTTCAATCTCCTCTCACTTGCTGGTTATGGTAGTGGTAAACAAATATGTGCTTTTGTGTTGCTCTTTTTCTTTGCTTTGTGTTCATATTACAAATTTGAGCTTATTATTACAGATTTTAAATTATTATTGTAGATTTGGGTTTATTGTTGCAGATCTAAACTTATTATTGTATAAATTTGGTAGATTTTGTTGCAGATCTGAAATTGCAGGTATTATTTTTTTCTTCTCTCTTTCTCACAATCAAAGATTCAAAGGTACTACTATCTTATCTTCAGTTTTGAGTATTTCCCAGTTTTCAGTAATTAAAATTTAAATGTTCATTAGTTATGCTAACTGTATTTTAATTATAATTTGGGTTTGATTATTTTTTTAATGTTGGATTAGGTTCAGACTGAGAAAATGGGAGAAAGAATGAAGCTGCTTCAAGATTTTGTGCCTAAAATAAGGTGGAAATTTATGTTTAATTTTAGTTTTGGACTCACTGCGCTTAATTAAATTATTTGCAATTGATTTTCTAATATTTTTTTTCAGATGATTCCATCAAGAAGCAACCGGTTACATGAAGCAGGACTCCAATCAGAAGAGTCTTTTACAGTATTTTTTAATTGATAATGTTAAACGTTTTGAATGTAATTTTTTATATCTCACTGTTATTGGATCTAAGTTCATCTTTGGTAATATGACAATGCTAATAATAAATGATTTTGTTTTAATATGAGCTACATTTTTGTAAACATATTAACTCTTTAGATTGTAGAAATCTCCAAGAAAGACTTAAGTTTTGATTTCAGAGTAGACTTTTCGAGTAAACTTCTCGCGTAGACTTCCAAAGTAGACTTCTCTCGAATAGATTTATACTACATAGTAGACTTCTCTAGTAGACTTCTCGAGTAGACTTCTAAAGTAGACTTCTCTAGAATAGACTTATACTACATAGTAGACTTCTTGAGTAGACTTCTCGAGTAGACTTCTCTCGATAATTTAACTCATTTACATATTTTTAATAAAAAGTGTAAACTTTCGATAAACTAAACTCCAGAGATAAGACAGCAAAAGAAAATATCTAAGATCACAAAAGAGTAAAGAAAACCATCAGAAAACCCAATTTTGAAAACACAAATAGAGAGAAATGAGTACTTAATGTCTTAAAAGAGGTTCTTACAATCAAACTGAAACAAAAGTACTTAAACTGAAACAAAAGTACTTAAACTTCTTACTCAGGCTTTTCCAGTAGACTTCTCCAATAGTCTTCATTAGTAGACTTCTTACTCAGACTTTTTTCTTGACACCTTATTCACTTATCACCATACTTATTCCTTGACATCTTACTCAGTCATCACCATCTTTAAAAGGTGGGAACTTTAATAAATTGGGCGGGAATTTTAACAAATTGAAAAAGTAAACTTTTACACTTCATTAGAAGTCTACTACTAATAAGCTAAATACCTAATAAAAGAAGAAAATTAATTAAAGCTCAATTATAAGAAACAAACATGTAAAACTCATACATAAGCAATACCAATAAATAACACAAACTCAAGAGTTAAAAAGTAATTTTTATTTAACATAAATTACAGATAAATGAATTTTATTAAAAAAATTGAAAAAGTAGACTTCTAAACTTCATTAGAAGTCTACTTACTTCTTGGAGAAGTCTACTACTAATAAGCTAAATACCTAATAACACAAAAAATTAATTAAAGCTCAATTATAAGAAACAAACATGTAAAACTCATACATAAGCAATACCAATTAATAACACAAACTCAAGAGTCAAAAAATAATTTTTATTTAACATAAATTACAGATAAATGAATATTATTAAAAAAATTGAAAAAGTAGACTTCTAAACTCCAGTAGAAGTCTACTAAGTAGAAGTCTATTTACTTCTTGGAGAAGTCTACTACTAATAAGCTAAATACCTAATAACACAAAAAATTTATTTAAAGCTCAATTATAAGAAACAAACATGTAAAACTCATACATAAGAAAGACTAATAAATAACACAAACTCAAGAGTCAAAAAATAATTTTTATTTTTCATAAACTACAGATTAAAGAATTTTATAAAGAAATTAAAGAAGTAGACTTCATCTGAAGTCCGGAAAAGTCTACTTAGTAGACTTCTTAGAGAAGTCTACGACTAATACGCTAAGTACCTTGTAAAACACAAAACCTGATTCCACCATCCCTATAAACTATAAAAACGTATAACTGATATAGAGGTAAGAACACTTACTAACACAAGCTCATGACCAAGAAAATCTTAAAAATTCATTATATATTTGATAAAAAGCGTTTTTTAAAAAATATGGAAAAGTAGACTTCTAAGATGGTTAATGAAGTCTACTGATAGTAGACTTTGTCAAGAAAAGTAGACTTCTTAAGAGAAGTCTACTCGAAAAAGTAGACTTCTCTCAGGTAAGTTTTGCAATTGGCAAAAGATGAGTAGACTTCTCCTCCAAAAGTAGACTTCTGTGAAGAAGTCTACTTTCGGAGTAGACTTCTTACAGGTCATTTTTGCAATTGACCAAACTTTGACTTTATGGAGTAGACTTCTCCGAGATAGTAGACTTCTCGGAGAAGTCTACTCCTAAAAGTAGACTTCATACATGTCACTTTTGCAATTGACCAAGTTTGACTTTTGGAATAGACTTCTTGAACCCTGGAGAAGTTTACTATGGGTTAGTTTTGGGATTGACCAAACATTGAATTAATTAAAAAGTAGACTTCTTCTCAGGCCAAAAGAAGTCTACTTTTTAATTCAACTTTTCGTCACCCCAAAAAAAGTCTAGTAGACTTCTCGAGCTGTCTACTACAAAAAGTCAAAGATTGGTCAATTGCAAAAGTGACATGTATGAAGTCTACTTTTAGGAGTAGACTTCTCGGAGAAGTCTACTATCTCGGAGAAATGTACTCCAAAAAAGTTAAAGTTTGGTCAATTGTAAAAATGACCTGCCTTTAAAGAAGTCTACTCGAGAAGTCTACTCTATTTTGTTTGTTCTCAAAGGAAATGGAGTAGACTTCATCTGAACTGGAGAAGTCTACTTTGTTCACGCGGTCAATTGCAAAACTAACCTTTGCGTTGACTTAGTAGACTTCTCCAGGTAAGATGAAGTCTACTTTCGCAGCCCAGATCTGGAAAACACGAAATTTGACTGAAAAAATGACTTACCACTTGTTTTTAACATCTTTTCAAGCTAAAAAATGGGTTTTTGGTGCAATTAAAGCTTCAAATTGGTTGAAAATGGTGGTTGGGTGAATTGATGATGATGGCATTTTCGTGAATAAGTGAGGAAGATGAGGATTATTTGGTCAATTGGATTTCCAAAAATTAAAGAAATTAATTTGAATCAATGGCAATTTCGTAAATATTTGAAAGTGAGAAAGATGGTTTGGAGAGAAAGTGGTTAATGTTGAAATGAGAAATTTGGTGGGTTAGATTTGCAATTGACCTCAATTCTTGAGTCATTTTTGCAAACCACCCATAGTTTTTTGGTTAAAATTTCTGGTTTTATTTCCTTTGAACGGGACTATTTAAACTATTAGAACCTTTTTATAAAGAGTTTGTGTTTGTTATCAAATCCGGCTTTGAACACCTTGGTATAAACAGTAATCTCACCGGGAAGTAGTTCACTGGAACCACAGCATGAGAGTAGTAATATAGTATAAGCTTAGTTTCATGCGTCGCAAAAGTATTGTGAATTTAGGAGGTGATCCGGGAATCGACAAAAATTATCCGTTGTAAAACTATTGTTGTTTTCGTAATTTGTATAAAAACAATACTTCAATTAAAAAAAAGTAGTTTTTGTTTTTATTGATTCACGGTCCGACCGGTTTAAACATTGCGAAGTTTTTCAGATCAATTTCTGGTACAGTTTTAAAAACATCGGCATGTTGTCTAGATTTGGGCAAATTACGTAGAACCAAAAGAACCAAACTGAACCGAACCAAATTAGTAGATGGCAAACCGAACTGAATATTCATACTCTAATAGTTTTTTATTTGAAATATTTTGGATATCTCGAAACTGTAACAAATCAAAAGCTGGAATACCCAAAGTATAATTGTATACCCAAAAATATTAGTTAGATTTAGATTTAAAATAACCAAAATACCTAAATTTACATATATAAATTCGAAAATATTAGTTATGTTTATAAACCGAAATAACTAATATATCCGAATGTCATTATATCGTTATACATTTCAAAATAAAAAATATATCTTTTGCAAATTGAACCAAATTTTATGAACATATTTTTTTCATGCTATTTCGGTTAGTTCGAATAGTTTTTTCGGATAGTTTAATTTGATTCTTTCAGATAATTCGAGTACAAATATCCGATTCGAATCGAAATCGAACCGAACCCATTTTTTTTTCTTAGCCGATTCTCAGTTCTACTACCCGACCGACCCGAAAAGCTTGGTTCTTATATGGATCTTAAATTTTTTTACTCGAATTATTCAAAAACCAAAAAACTGAATCGCATAATCCCTACAGATACGGAACCATAACATGTAATATTGGTTTAGTCACAAGACTCAGTCGGTTTTTTAACCTCTAAACTTTGTTTAGTTTTTCAGTCGAGCTATACTTGTTAAAAAAAATTATATATATATTGGACTGAATTTCAGTGAACAACCAGATGGTCGTTTTTTTCTTTCTGAAGAACGAGAGACTTGAGAATACAAAAATCATTTTATGTCTATGTATTAGAGATGAAAATGAATAAATTGAAAACACATCAAAATTTCAGTTCTTAATCTAAAAAACCAAATGCGATTCACAACGACAATGTGGAGACAACAATCTCTGGAAAAGCTCAAACCCAAATATCGTATATACACAGTAGGTTCTTCATCTTATTCATCATCTCGTTTATAAAGTGCACACAACCTGTTCGAAAAAAGTCCTGACCGAGATCGGGAGAATTATACGAGCTTGCTATTTGGGTTTTCTCGTGACGGACGAACTCAAGAAGCAACGAGACTCTTCTTGAACATACACCGCTCTGGATTAGAGATGGACTGCTCAATGTTTTCCTCTGTTCTAAAGGTTTCAGCTACTCTGTGTGATGAGCTTCTAGGTAGACAATTGCATTGCCAATGTGTAAAGTTTGGATTATTAGACGAAGTAAGTGTTGGCACATCGCTTATTGATACGTACATGAAAGGTAGCAAGATTAAGGAAGGAAGGAATGTTTTTGATGAGATGAAAGAGAGGAATGTTGTTACTTGGACTACTTTGATAAGCGGGTATGCGCGGAATTCATCGAACGAGGAAGTTCTAACATTGTTTTCGCGAATGCAGGAAGAAGGGACGAAGCCGAATTCGTTTACTTTCGCGGCTGCTCTTGGAGTTTTGGCTGAAAAAGGAGCTGGTGGGAGGGGAACTCAGGTACATACAGTCGTAGTCAAGAACGGTTTAGATAAAACGATTCCAGTTTCTAACTCTCTGATTAATCTGTATCTCAAGTGTGGGAATGTTAAGAAAGCTAGAATCTTGTTTGATAAAACTGAAATAAAGAGTGTGGTGACTTGGAACAGTATGATCTCGGGATATGCGGCGAACGGGCTTGATCTAGAGGCGTTGAGAATGTTTCACTCTATGAGGCTTGAACATGTTCGGTTATCTGAGTCGAGCTTTGCATCAGTTGTCAAGCTCTGCGCTAACCTCAAGGAGCCGAGGTTCGCCGAGCAGCTGCATTGCAGTGTTGTGAAATACGGGTTCTTGTTTGATCAAAACATAAGGACGGCTCTGATGGTAGCTTATAGCAAGTGTACAGCGATGCGTGAGGCTCTTAGGCTGTTCGAAGAGACTGGTTTCCACGGGAACGTTGTGTCGTGGACGGCGATGATTAGTGGTTTCTTGCAGAACGACGGGAAAGCGGAAGCTGCGGATTTGTTTCGGGAAATGAGGAGGAAAGGTGTTAGGCCGAACGAGTTCACTTACTCTGTCATTCTCACAGCTCTTCCTGTAATTTCTCCATCAGAGGTCCACGCACAGGTTGTAAAGACTAACTACGAGAGATCTTCAACCGTTGGAACTGCTCTTCTTGATGCTTATGTGAAGTTGGGTAAAGTAGATGAGGCTGCAAAAGCTTTTAGCGGTATCGATGATAAAGACATTGTGGCTTGGTCAGCGATGCTTGCAGGTTATGCTCAGACCGGAGAGACAGAGGCAGCTATAAAGATGTTTAGCGAGCTCACAAAGGGAGGGATAAAGCCGAACGAGTTCACATTCTCTAGCATCCTTAACGTGTGTGCTGCTGCTACTGCGTCTACGGGACAGGGAAAGCAATTCCACGGGTTTGCGATAAAATCAAGACTCGATAACTCTCTCTGTGTTAGTAGTGCTCTTCTAACCATGTATGCAAAGAAAGGCAACATCGAGAGCGCGGAAGAAGTCTTTAAAAGGCAAAAAGAGAGAGATCTAGTGTCATGGAACTCGATGATCTCTGGGTATGCACAACACGGGCAAGCTATGAAGGCTCTCGATGTTTTCAAGGAGATGAAGAAGAGAAAGGTGAGAATGGATAGCGTAACATTCGTCGGAGTGTTTGCTGCTTGTACACATGCCGGGTTAGTAGAAGAAGGCGAAAAGTATTTCGATATAATGGTGAGAGAATACAAGATTGCACCTACAAAAGAGCATAACAGTTGTATGGTGGATCTATACAGCCGAGCCGGGCAACTTGAAAAGGCTATGAAGGTAATAGAGAACATGCCGTACCCGGCTGGTTCCACGATATGGAGAACTATTCTTGCTGCATGTCGTGTGCACAAGAAAACAGAGCTTGGGAGATTAGCTGCAGAGAAGATCATTGGGATGAAACCTGAGGATTCAGCTGCGTATGTGTTGTTGTCTAATATGTATGCAGAGTCAGGAGATTGGCAAGAGAGGGCCAAAGTAAGGAAGCTTATGGACGAGAGAAACGTGAAGAAAGAAGCTGGTTACAGTTGGATTGAGGTCAAGACCAAGACTTACGCTTTCTTGGCGGGTGATCGGTCTCATCCTCTCAGAGATCAGATCTATATGAAGCTACAAGATTTGAGTACGCGGCTGAAGGATTTAGGGTATGAGCCGGATACAAGTTATGTGCTTCAAGACATTGATGATGAGCATAAAGAAGCTGTTCTTGCTCAGCATAGTGAGAGATTAGCTATTGCTTTTGGATTGATCGCTACGCCAAAGGGAAGTCCTCTTTTGATCATTAAGAACCTTAGGGTTTGTGGAGATTGTCATGTAGTTATCAAACTGATTGCAAAGATTGAAGGAAGAGAAATTGTAGTTAGAGATACAAACCGGTTTCATCATTTCAGCAGTGATGGGGACTTTTGGTAAAAAGAAAAACATTGTTCGACCATTTGAAACATTTTTTTACACATTTTCGAGAAATAAGACAAATGCAATGTTTTGGGATCAAATCAAACATGGGTTTGAGATTTGTTTACTTCTCAAGTACGTACATAAGGAGAAAGTCAAGAGACTAATGATAGTGATAGGAGTGACAAATCTATCAACCTTCTTCTCCAAACTCCTGTGTGAATCTCTCATGGACATCAAGGTCAGATTTGCTCACTGTTGGCCTTTGTCTAGCAAGTACCTTCTCGAAATCATTTCTGGTGATCGGTGGTGGAATAATCTGTTAAATACACAAATCAGTCTTTAGTTTAACGGCATACATGGCTTAATGACTACAAAAACCCAAGAAATTCGGTATCATTTGACCAAACGAACTCTGCAGAACGAAATTCTCTTAAGAGCAGCTAAACGATCATGAGTCTTCCAGCAGATTTATGAGAGGAACTAAAGGATTTAAAAAGGACAGAAGTTTAAAACACAAGAGCTAATCATAGATATAAACTTTTGATGTGTACCTTTTCGGCAAGGCCTTTAGCTGCAAGATCTTGCATTGTGGTTTGGATTGCTCCAGGTTGCCTAGGTCCACATGGCATCCATGCACCATCAGCTGACTTGAAGAAGAACATTGCATCTTGGGTTTTGCGCACAGGTTCAAAGAGAACGTCTTTGACCTGCAAGAGTCCGAAAGATTTAAGGTTAAGGTTAATCCATCTAACGCCACTTCGAGGCAAACTGTGGAAAACAATAGATCACTAGGGCCAAGTTACTTACACAAACGGCCACATCTGAACCAGAAAACCCTTCTGTCTTGAGTCCTAAATATTCAAAATCAGGTTCCGTTAAATTATGAGGCGTGTCTCCCAAATGGACCTGCATAATACACAAATTTCATTAGTAAACGGATTATGTTCTCTTGAAAGATTTTACTTGAGGAACATAAAGCAAATGAACATCTAATACTTTGAACATGTGCTGCCGAGCCTTGGCTTCTGGCAGAGGAATATAGATACGCTTATCAAAACGTCTTCTAATAGCCTGAAATCAACATGGTGTTAAGAAAGCAGTAATATTCTAAACTGGCAAAGAAAATATAGAACTAATCCACTCTTATGACTTTTCACCTGATCAAGAGCATAAGGTGTATTGGTTGCTGCAAGTACAAGTACTTTATCATCACTGTGTCCAACACCCTAAAAAGAAAAAGAGATATATGTAAAGAGAAGAAACGTTTCTGCTAGAATTGAATGACAGGGAGTTCAGTTTGGAAAAGCTTTTGTACCTGCATCTGCACAAGAAGCTCTGTTTTGATACGTCTTGAAGCTTCGCTCTCGTTTCCTTCTCCACGTTGACCGCACAAAGAATCTATCTCATCAACGAAAATAATCGATGGAGAACTTTCACGGGCCATCTCGAAAAGGTTTGATACTAGCTTCTCACTTTCACCCATCCACTTCGAGACCAGGTCTGATGAAGACACGCTGATGGTTGGGAGATAAAAAGGAAACAACTATTCTTAAGCTATAACGTGTTTCCAAGTATAAACACTGTAAACACAAGATAAAATAGAAAAAACAACAAAACATAAAGTACACAGCCAGCCATAAATCAAAACCCAAGACCCCAGCACTGGATGCTAGCTTAGAAAGTTTTCATCATTGTGATCAAGAATGTGTGGGCACCCTTACACCAAAGGATCTGCATGCTTGCCTAATCAAAACAACATGTGTTGGTTCTCCTATAGGACATTTAGATTCTACCAAAGACTACACACTAGCTTTCCAAATCTAGGTTAACATGTATGAATAGCAGAGACTACTACAACTTCATGCAAGATACAGCTAAAAATGAAAGCTTTGCAGCAAACATAATACTCTCTGAATTCGAAGAATACATACTCAAGACCAAACTCAAACCAATCCCAAAATACTCAGATACACCTACCTCTCTTAGTAACTTTTGAAATCCATGAGTATTTGATGTATGGCAAGAAGTCAAAATGAAAGAGCTAAGACACTGCACTATCATCCTCGTCCAAGACTTAAACACTTTTACACAACAGTTACCTGAAAAACGTAGAATCTGCTTCAGTAGCAACAGCCTTGGCCAAGTACGATTTTCCAGTTCCAGGCGGCCCATACAGCAGAAAAGCTCGCCATGGCCGCCTCTTTCCTAAGAAATCAACAAGCAAGTTTAATCAAATTCACTATCTTCACAGGAAAATTAGTCTTTCCAAATGATTTCAATGAAGCACAATTCATAAAGAGAGATATTTTTTTTCATCTTCGATGATTCAAAATACTCACCGGTGAAGAATTGAGGAAACTTTACAGGCAAAATCACAGCTTCCTGCAAAGCTTGTTTGGCACTCTCAAGCCCAGCAACATCCGTCCACTTGATGTTAGGCTTCTCCCTCACGATCGCAGAGTTCAACCCAGCTCGAAGCTTTGATTGCTCCGGATCCTCCCCGTCTTTACCACCGCCTTCTCCGTCTTTCGGCTTAGTCTTCGGCCTCGTCGCGACCGCCGCGTCGCCGTTGGATCCCGGGCCCGATCCACCCTCATCGAGAACGGCACGGATCTCCTCCGCACGGCGGAGATACTCGGTGAATTTCTGGGTGATAGCTTCTCTGATCTTCGGATTCTTCTCGTACTTGAGATGGGTTTTGAAGTACTCGAGCGCGTTCATGTACAGAGGGAAAGCCTTATTGTAATTCCCGGCATTGTCTTCTTGAACCGCTTGCTTCACGTACTCGATCGCTTGTTCCTTGAAATTGCTATACATAGCTTAGGGTTTACCAAATTTTATAGGCTCGGAGCTTAATTGAAGGGGGAAAACAAAAATTGAAATCGGTGTGATCAAGGATCAAAAGGAGCCTTGAAACCCGTGGTGAGAAAATTTTCAGATGGATTTAAGCGAGAAAGAGGATTGAAGAAAGAGGAGACCGAATGAATGTAATGGAAGCGATGAAGAAAAGCCAGATTTGGACGTCGGAGACGAAATGGTCAAGAAAACAACGGAGCGTAGGTTTGCAGAACGATGAAACGTTGAGGCGTTTCGGAAGGGTGTGAAAAATTGGCTTAACGTTTTGATGAATGACATGGAAAACACTTGCCGTTTGTTTCATATTATATTTGTTCTCAACCTTAAAATACAGACCCACATAGAAATTATGTATAATGTAATCTATATATTAATGACAAAAAGGTAATCTATATATTTGAATTTCTCTAAATAAATTTACTTGAAAGAATTAATCATTTTCATCAATATTTGAATGCCTTCAAAGTTTTAAATATCATCATATTACCAAGTATAGTTTTCTTAGATAGAACCAATAACCAAAAAAATTCCTCATATTACTCCTTCAATTATTATAATCCTATTTGAAGAAGAATTATAGTTTGATTTATGATTTTGATGAAATAATATATTCTAAAATTTTTCTGTTCATTTGGAATTACATTGTTATTATTATTATTTTTTTGATTCTTCGTCAAAATGTGTTTTCCTATCACATCAAAATATGTTTTTCTATCAACAAAACGCTTTCTTTTGACATAAAAAATGTATAGCAACTACAATTATTTCTTTTAATAAAGATGATTAAAGTCTCTTCGGGATGACGCTACAATTAGCAAAAAATGACGCAAAAGAATGGTTGGATGCTCAAGCCTATATTATTAGTATGGATGCATAACAGCGAGTACTAATCAGCGGTTACAGAGTTGGAGAAGATCACATTTGGGATGGATGAAATGTAACTATGATGGGTTCATGATATGCAACAACAACAAACAAAAGCACGATAGGTTATACGAGATGAAATAGGTGTTTATATGGGATTAGGACAAGCAGAAAGTCAGCTTCTACTAAATGCTTTGGAGAGTGAAGCCCAATCACTACTAATAGCAATGCAAAATTGTTGGCTCAAAGGATATAAGAAGATTATTTTTGAAGGAGACTATAAGTGTTTGATGGATTTGATTAACAAGAAACACATTGGAGTTTGGTATTCTTAATTGGTTAAGAGAGATTTGGCATTGGTCTACTCGTTTTGAAGAAGTCAAATGGCAGATCCCTCGAGAACAAAAATTTGCAAGCGCACTTGTTAACCACAAACAACATTCCAAACAATGACATCTTTTGTTTTCACAATTATGTACCAACTGTAATAACTAATCCTCTGCATTATGATTTTTTTTTTAAGTTTATCAATATAGTATTATTATTCAGAGAAAAAAAAAAAACCAGAACTATCATGGCTCGTGCACGATAACACGTTCAAATCGAGAAATAATCAATTTTTTATATAAGAAAACAAAATTCAGAAAGAAAAAAAAAGACGATTGAAAAAAGGGTTTTTTAGCTGGATATACATATTGGGTTTTAAAATTAAATTTATAGCTATAAGCAATCTGAAACAAATAAACTAACCAAAAACCCTAAAATCTCTAATTTTTGGATGAAAATACCCTTGCTAACTAATATGTTCGTTGGGAAAAGATGAGAGTCGGAAATTCTATACTATTTTGCCATTGTAAAATAGTCTAATTTGTCATTGTTAAATAGTAAGTATTTATTATTCTATTCTATTTTTCAATACAACAATATAGAATGCTATTTCATATATGGTGATTCTGTTATAGATAATACAACAATATAGAATTCTAATTCGTTGTCTCTCCGCATTTCAGTTCACGTGAACTTATATATTGAGTTGTGTGGCTTTGGGAGCTTATTGAATGTTATGGCTTTAACTACGAACATCCTTGCAGCTATATTCACTAAGTAAATAAAACTATTATCATACCAATCAGCATAAACAGTTTATATACTACATAGACAAAAATAAATAACAGTTTTCCCATTTATACTACATACAAACACAAAAATATATTCACAAAACCAGTCTAATCTAATATTGAAAGAGCAACCAAATATTCAAAGGACAATCAAATATATTCACAAACAGAGGCAAATGAGCTTAGTTGTTAGCTGCTATTTGCACAAGTAGTTGATAAAATAGTACGTGACAAACAAACAAAATACTCAAAGTCTTTGATAATAGTCCACGATAAGCTTGTACACATTCTCGCCACCGTTCTTACTTAAAGTCTTCAATGCCTGCATGAGAACCCCCATAGCATCATCTGAAGATGAGGTCAACACAAACATTAACAAAATAGTACAGTACAAAAATCAGTATTTAGAATAACCATGGCTAGAAAATCAAAATAGTATAGCAAACACTTTCAAATATAATTGATTACCCAGTTTCAATTTTGACGAAGAACTATTCATCATGTTGCACAAGCTTGAAAATTTTGAGATTGACTTGGAACTTCCGATGAAATCAAATTGCAATATGATCAAACACCAATCCATTAAGATCCACCTACTTCAGTGACGCTAGCTCCACCCCCAAAACAAAGATTCAACTAAATCACTTAAATTAAATGATTAACATACAAGCAACCATTACGTTTGAATTGGTCACACATAAATTATTACAAAATAACAAAAGCGTCTACGCATATACTGAACACCAACAATAGTACCTAATGAAAACAAAAAGAATTCCCTCTTTTTCACATCTATACTACACACAAAAAACAGTATAACAATATAAGAATATGGTTCTATATTACACACGAACCACAAAATTGGATTTGCTATATAGAATCCTAGATCCTCAAAATTAGCCTACCACTGTTTCTCGGTGGTATGCATTTATCAAGAAAAGGCAACCTTTACGACACACCGGGGAAAAATGGGAACCAATCAAGTGTTGATCGACGAATAAATTTTTGGTGAACAGCGTCCTTGAACTTTCGGATCAAAGGATCCGAGTGCGATTGAGAGGCGCTGTCAATTTCGTAAATATCACCGCCATGACTATCCACACGATCGGAGGATTAAGATTGGAAGTAAATAAGGTGTGATGAAGGGAGGAGAGAGGCTAAGAGAACGGAAGTGGGTTGTTTGGATTGAGAAAACGAACATAACAATAGTTTTGTCATTATACATATTATACACATAATATCATAGCACCTCTTTTGATATGGTTACAAGGTTAAATAACATGTTTAATATGGCTACTCAGCCAAAAATCTCTTGAAAAAAATATTCCAATAAAAAGAAGAGTGTATCCAAATTCCAAACTATTTTAAACCGGTTAATTACCGTCTTAACCGCTTAAATCGGTAGACAAGGCGTCTAAACCGCAAAATCGAATTTAGGGCGCTTTCTCCAATCACCAGGAAAATATAAAAAGTCAAAAACAGTTGACTTACCTGTCAACACAGTAATCGAATTGGACGAAAATGGGAAAACGAGAGAAAAAATCCAATCGACGTCGCCATAAAGGAGAATTCTCGAATGACGGCGAAGATTTCTACGATCGAAACCCGCCGGCTGCTGCCGCCTCCGTCGACGAAAACGAAGAAAACTCAGAGGAAGAAGAAGAAAACGAGGGAAACGACGAGCTCCAGTCATCGGATTTGCCTTCAAAGTTCCTTTTATACCAACAATCAGTGCAGGTAATAATAGTAACTCGCGACTCTGTGTTTTTGCCCTTTTAGGTTACATTTAGTGGTTTTATGAAATCAGGGTTCTTCTTCTTCTGGCAAATTTCATTTTCAGCGTAATTGTTTCCGTTTGTTAATCAAGAAAATGCGAACTGTTACCATTTGAAAGGAGAGAGTTCTTGGGTTTGATTATTTGAGGAGAGACCTCTAATGTGAATCTTTCATGTGATCCATGTATGTTTTGAGGCTGGTCACACTTCTTGATTTGGTTATACTGTCAAGAAATTTGTCTACTTTTGGCGTTTTTGAATGCTAATGCTTTCTGTTCGAAATCAGTTCTTGATGGGTCATTGTCTCATTGAGTTTATGGAACTAAAGAAAGTTATTTTCTTTTGATCTCTGCATCTTCTTACAGAAAGAAGCATTAAGCTTTTTAACCCATTGTATTATTTTGTTTTGGTGCAGTCACCAAAAGGAGACATAAGCTACTTGCAGAAGTTCTTTTTGATGTATGTGGGTGGAAGGCAGCCTCTCCATTTCCAAGAAGATTTCTGTGGCACTGCTCTTCTAAGGTAAGTAAATAAACGTGTGTTCACGACTCACGGAGATACACATTTCGTTTCACTAAAAACGGTATGAACTATAGCTCTTTCTTTACTTGCCTGGTTAAATGGCCATCTTGAATCGTTTGAATAGTGCGGAATGGCTTAAAACAGACACAAGGCGGACTGCTATAGGGCTAGATTTCGACCTCGAGGCGATAGAATGGTGCATGGATAACAACATCAGTAAGCTCGGCGCTGACGGGTGTTCAAGAATGTCGCTTTTCCACGGGAATGTTCTGAGCCCTCTTGAGGCTAAGCTAGTGGAATCCAAATCCCACGAGCTGATGCAAAATATCACCTTGGATGACGATGGTGATAACGAAGATTCGGTTGAACCTGGTGTCGAGTCCTTAGAGAAAGATGGACATGATTCGTTACCGAAGAGGGATATCGTGTGCGCTTTCAATTTTAGCTGCTGTTGTCTCCACAAACGCTCGGAGTTGGTTACTTACTTCAAGAATGCACGCGAGGCTTTGTCCAAGAGAGGCGGTATTTTCGTGATGGATTTATATGGAGGTGCTTCTGCTGAGGGACAGTTGAAGCTTCAACGGAAATTCCCGAGTTTCACGGTAAGAAAGTTAAATTCTTATACTTTCATTTGGTAAAAAAGCGTGTCACAGAGACATAAAAGATGAAACTTTACTAGGAATAAACTAACGATTGTTCCTATTCATGTGGCAGTATACATGGGAGCAGGCTGAGTTCGACATTGTAAGTCGCAAGACAAGGATCAGTCTGCACTATCATCTTCAGAAGCAGAACAGAAAGATTCGCCATGCTTTTTCATATAGCTGGAGACTGTAAGTGGCCCTGTACTCTGCTTCCACATCCATTCTTTCTGCAATGTTGGACGAAAAGAAAGCATCTTTATATACTTTGTACGAGATTTGCTTAGCTTTTTAAGATAACTTGATAAGCGTAGTATGATGTCTCATCTGTCATGTTAGGTTCTTGCATCCCTTGGCTTTTGGTTTCTTGGTTTGGTGAGTTAGATATCCTATAGTGCAGCCATTAATAGATCAAAACTCACAGAAGCTCGCGATTTTTTATGTTATATTCGGGTCAAGACAATATTCTTGCTTTTCTTGATGTTACTTGCACTATTGAACATGGATCTATTATTCAGTTTAAGTTCCTGATAAGCAAATTCACTTCTGTTTCATGCGTGTGTAGGTGGTCATTGCCGGAGATAAAGGACTGTATGGAGGAAGCCGGGTTTAGATCAGTCCATTTTTGGCTCAGGGAAATGCCGGACGCTTCTGAAATGCGTAGAACAGATGGGTTTGGTGCAGGACGTGATATCAAGTACGAAGAAGTCAAGAGCTTTCAACAGTGCGATGCTTGGAATGCTTACATTGTTGGGGTCAGCGTCTAGTTTTTTAACCGAGAATATATGGTTTAAAGTCTTTAACCGGAATCCACCTTAACCATGCCAAGAGAATCGGTTATGCTTTCTATCTTTTGGTTAATAAAGCTATGAAAACCTGACGCTAGCCATTTATAATCAGATTCTTGGTTGGTTTTTTGTTTTGCTTTTTGTGTGTGTTCTGATTTTTATTAAAAACCCAAAGGTGAAAATACAAGTTGTGTGATACAAAATCCGCCAAAATATGAGAAATCTCCCAAAACAAAGCAAAAGAAAAAAGCATAAAAACAAACAAAGGAAGCCACATAATACTAAAAATAGAGCTACTAGCTAATGAACCATTGACACAAATTTCATTCACATCCTTGGTTGATTTTACATCTGTTTTTTTTTTTGTATTTCTTACTCAAAATGCAGTGGCTATTCCATAATTTTTTTAACAGAGTCAAAATATCAAGAAAAATATATTATGATAAGTAAAAATATATTAAACAAACCTACCAGCTGTGCAGCTAACTTTTCTTATGTACATAAAAACTAATATCAAGATTTATGGGAGGTCATGTGACACTTTTTTTTCGTAATAGGTCCACCCTCACGAAAAGATGTATGAAATTCTGAATTAAATGATGATCAATAATTTTTTATAGGTCTGGACATAAAAACTGGATCCGAGAAATCGAATCGAATTAAACTGAATTAAAAAGTACCGAACCAAATCGAAACTGGTTTAAATTTCCGAATGGAGCCTTCACTCCTAGGCTTCGGCAAAAAACCCGGATCCGAAAACCTAAACTGGAACCGACCCGAAATAACCGGTTCAGATCGGGTTCGGTTATGATCATTTTTACCCGATGGGTCCTGAATTTCAGAACCGGAGGTATCAGTTCGGTTCCGGTTCATACCCGGAACCGATCGGTTACCCGAAAACTTTTTTTTTTCCTAGTTATCTTGTGATCGAAAGCAGGTTTTGTGGGGAGATTACCTGACGAACCAGAAGAATCCAGAAGTCGAATTACATATGGTTTCGAAGGTCTCGCAGTCAGCTATTCAGATTTTCTTTCCGTTATCGATTCCGAGGTATATTCGATCCGGAAATCAGTTCGCAATTTTTTTTTTGTGTATTTGGATACATTTCGAGTATACGGATACTTTTTTTTACTATTTCGGGTCTAATCGGGTACAAATACCCGAACCGAACCGAAATTATAGGAGAACCGATTTTTTTGGGTTTTAAACGGTTCTGAGATTTGAGAACCGAACCGACCCGGAACCGGTAGGAACTGAATTTAAACCGAATCGAAATCCTTTCGGTACCTATATTGGTATAAATTCTCTGTATCCGAAAGATCCGGAACCGAACGGTACCTACCCGAAACCGAACTGAATACCCGAATGCCCATGCCTATTCACTCCTATATCCGAAGAACCGGTACCGAATCCGAACCGAACTGAGAACGAATGGATACTCAAAAATGGCCGAGAACCAAACGGGTACCCAAAAATATCCGAATCCGAAATACCCAAAACGTAATTTTATAGGTATTTCTATAGGTATTTCAAATATTTTTAGGTTTTTTCGGGTACTTGGAGTAAATCGGGTATTTTCGGATACCCATTTAAGATATTTCGGGTATTTTCGGATACTTTTGGATATTTCTTGGCTAATTCGGTTACAAGTACCCGAACCAATCCAAAAATTTAGTTACTTTCGGGTACAAAAATCCGAACGTACCCGTTTCAGATCGGGATTCGGGTAAAAGCCGGTTCTTCAACTTTGATACAGAACTGACCCGGACCCAACATGAACCGAAACAAACCCGACCCAAAAATTAAAAAAAACTCGAATGGGAGTTATAGCCTAAAACCAAAATAACTAACATCTGAATAGACCCGAGCCGTATCCGAACGGATATCCGGATGTCCATGCCTTTTTATATAAGAACTTGAATGCACAAAAACAAATATTAAAAGGAAAATGATCGGACCAATTAATGATGTTTCATTTGAAGTAATGTAATAACTCAAATCGGCTTAAAGAAGAAAATCAGAGTTAATGGGTTTTCAAGAGAGATATTTATTGAAAATAGCCGGAGCTCGCGAGGTACACGGTGAGTTTAGGTCGTCGGAATAAGAACGCCGATCTAAACTTGAAAGAAGAAAAATCTAGAGCGATTAACGATAAGTTGCTATGTTTGCTCTAGGTCTCTTTCTCTCGATTTCTCAATGGCCTCAATGTTGTGAAGCCCTCCTATATTTATAGCGTCCTCAAGTCGGTCTTCAAGGCTTGCTCTTTTCCTTTTTGGAAAAGGAAAGTTTCCCGAGAGATGGCCGACCTAGCGATTTCTCCGGATTGATATGGATAAATGGAAGATTTCCATTTCCCTAGCCGACCTGAAGTTACGAGTGTAACCTTAGGGGTTTTTAATGGGCCGATCTTAATTTGCATTGGGCTTTTTAGAGGGGATATGAATCCCGGCTCTAACAGTTAGTCCCCCCCCTCCCAGTTCGGCAAACGAAAATGTCGAGTTTACCAAATTTAGAAGGAAATGTTCGATGTGAAATGAGGTCGGCTCAATTATAAGTTAGAATTATAAAGTAAATTTCATACCTTTGAACTTTCAGGTCGGGGCTCATACAGGAAACCATAGTTTATGGCGTGTTGGCTTTAGACCTGGCCCCTTAAATCCACGCGCGCCGATTCGACTTCGTAGGTCCGCACGTTTAGACCTAGATTTGACACGTGTCATCCATGCGACGGTTTGCCGATTAGAAATAATGTGAAGTAATGCGAACAGTCGCCGATGTAATGATGACTCTTGGGAACCGTTCTAAGTTTTTCTATAAATAAGGCAAGGTTGCCTCATTTCTGCATTTTCTACTTCGCGAGAGAAAGGATTGCAAAGGTTAGCTTTCGATTCTCTCTGCTTCTTTTTATTTTTATTTATTTCTCCGGTAGTCTCTCTCCGCTGTCTTCGTTCGTTGCTCGGCCGTGATTTCTTCGATCTGCAGCCGTGTTCTTCGAAGATGTTGAAGATTGGAAAAAGCCGATCCGGACCCAGGAAATCTAGGTCAGAACAAGAGAAAGCTGATGAGATCAGTGTTTTTCTGGACGAATTTCTCAGAATATCGAAGGAAGATGCGACCGTTCAGAGCCGATCTAAAGGGAAAAAGGTTACTTCGTCCTCAAATCGATCTCTTTCCGGGTCGGATGAAGAAGACGAAGCCGAATACATGGTGAGGAAAGCCGTAGCGGAACGTTTCATCGCCGACCAGACCGGGACTGTTCGTAGGGATGACGCCGAGGCGTCGACGCGCGCCCCATTTCTGATCTCCGAACTGCGTGATGAAGATGACCGATCTGGTGGATCGATGCAGTTGGTGATTCATGACGGGGGTGACCGATCTGGAGGATCAGGTGCGATGGTGATTCATGATGAGGATGGCAGATCAGGAGGATCGAATGAGATGGCGATATGCGACGATCTGAACCTCATACTTGTTGAGGAGCACGCGAATCGGTTCAGTGTCATTGATCTGAACCCAAAGGTGAAGAAGGTTCGACAAAAGAAAGGGGAGCCTAAAGTCAGGTCAGTAGCTGATAATGCCCTTGGGGTTCTTCCAACGAAATCTACTATGGAGTCTTTGGTTTCTCTGAAGGAGGAGTGCGACATTAGTCCGAACGTGATCTTCATGGTTCCTAGTCCGTCAGAACGGCCATGGGACGCTCCACCAGGATGGATATGTTTGTATGAGTGCTTATTTCGCAAATTTCACTTATGGTTCCCTCTTTCTCGCCTACTGCTCGAGTATGCCGACAAGAGAGGGTTGTCGATCTCACAGTTTTCGCACGCTACCATCCGTCTGATCGTTAGTCTTCTAGTTGTCTCGGTCAAACATAAGACTCTTATGGACTACGCCGTTTTTCACGCGATGACATGTACGAGAAAGCATAAAACCGGTCTGAAGTACAGAGGCTCGTACTACACGAGTATGAAGTCGAGGTTCTACATCGTCACTGGCGGTCATTCCTCCAAGGTCGGGAACTGGCGCGATCAATACTTCTTCGTGCTGATTAATGATTCCTCTGTTGTTGATCGCGACATACCGATTAGAACGAAATGGGGAGAGATTACCGGTATAAATCTTTGCTTATATCTTCATATAAGGGCAAATATGATTTCTGATCGGTTTGTCTAGTGCAGGTCATAATTATGTTGCCTTTGTTGACGATCCTAAGGAAATCTTTGAGATCGCGGAACGTTCTGCAACAATTACCTGGCCGAGCACCACAGAGGAGAGAATTGCGAGAACTCAAGGTAAGTGATTCATATAACCACACTGAGACTTTTGAACTTATTGCCGACCTGACAGTATTTTGTTTCCCGTTCAACGACTAGCCAGGATCAGATTATCCCGGCTGGGGATCAAGACTTGCAGGGGGCATCTTTGGAGATGCTCCGAAAGGACGATGAGGCTGCTAAGAAGGCCGAGGAGCTTGCTGAAAAAAAAGCTTAGAAAGCTGCTGCTAAGAAAGCTGCCAAGGAGGCTGGGATAGTTGCTAAAGCCAAAAAGAAGGCTGCTGATAAGAAGCGTAAGAAAACTCCGGCGACAGGTGAAGAAAACGAAGTGACCGATCCTGGTACGGGTGGATCAGTTGACGAGAATGCTGATCCTACTGGCCCGAACGAAAGGGCGCCCGGGCCGAAGAGGTCTCGGATTGAGAGGACATTCCACCCCTTCAGATTCTCGTATGAATACCGCGGAACCGGGCCGATCACTAGTGATACGATGACTTGTCTTGACTTTTTCCTCAAACTCAAGGATCATCCGGCGGGACGTTCTACCGACATTTCCGGTCTTATCCGGGATGAGGACATCGCGCGTTTCGCTATGGAACAAGCTCAGGTAATGCAGATTTATTCTCTGTTTAGTTTCGGTTTCTTTTCCCTTACTTATTCGAAAAGAGATGGTCCACATAAAATTTTTACTGGCCCTCAGCACCACGTTAAACGTGATTTACGGCTATGATCGCTATGTCCAAAAGTGCGCGGATGATCAGGCCGAACTAGAATCTCTTAAAGAGGCTCTCGAGTCGGAAAAAGCAAAACGTGCCGAACTGGAAGTAGCGGAAAATGAGCTTGAAGAAGAGAAGGAAAAGTCCGCGAAGCTTGAGCGGCTCGCAAGGCCGAAGAATCCCTGAAGACGACCCAAGAGGAGGTCCATGAGGCCGCGAGTCGTGCCGCCAAAAGGTTTCAGCAGGAGAAGAATGCTAAAGGTAAAGTCCATGAGGCCGCCAGGGATGCGATGAGGAAGGTTAATCACCATTATGCCGTTCTCATTGATAAGATGAAAAAGCCTTTGGCTCAACGATGAGATTATCACCACCACAGCTCAGTGGAAAGGAGTCGAGCATGCGATCAATTTATTTGAGAAACAAGGTTTCTCATTACCTGAGTCTGTGAAGGAAAAGGTGGCCGTCAATGTTCGGGACTGGCAGGCCAAACAAGATGCTTTCGAGGAGGTTAGTTTCGGTGCTGGCGAGCTGAAAATTATGACTCTCGATGAGCTGTTGGGAGACATTTCGCCGGTGGGTCCAAAAGAATCCGTTGCGCCAGTGTCCGTGGTCGTAATTGAGTCTGTTGCTCCCGTTGTGACGGAAGAAGTTACTTTTCTTGAAAGGCGGGTCACTGGCGAGGAAGATGGGGATAACCCCAGACTTGAGAACGCCGACCAGGACGCGGACGAGACGATTGCGCATGCGGCCTGCAGGAGGAGAGGGGACCGGAGGAACGGTCGAGGAAGCGATCGAAAGGACCGGGGACTGATCATCCCCATGTTGTATCTTTGTATTTTTGTAGCTTTAACCAAGTACTTTTGTAACCAACTTGGATTCGTTTTAGTTTTTGTAACTTTTAGAGGAATCAATGAATGGGATGTTTGGTTTTAACGAATGATCGTGTTATTTTGGAGTACGAACATGAAAGTGCGATTTGATATCGTCTTTTAAAATCATGCGACTAAAATTTTTAAGTAAGAATATGCGATAAGGATCGGCAATATTTAAGTACTTAGAATTTTTCTTCAAGTCGACCGCAAGATGCGACGAATTCGGCTTAATAATATTGCGGGATTTAGGATCGCGGAACAGAATCCGACTTGAAAAAGTGTGAATACAAAACGTACGAGTAGCTCGGCTTAGATGGTTTTGTACCACTTATTTTATAAGTGTGAATACCAACCGCGAAGTAGGTCGGCGTCTATATCGGTACCACTCAGAAAAATCTTAGTCGAATATCGGTTACGAGTCTGATCGGCTTATATACTATATGGCTTAGATATTGCGAATCAGGTCGGCTTACACGCGGTAAAACGCGACGTTAGAACGCATGCAAGCGGACTTGGATTTGTAATGGCGAACTGGGTTGATCAGACCCAGCTTAAGGCGGATCGAGTATCTGGCCAGGATGACGACATGAAAACAAGAAGTAATGACGAAACTTGGGATTTTATTGATAAGAAAGATGGTAGCCGAAAAGGCTTACAAAAGGATAAGTCCCCCCTTTTTTGATTGGGGGGAGCAGTTGTACCCGTCCTAAGACGGGTTGCCTACATAACCCTTTCGGGGATCAAACCGCTCAGTAGTTCATAGTGCTTGTATAAGCATGCCTTTTTTTTTTTTTTGCAAAGGCGTTGCATCACCGACCTCAATAGTAGTAACGCTTGAGGCTCATTGAGTTCCAAGCTCGCGGAACTTCGTCTCCAGCTGTTGTTTGGAGCCGATAAACTCCTGGTTTGACAACCTTGGTGATGACATAAGGGCCTTCCCAATTGGCGCCGAGCTTGCCGGCGTTCCGCTCCTTGGTGTTTTCATATACCTTTCGAAGGACCAGGTCGCCTTTATCGAAGTGTTGGTTGTGAACCTTCTTGTTGTAATAGAGTGCTGCTTGATTTTGATAGTTTTGCATTCAGAGAGGAGCACGGTTCCTTATGTCTTCCAATGTGTCGAGGTTATCGATCAGCATCGCGTCGTTATGGTCAGGGTTTTCCGGGAGGACTGTTCGTCATAAGCTACCGACATTGACTTCAACCGGAACCATTGCTTCGCATCCGTAGGATAAGGAGAAAGGAGTCTTTCCCGTTGCAGTTCTTGATGTTGTGCGATGGGACCAAAGGACTCCATCGAGCTCGTCGGCCCAGAGACCCTTCTTTGCGTCGAAACGCTTCTTGATGCCGTCGTGGATTGTCTTGTTAATTGCTTCTGCCTGGCCGTTACCTTGCGGATGTCCAGGAGTTGATTTGTTGAGGCGGATCTTCCAGCGTTCACAAAAACCTTCGAAGTTTTTGGAAATGAACTGTGAACCGTTGTCGGTAACGATCTCGTGAGGTAGGCCGTGGCGACAGATGATGTATTTCCAGACAAAGTTCTGGACCTCTTTATCTTTGATGCTGGCGAAGGCCTTGGCTTCGACCCACTTGGTGAAGTAATCCGTCATGATGAGCATGTACTTGCATTGGCGGGACAATGGCATTGGACCGACGATGTCCATTGCCCAACGCATGAATGGATAAGGAGGAATGACCGACGTCAGCAGTTCAGTTGGTTGATGTATCATCGGAGCGTGGCGTTGGCAGTATTCGCACTTTCGTGTATACATGTCGCAGTCGTCCAGCATGGTCGGCCAAAAGAGGCCGTGTTTCTTGATCTTGAGAGCGAGTGCGCGTCCACTTGAATGGTTTCCTCTAGCTCCGTCGTGGGTTTCTTTCATAGCTCGGTATACTTCGTCGTCATGGATACATGTGAAGAGGGTTCCAGAAGCTGTCCAGCGACAGAGGACGTTGTTGGCGATAGTGTACTTCACACTGCGGGCGCATAGTCATCGAGCTGTCCATTTTTCCGCAGGTAACTCGCCGGTTTCGAGGAAGCATCGAATCTTGATCCGCCAGTCCGGTGCATCGGTTATGTCTGACTTTCTTGGTACAGCTCTCCTATTTTATCTTCCCTTAGTCAACTGCTGCTCATTTTCAGGGTGTTCTAAAGATCTTTTCATTGACTTTTTCTTATTCTTTTGAAGCCTTAGAATAGTGAAGCTCTTTACTTGTGAGGAGACAGGTTCATGAGAGACAGGCTTAAGAGGATCTTTGCACTATTCCTTGACTTAGACTATTTTATTTCTTTTCTCAAGGGAAGATCAAGGAGAGACTGTACTTTTCATATCTTGTCAGTGCTGAAAGAGGAATCAAGTTCAATGCATACCAAGCTCTATATAGGAATATGAACTCTTTCTGTTAGATTGATCCACTTGCAGCTTTCTACCTAGTAAAACCTGCAAATCAACTACTATGGCAATGGTCTTTCAAGTGTCAATGTTCTGCGGTTAGTTCCAAGAAAAACTGAAAGTTTCAACTGATTTTGACTCAATAAAACAAGTTTTTGACTAACTCAACTGACTCTCAAAACAAGATAGAATGTTAGCAACTACCTCCCCCAGACTTGAACAACATTGTCCCCAGTGTTACTAAGCTTGAGTTTTGTTGAAAAAAATGGGAAACAGCTTGAACCAAGAAGAGGAGAATGGGTTACCTGAACTTGCGAGTGGTGTCGATCGACATGCTGTCCGAAAACAGAATTCGAGCTCGCAAACGTGAAGGGTGCTAAGTCAGATTGTTGTCAAAGTCATCCAAACTGTTAGAAAACTCAAACAAAACGGTTAAAAGCACAACATAATACATAATCTCAAAGGTTCAAACAAGTTTCGAAGCAAAGTACATAAACAAATGAAAACAAAAGCTGACTCAAGAGAAAGAAAACTGACTCAAGGAAAAAGAACTACTAAACCAGGAATGTTGGAAATACTACTCTTCATCTGATCGCGGTGGTGTGGAGGGACGGACGCAGCCACAGTTGGACACAACTGTGATGGCGTTCCAAATGGCATGGAAGCTCTGAACCACGTATCTCTGAAAAACAGCCTGCTCCATGGGGATCTCAGGAGTAGCGGGGAGGTGATGGCGACCAATAGGCTGCGGACTGGATGGTGCTCTGTTGCGCCTAGAGGATGAAGGTCGTGTGTGATCCTCAGCTGGTGCATCCTCTGCTGATGAAGCTGCAGCGCGGGAGGAAGCACCTCTGCGTCGGGCAACTGGAGCAGCTCTCAGTAAGGTCGGACTGGGCTGAAAGCTAAGACGGTAAGGGTCAGTGGTGATGTGAGTGAGGTCCATGTTAGGTAACTGGACCATAAGCTGCTCACCTTGCGAGTTACTGAAAACCCATAACTTCTCTGGCTTCACCTAGGTAGCTCTCCGCAAATACTCCATATCAACCAGAGCACGCGAGGTATTAATGGAGAAAGTGGTAGTGTCTATCCCACAATGCTGGAAGATAGGAGTGAGAAGGCTGCCAACAGTCTCTGGCTTGATGCTGGATCCAGTGAAAGGCTTCGTCTTCAGCGAAACCAAGTGATGAGCAAACACAACACCGAGGTTGACATTCTCTTTCAGCCCAAACTCCTCATAAATCACAAACCAGATGGCATGATACAACAACACTAACTCAGAAACACGCATCTTCCCTGGCTCATGCTTACACAAGAGTGTAGTAGCAAATAGGCGAGCAAGGTAGCGAAGAGTAGGATGGCGGATATCTGTCTGTGAAGAAGTCTTAGAGTCATACCTCCAATTCCCGAAATGTGACCAGAAGTCCTGGTTATCTGGAAGCTGCTGTGGAAGGGAGACACATGTGGCGTGCTCGTTCTCAAAGCCATAGATTTCACAAAGCTCTGGACTCGGAATCCTGTAACGAATTCCGCGGATAAGGAAGGTCAAAGTCTCTTCCAAAGCATTCTTCACCACCTCATTCCTGTAGTAGACGCGAACGGTGGAACGAAACTGTCGTACCAAGTCGGGGTAAAGATCGTATTGCTTTGTTGTAATAATCCCCATTCCTGCTTTCCTCAACAATTGCAGGACGTCGTCCTTGATACCCAACTCTGACATCGCCTTCTGATCAGCAAACCAGGTTGGTGTGATAGCCACCTTCAGCCACGCATTGTAGAACAGCGTGTCATACTCATCCCGGTTCTCGCTAATGTCACGGTAGACACATTCGTCTTTTGCTACCTCTGCTGCTGGTGAGTCTTCCCAGTTTCTCCCTATTGGAATTCTCGCGGTCTCACGCTTAGGCCAAGCAGGAAGTGAGGCAATCGGTGCATCATTAGTAGTCCCAGAAGCGGACGCTTCAGTTGGCCATGGTCTCTTGGTCCTTGAAAGCATCTGCAATCAAAAACAAAACCAAAATCAAAATCCAAAATCCGAAATGTGGCTCAAGAATCCAAAATCCGAAAATCATTAATCCAACTCGAAATAGGCATCAATTATCTGTTCAAACATCATCAATACCATGAATCCAAGAAAATATAACCATAAAACCCGAGAAAAATCCCTAAATTCGTAACATTCATCATTAATTTCGAAAATTTCAAAGTCATGCAAATTGAGGGATAAAATCCAATGAGTAATGGTCTAAATCATGGTATAAAACCTAAATAAGCATGATTCAAACAAGAAATCAAGCAAAAGAGGTTGAATTCGAGATTTTTCACCTTAGGGTCGAAACTGAAATTGGGGAATTTGAAGAACATAGCTTTGCAGATCGAAAGAATGGACTAAGGATTGAGAAAGAGGGTGAGAATCCGCACGGATTAGGCCTTAGAATCACTCAAATCCGTTGAAAAACGGGAAAGTTATAAATTTGGGAAATATCTCTAAGGTTTTCACGAGTTTATGATTTTGGGGAAGAATAGAGAAAGCTCGGGTTTTATAAGACTTACATGTGTTGTCGCGTGGTGTCGATCGACGCGAGTTTATGATTTTTTTTATGACTATAAAAACCAATACTTATTAGTAAAATCAAAAACCAAAATAAAATAAATAAGTACTTACCAGTGGGTTGCCTTCCATTAAGCGCTCGTTTAACGTCAATAGCTTGACTGTTCACGCATTTAGGCAGTGGGTGCATCAGCCAGAGACACAATGTGTCTTGCTGGAATCTCGGCTTATGCCCAATAGTGTTACACCCTCTGTCTATTCACAATGAACTCTTCTCCGTTGGTGTTCGTCAGGACAATAGCTCCATATGGTTTGACCTCTTTGATGGTAAAGGGACCTGACCAACGTGAACGTAATTTACCAGGAAACAATTGCAAACGAGAGTTATACAAAAGTACATGATCATTTGGTTCGAAGTGTCTGGAGACGATCTTGTTATCATGATATGCCTTAGTACGCTCCTTGTAAATCTTTGAGCTTTCATATGCATGATGTCGAATCTCATCTAACTCATTGAGCTGTATCAAACACCTCTCAGCTGCAGGCTTCAAGTCAAAGTTCATCTTCTTGATAGTCCAATGTGCCTTGTGTTCCAATTCCACCAGAAGATGGCACGCTTTTCCATAGAATATATGGAAAGGTGTAGTGCCAAGTGGTGTCTTGTATGCAGTCATGCAGGCTCAAAGTGCATCATCCAACTTCGCAGCCCAATCCTTCCTTGTTTTGCCCACAGTCTTCTCCAGGATTTGCTTGATATGTCTGTTAGAGACTTTAACCTGTCCACTTGTCTGAGGATGATAAGGAGTAGCCACACGATGTTGAGCACCATGCCTCTTCAGCAGCTTGTTGAATACTTTTTTAATAAAGTGAGAACCACCATCACTTATAACAATCCGAAGCACTCCAAATCTTGGGAAAATGATGGTTCAGAACAGCTTGAGAACCACCGCGGCATCATTGGTCTTACTAGCAATTGCTTCCACCGACTTGGATACATAATCCACAGCAACCAAGATGTACTGTTTCCCAAAAGATGAGAGAAAAGGACCCATGAAGTCGATGCTCCAGCAATCAAAGACTTCAACCTCAAAGATGAAGTTTTGTGGCGTCTCATTTCTCTTGCTGATCTTCCCTCTCCGTTGACAAACATCACATTGTATTATGAAAATCTGAGCATCTTTGAACATAGTAGGCCACCAAAAGCCTGCTTGAAGAACCTTGGACACTGTCTTGAAAGTAGCAAAGTGTCCAGCAAACTCAGAACCATGACAATGAAACAGGACATCTCGAACTTCACTCTCCGCTATGCATCTTCGCTAAACATTGTCTGACCAATGCTTATACAAATAAGGCTCATCCCAATAATACCTCCTATGTTCTCTCATGAACTTCTTCTTTTCATAGTTTTTGAGATGTTTAGGCTCAATATCAGCAGCCAGGAGTTCACAATGTCAGCATACCACGGCCTATTCGAATCAGAAACAACAAAGATGGGTTGCCGAAACACCTTGTTCAAGATCTTGTGAAGCGATGTTGCTGTCTACGAAGGGTGTCGATCGACACTATAGTTGGTGTCGATCAACACTCTTAATTTTTGTCGCGAGCTCGTGTCGAGTAGAAGTATTTCACGATTTTTATCCAAGACTGCAGAGGGGGTGTTGATAGACACCCGCCTGGTGTCGATCGACACTCGGCTTGTCTCTGCACAAGATTGAAAACGAGTCTCAATGAAGTAGACATTCTCTTCAGACAGGAAATCATCAATGAGAACGTCATCCTCGATCCTGATCCGTGAGAGATGGTTAGCTACTTCATTCTCAACTCCTTTCTTATCTTTAACTTCTATGTCAAACTCTTGAAGAAGCAAAATCCATCTTAATAACCTTGGCTTTGCATCATTCTTCTGCATCAAGTACTTCAATGCCGAATGATCAATATGAACAATTACCTTGGAGCCAACAAGGTACTGTCGAAATTTCTCAAAGGCAAAGACCACAGCCAACAGTTCCTTCTCAGTGGTTGCATAATTCTTTTGAGTATTCTCCAACGTTCTGCTGGCATAGTAGATGGCATAAAACTTCTTGTCTTTCTTTTGTCCCAACACAGCTCCTACTGCGAAGTCACTGGTATCACACATCACCTCAAAATTCAAATCCCAGTCTGGAGGTTGAACAATTGGAGCACTCACCAAAGCTTGCTTGATCTGCTCAAAGGCTGAATGGCATTCTGTAGTGAACTCAAATTTCACATATTTGCAGAGAAGAGCATTGAGTGGCCTTGCAATCTTGCTGAAATCTTTGATGAATCTCCTATAGAACCAAGCATGACCCAGAAAACTCCTCACTGATTTCACAGAATCTGGTGGTTGCAGGCTCGTCATCACTTCAATCTTGGCGCGATCTACTGCGATTCCTTCTGCTGAAACTTTGTGCCCAAGTACAATGCCATCTCTGACCATAAAGTGGCACTTCTCCCAGTTGAGAACTAAGTGTTTCTCTTCACATCGCTGCAACACTGCGCATAAGTTGTCCACACAGCCTTTAAAAGATGACACATAAACAGAAAAGGCATCCATAAAAACCTCCATAAACTTCTCAATCATATATGTGAAGATGGACATCATGCATCTTTGGAAGGTCGCGGGAGCATTACAAAGTCCGAATGGCATTCTGCGATATGAAAATGTACCATAAGGACATGTAAACGTAGTCTTCTCCTGATCGCTTGGATGGATAGGAATCTAGAAGAACCCTGAATAGCCATCAAGGAAACAGTAGTAGGGATGATTCGCCAATCTTTCCAGCATCTGATCAATGAAAGGCTTAAGATCGATGTTGCCGGGTCATCAAACTATTTTGGCTAACCTGGTCATGTTTTAATAATAAGTCAATGTAGTCTATGCATATCATGTGTCCAGTCACCGCCCTTGTAGGAATCAGCTCATTCTTCTCATTTTTCACCACTGTGACTCCTCCTTTCTTAGGACCCACATGGTAGTCTATGCATATCCTTTGTCTCATCCTCAAGGTGAATCCTATGCATGCACAAGTCTGGCGAGATACCTTAAATGTCATCAAGAGAATAGCCAAGAGCTTTGTGAAATTTGCGCAGCTTGCTTAGCAATAAAGTGAGCTCTGCATTGTTCAAAGAAGCATTCACAACAACATGATAAGTTGAGTTTGGTCCAAGAAAAGCGTACCTTAACCCTGCATGGAGCTGTTAGCTTAACTTTTGGAGCTTTAGCTTCACTCCAGTCGCCAAGTATCGCAGCTTTTGCAAATGTGCCAACTAGTTCCTCTTGCACTACCAATTGCAGGACTTGCTCACTAGCATCCATCATCTTTGTGTAACCAGCAACGACATTGTCTAAGTGCTCAGCCTCTGTTGTAGAAGTCGTCAATGCTCTCCCCAAAGGGTCTGTAGGATGGTCCTCTTGGAAAATCTCTTTAGCAAGGTTGGTGAGAGAATCGATATAGAAGGTGAGTCCATCTATTGTTGGTTTTTTCATCAGCTTGTCCATGTCGAAATTCATCATCAAGTCACCAATATTCAGTGCTATTCTTTCCTTTTTCACATCAATGATGGCTCCAGCTGTAGCCAAGAATGGTGTGCCAAGAATTAGAGGATCTTTGGGTTCCTCATCATAGGCTAGAACCACAAAATCTGTGGGAATCAAACAATCTCCCACTTTGATAGGAACATCCTCTAAAACACCTTCAGGAATCCTTACAGAACGATCAGCGAGGACCAAAGAGATCCTAGTGGCTTGGAAATCTGTCATGTCCAGCCTAAGAGCAACTGAAAGAGGCATAAGGTTGACACTTTAACCCAAATCGCAGAGAGACCTTCCAAACTTGTCTGAAAAGATTGAACAATCAAGGAAAAAACTTCATGGGTCTGAGAGTTTTTCTGGAATCCTGTACTGAATCACAACACTAACTTGCTCTGATATCATCATTACTCCTTCCTCCATATCCATGTTCTTGGTCATCATTATCTTCAAATATCTTCTTATCACAAGAGTGGTTCTAATGGCATCTATCAAAGGGATTTCAACCACTAGTATGTCCATGATAGCCTTGCATATGGTATCAAGTAGCTCCTTCTTTGACTTTTTTGGTATCAAGGGGAAAGGGATCTTTGGTTTGTATACCCTTTCCTCTGCAACTTTCGTTTGTTCGAGCTGATTTGACGATGTCTGAGAGGGGTGTCGATCGACACCCACTAGCGTTTGGTGTCCACTTCCTTGTGTCGATCTTGGTCGATTTTACTTCATCTAGACTCGATATGTCGTGATTCTCCATGGGTGTCGATCGACACTCTGTAGTAGTGTTGATCGACACTGGCTCCGTAGGCACACATTCTCCATCTTCAATGTCTTCAAGCTCCTCGAATTCTTCAGCAGTAAGACCTCTTTTCTGCACAAGTTGAAGACTCTTTCCATTTCTCAATTTGATGGCGTTCACATGGTGTCTGGGATTAGTATCAGTCTTTTCCGGAAGAAATCCTTCTTGCCTGTTAACAGCTCCTGCAGTTTGAGCAACTTGAGTGTCCAATTTCTTCATATGAGAGTTCAAACTCTCAATTTTCCCATTCAGATCTTGGTATAGTGAATCCATCTTCCCATTGAAGTCCATTGTCATCTTTTGCTGTCCTTTTAGAATCTGTTCTAGCATGGATTTCATCTCATTGTCTGCAGATTTTGCAGGTGGGTTCTGATAAGAAGAAGAACCATAGCTCCTTGTGTAATTGCTGTTCTTGAATTGGGGCTTCTGAGTATAACCAGAAGAGTTTTGATTATTTCCATTGAAACCCCTATTTCCTTGCAGATTCCCGTACCTTTGGCCTTGAAAGCCACCTCTATTGATGTAGTTGACATCTTCTTCCTCACATTCATCGTTAGGCTCGAATGTCTCTACCTCATTAGCAAAGTGAACTTGCTTCTTGCCCACCAAAATGTTGTGTACGCTGTCCAGCTTTATCTTAACCTCAGCTATTTGGCTTCCTCCATTCGCACCAGCATGTTGTTTCCTCTCAAAGTCTGCATTCTTGGTGCTGTTGCAAGAGGTCAAATTCTCTATAAGCACCATTGCATCTTCTGGATATCTGTTGTTGAAGTTGCCATTGCTCGATGCGTCCAAGGCTATCTGGTACCTCCAATCGATCTCTCGGTAGAAGACTCCTAGCAGTTGTGGCTCGCTGAAACCATGGTGCGGACAGTCTCTCTGGTAAGTTCTGAACCTCATCCAAGAAGCCTTGAATGCTTCAGTATGTCCTTGGGAGAATGCAGTCATCTTTGTCCCCAGCTCTTCGGATCTTGCATCATCAAAGAAATTGCATAAGAATGCATTCTTTGTGTCATCACAAGTGGTTAATGATCCTGTATCCAATTGCTTCAGCCAGTACGATGCATCTCCAACAAGTGAGTAGGGGAAAAGCTTGCAGAAGAGATAATCATTGGACACTCCATTGGCTTTAATGCTTGATGCCAAATCCTCAAATCTCTCAATGTGGTCCATGGAGTGCTCATGAGGAAGACCATGGAAAGGATGCTGAGCCACAAGTGTGTAGTAAGCAAGCTTCAGCTCGAAGTCATTCATCTGGAAAGTAGGAGGACGAATCGCAGCTCTATTAGCGTAGAACTAGTCTGGTCTGTTGTAATCACCAAGCGTTTTTCCATGTCCATCATTTGGAGGTGCGACTTGGATTGCTTGCTCGATGATGACAACTCTATTCTCATCAAGTTTGTGTCCTCTAGCATTCCTTCTATTCCCTTCCGCACCTATCAGGTTACCAGCTTCATCACGAATCAAAATCACAGGCTCAGCCATCTCTTCCTGCGAAGGGTGTCGATAGACGAAAGTACCAAAAGACTCTATAAAACATACTTATATAATCGTCAAAAATTGGTAAAAACTATGATATATCAATTATCATAAAAACATTTTCTCACAAGGAACAAATAAGTGACCGTTCTCGGATTAAGAAGAAAAAAAAGAAAAAGGGAAAAAGAAAGTCGATAGAATAAATAATATGATACCCTAGAAAAGTAGGAAGAAATCGACTAAGAAAAGAGAAAATAAGAGAGTTCTATCCGAAAATGTCTTTGTTTAGATGTTTGGAAGAGAATAGTATAAAGTTTCTTTGATTGATAATCCCTCGAGTGAGACCGCATGCCTAAATGAATAAAGGAGTCAACAAGAGAGAACTCGAAATACTCGAAGGGACCATGAACTATATTCAGGACGGATGAAAAGCTCAAGGTAATTAAACCGAAACGTTTTGAGTTTGATTTCTGAGTTTTGTGGCTCAAACGATTGATTGACTTGATGAGTTCCCAAGTATTGGTGAGTTTCAATGTTTCCAAACATATATTCCTTGTTTAAATTTTTGTTGTGTTTGTGGACAAACAGGTGTTTAAGTCTGGGGGAGTTGATAACACTAAATTTTGTCGCATTTTTACTACCATAAGTGAATGCTTTAATAATAATTTTACTAAGGTTTTAATGTATAAATACTAGATTTCGAGTATTTGTATGTGCAAGACTCTTTTCAGGTAAATTTAGCAAAAAATATGTAAAACGGAGCAAAATAGAGCAAACCAACATTTTGGACAAAACTGGACTGCCAGAAGTCTAACATACGATCGAGACCTTCCCACCCCGAGATCTTCCTCAAATATGGGCACCACATAGAAGGTAATGTTAGCTTTCATACACAATTAGGAATGAAGGTAAACTAAAGGTTAGATCTGGAGTTATTACGTTTTTACCGAAGACATGTCATGCAGTCTCGCGGAAGAAGTAAAAGAAGAAATGAAAGTTTGATCACCAAGTTATCTCGTCGCGCCACCAAGCCTCGACCACTTGGCCAAGAACCTCTCCACTGCACCACTAGCTGTCCAAGCCGCGGCGAAGTACCTCATGGCCAAGCCATGAGCCCTCACTCGCGGGGCCACACCAAGTCGGCGTTCCCGAGCCCGTTTGCAAACCCTTAAAGCCCAACTTAATCCTGAAGTCGTCAAACGCGAGCTAACCCTAAGTGACGCTTAAGGAGCCTTCAAGGCCTATAAATACTCATGTCTAGCAACTCATTTTAATAAGTTTTTATTGTGCTCAATACAACCTTCAATACTATATAGCCGCAAATCTTTTTTATCGTTTTTTGTCTTTGTTCTTCGAGGGAAATATATTGTTCTTGAACCCTCTTTCGTGTTTTATTGACTAATCGAAGTATTCATTCATATATAATCTTCATGCTTCAATCTATCATGTGTGAGTAGTTTATTTTCGTTGGATTGATTCCAAAGGGTTTTTAGGGGGAATTTCATTAATTGTTTTTATGCTTATATTGGTTGAAGCCTTATTCTAAAGATTTCTTTCGCCTAAGTTTGTTTTTAATACATGGATCTAGAATCATGAACTAGAGACTGATCCAAGAATTGATTAGAGCTGCTAATTGGACACCTATGGAGCGTTCGTGAACGTTAGAACGAATTTGATCCGTTAATGCGTGTTTGATTGTGTCGTGGGATGCGACGACATACCTAAGGAGTAATCAAAGCATAGCCGATCTACTTTTGAAAGTATTTAGATCGAAAAACCGTGATTCAAGTTTAGAGAAATCGTTTAGTATCGTTTGCTTTCAAAAGATTGTTCAATCTCTTGTTAGAACCCCCTAAGAATTCTCGGAAGATCCCAATATTTTTCTCCCATCGATTTACCCTACCCTAAGCACTTCAATATTGTTTTTCAATTACGCACTTTCAATATCACACTTTCAATTGATTTGATTTTCGTCGTTACGTTGATTTTTTATTTTACTTAAATCGAATTTTCCTTTTTTCCGGTTTTCAATATTTTCATTACTTGCATCCCAAAACCATGACATACAAACGAAACCCCCTTTTTCTTTGCGTCTTTGGTTGCTCTAAAGCACTTTTGTTTTGCGGTACGTCTTCCCTGTGGATCGATCCCTAAGTAATACAACGCATGTTGTGCACTTGCAACTTAGAGTCTTATAAATTTAAAACTCAAGAAGTCCCTAAGTAGCGTCGAAAATAGATAGCTACTTTCACATCCATCATAAGCTCGTATGAAAAACGAGTTATTTTTGAACCAAAAGTCCAAGCATCAAAGGAGTATATAAATTTCTAGAAAAGTGAATGAGAAAAATAACCTTATGATATGTAAAACGTCTTGTTACACAAGGTTATTGGAAAAAAATAAAATTGATGCAATGATTTGCGACAATCGATATGTTTGGTATTATATCCTTTACTTGATTGCCCCTCAACATGTTTATAATCTCTGAAGGATTAATAATACAAAGTTATGTTCCTAGGAACTACATTCAATCAGAACTCCTCAAGAGTTATCACGAGTCGTATAATGTTTCATAAATACCTGAAGAGTTATCTTCAGATATTCCAAATTGAACATTTCATTAGATGTTATCTTAAAATATCCTGGAAGGATTTCATATTTAAGCATTTGTAAGGAAAATGCTAATTGATTTTGAATTACCTTATATGAATCATATCAGTGGACTTATGTCTTGCAAATTGTACCTAACCATAATGGCAGACCCATAAATTATTTTAACATGGTTCCAAATATCAAAAAAAAGAATATCATATAAGTGGGAAGTAAGAATCGAATCTTGGAGGGGGGTCAATAAACCAAACTTACCAATTGTGTTGGTGACTATTCAGCACATTTGTATACATAAAACTAATATCAAGAATTACGGGGGGTCATGTGACAACACTTTCTCTTTCAAGGATGAAGAAGTCAAGATTCATTTATTCTCGCAAGAGACTGCATCATTAAGGGATCGATAAAAAGAAAATTATATCCATCCAAAAGAAGATTGCGTCACTATACCTTTTTTTAAAGTCATGGTTTTATCCCATTCGATTTTTTCATGATAATTTTTTTAACTATGCAGTACGTAATACATTAATGATGATGGAGAATTAAGGGGAGTGTAACGAATATATAATTATCCATCCAACCGATATACATAACCAACTAACTTATTATTTTATTATTTATTTTTGTAGTATAAATATATATGTAGACTTAGTTATTGTACATGAATGTGAAGAGAAAGGTAATTCACCTCTTCCCGCATCTCTCGTTTTTTACTAATGTTATATTATATTATACAATATATACAAATTCATATCCACATATATGTGTAGATCTGAGCTTAATATATTATAATTTATAACAAGAAGATTTATTTGAATGTTTAAATTATTTACAAATAAAAGATTTCATCTCTTTGTATAGAAAATCATCTCTATAATATACAATTGGGATTATCTGATCTAACGATGGAGATTGATCTTCTAGATCCTTCCACACATTATATACCCTCGACACTTCTTTAAACCTTTAAAAAATGTATTACTACTTTTTTTTCATCTGGTGCTTTATTAACGAATGAAAGATTATCTTCCTTTATATAATAAATCATCTCTATAATATACAAGACTGAATTTGTTGCAGAGCTAAGTTTTGTAAGAGAATTAAAAGAAAGGATATGACATAAGTTTAGCTAGTAGAAATCAACATGAGTGTACTGGAGGAAAGATTTTGTGATTCCAAAATTACAACTGATGCCATCGCATGTACGCATTTAACTTTCCATAAAAATGGCGACAAACTCTGCGATGAAGCCGCCTGACGGAGGCATAACATAAGGCGAACTGATACTATTTGATTGTCATTAATTGCCATATTAAATGAAGATATCACCGCGGAGCGTGAATTGGTTAAACGGAAGCGAGAAATTTAAAAACATTGGGGTGAACCTAGGTTTTTGGATCTTCAATAAATATGAGTTTATTTCCATAATTCTTTCTTAGACCTACAAAAACAACTTCAGGCCTATTATCGTTTTGAAAGGTATGAATATTGGCTACCTAAACTATATGTTAGATCACTATTTTACATGATTACAAAATTAGTTAGCTCTGTTACACATATATATGTCTCTGGTCTGTTTTCATAATCATCATTCTTCTATATTCGGGTTGTTAAAATTTTGTAGCAATTTATGTGTAATTGCTATGCTTTTATGATCATAATCATTAGGTACACTATGTCTCTTCGGATCATATTTATGTAGTGGTATGTTAAGCCTTATCCTTGATTATTTTTATGTAGTTTACGGTTAAAGCCTTTTTATTGATCATATATTTATGGAGTTGAAGGTTATACTGCTCTTTGAATTATGGCTGACTCTGATCCCTTAAATATATGATTTTCCTAACTGTTTTAAAATCTGTTTTTATTCAATGCAATAATTTTAAAGTTTTATCATGTTTATTTAAAAACAAAATTTTGAATTAAATTTCTGCTAAATTTATGGTTGATAATTTGATTTAAAAAAAATTAATCGATCATAATGACATCAGATGAGAAAAAGAGCATATAAAACTGTAAAAAAGGAGATGAATCTCTGAAGAATTATGAGAAGGAGATGGAACGAAGGCCAAAATTATTGTCGATAATAAATGAGATAATGCGCGTTGAGAACAATATAAATGAGGATCATGAATCTACCTCTTTGAATGAGAGTGGAAAGAAAAAGTATTGGCGAAAAAGTGAAAAGAGGCAATCAAGTCTATATTAAGCTTGTATGAAAACGAGTTATTTGTGGACTAAAAGTCCAACCATCATAAGAGTATTTATTTTTCTAGAAAAATCAACGAGAAAAATGACCTTACGATATGTAAAACCTCTTGTTACACAAGGTCATTAAAAAAATATAATGATGCAATGATTTTAAGACATTTGATATGTCTAGCAGTATATCATTAATTTGATTGCGCCTCTACATGTTTATAATATCTGAAGGATTAATAATATCAAAGTTATGTTCCTGAGAACTACATTCTATCATAACTCCTGAAGAGTTATCACAAGTCATATAATGTTTCACGAAAATAATTTGAATAAAAAACCTTGGAGAGACAACGTTATCTTCAAGTATTTTAAATTGAACATATATCGAAAACCGCACCATGACATCCAATCAACAAACTTTAGATAATTATGCGAACATTAAAAAAGCGGAAGTGGAAAAAGTATAAATCGAAAACTGCACCATGATATCCAATCAACAAACTTTAGATAATCTTTGTTATTTAAAAAAAAACAGAAAGCGGATTTGACAAGGCATAAATCAACGGAACATGATTTGAAAAGGTTATCTTGCTTTTACCCAGCGGTCGGAATGAAAAAACGCAGAAGATAATAGTTGTTTTTCATTTAATTTTTAAATTTTGAATTTTTTAAATATATAGAGCACTTCATTTAAGCAAATGAAACACACAAATTCTCTCTCTCACTATGCTTTCTCTCTCAGGTATTTTTACTTTTATGTGTTAAATATGTATAATATTCAAATTTTAAATTATTTAAGAAACTATAAGTAGTCGTTATTTAATGAAAGTTTAATATTAGATTTATTTATTTGTTATAATGTTTTGAAAACATTAAGTTGTCTAAAAGATAGACAAAATATTTAAGGTATATTATATGAAAGATTTAAATTGAAGTATGTATAGTTATCTACTTTAATTAAATATTTAGCAACTTTTTGTAAGAAATTATATGTAATTATCACTTAATTTCTTTAAAAACTAGATGTATTTTGTAAAAACAAAATTCACAACATAATTAGTTTACTTAATTCAATTGTTTTATTATAATAGCTTACTTATATAATCAAATTGTAAATAGATTAATATACTAAGTACATATAGTATTTTATCCTACATAATAGTTTATTTTAATAGTAGTATTGCAAAATTAAATATATTCAAAATTATGTTGTCTACACATAATTTTAATAAAATTGACAAAGAATTCATTATTTTTAAAGAAATTTTAAAATTTTAAAAAATTGACAAAGAATTCATTATTTTATTCATAAAATATTAGTATACTATATATATATATATATATATATATATATATATATATATATATATATCTTCTTGTCTACACATATAACATGTATTTATATCAATGTTTTAACTTAAATAATTATTTGATACAAACCAATTATAATCATTGTTAAACATGTTATACATCAAATAAATAGATACGTTTGATTATCTATCAATGGGTTCATATCGACTATATTGTAGGATACATCTAAGAAAGTTGTCTAAGAAAGTGGTAAGTTTTGATATAAAATTTTGGTTGATTAATTAATTTCATAGAAATTAAATTAACAAAATATATATATATGTAATTATATGTAAGTATATGTAAATAGAATATATATAAAATGTTTATATATATATATATTTACATATCTGAGCTGTTCAGATTGAACATATAAATATATTTTTTTTAAACAAGTTTTTTAATTGGTGTAAAGCATAAAAAATGAAAATTGTTTTGAAGATTATATTGAAATTGTTATTCATTTTTTTTATTAATTTAAAAAAAACTAATACTATTGTTTAATTTTATAAAAATTAGATATGTCGTCTAATCGTCGACGGATACAAGTTCTTCTAGACGAACTGATACGACTCTTGTAAAAACTCCAACTCCTCCCAGTAAAACAACCATAAGGGTAAACATAATTCTTTTTATAAAAAAATATTAAATAAATTTAATAAAATAGTTAACATAATAAATTTGAAATTTGTAGAACAAAAATAAAGACAAATACAAATGGTCATACTTTATGGAAAAATATTAATTGAATTGTTCGATGAAGCAATTACGATGAATAATTACACTACCTAATCCTTTTGGAAGAGAGTATATGGTTGAGAAGTTCAATGTAGCGTTCAACATGAAAATAACTTAGGTTACATTAAAAACAAGCTTGATGAATTTTTAAAAAATTACAAGAGATGGAAAGTTCTTATAAGTTTCACTGATATTTCGGTGAATCCTGACACATCCATGATAAATGCATCTGACGCATGGTGGAAACAACATAAAATTGTAAGTACACATACTCTTTATAATCATAAAATATGTATAAAATTTTAGGTCCCAAATAATCGAATGGTTCTTAACTTATAGGGATGCAAATTAACAAAGGCTTTGAACCAAAAGCCACCTGATTTTTGGGATGTGATGGTGCGATGTTTCGTATTCCATGATGTGCAATCACAGTCTCAACATTCTGCAGCACAAAGAAGAAGATAGTTGATAAATGAGCATGAAGACGGACTTCATGGCTTTGACACTGATAGTGATGATATGCCAGAAACACAAGTTCATGAGACGAAAGAAAAAGAAGAAGTGTATCATGTAACAGTTGATGACGAAACACGTCCGGTCATTGAAGCAGTTCAAAATTCCGTTCGCAGAGGGCAGCAACGAGAGATGTTAAATTTGCAGTCAAACGCTAAACAAGGAGTACTTCAGAAAGATTAAGTGGAACATCTCGATCTTCTATTGGTGATGGTTCACGAATAGGTTGGAGATGACAATCCTTTGAGACAACCATATAAGAGACCATCACTGGATATACAGAGTTCCAACGATAAAGTTTGCAACAACTCCGCCCAGGTGCTTTTGACCAAAATGACTACGATGAATGAAAAAAAGCATAAGCTATATTACTTGATTTAGAAATTCTAAAGGGAGATTTCTATTGGGTAAGCCTAAATACACTTAAAGAGTTAGTATTTTGGCGTAAGTTTTTATTGATATAGCTAGAAGCAATGACGAGGATAAGCTACAACTGTTAGAAGTTATGACTGTTGTTTCACGAAACAACGAAGATATTCCTAAATTGTTAGGCTCAGACCAATCGTATGAGAGTTCACATTCAGGAGGACTAACATCTCGCATTCCATCTTCTGTGGCTAACAATATAGGTGGACAAACTTTACGAGGATTATAGACACCAACTTCTCAACCATAGGGCACACCACTAAACGCTCAATAATGGGGAACGCTACCAAATGCTCAACAATGGGGTTCATCCCAACCTCCTCCACAGTGGGGCACACCACCAAACGTTCAACAATGGGGGCACACCACCAAACGTTCAACAATGGGGGCACACCACCAAACGCTCAACAATGGGGGCACACCACCAAACGCTCAACAATGGGGGCACACCACCAAACACTCAACAATGAGGAATACCACCAATGCTCAACAATGGGGAACACCACCAAATGCTCAACAAAAAGGTTCATCCCAACCTCCTCCACAATGGGAAACACCACCAACTACTCAACCATGGAGCACACCACCAAATGCTCAACAATGGGGGCACACCACCAAATGTTCAACAATGGGGCACACCACCAAAATCTCAAAAATGGGGGCACATCACCAAATATTTCACAATGGGGGCTTTCACCAAACTTTCACTTGGGACGCCAGGAACAAAATGATCAACAAGGCAGCTCATCGGGAATTCCTCTCAGTAATGTTCAATATTGATTTTCAGATGGAAGTCAAGAAGAAAATATGAGGAATACTCAACAAGGCGTTTCAGATTCTGCAGATATAGAAACTTTTGCACATGTTCCACAAACATCATCACACGGTCTTGATTTCACAAATTATTTTGAACCTGCCAATATTTCACAAATACCTAGACCCGAAGGACTTTTCAACATATGGGGAACCCCGAGAGGAACATATATAAATAAAAATGAAAGTCATAAAAGTGATACAAAAGACGAAGATTAGTTTGTGGTAGTCGTGTTTCATTCTCATTAATAAAATAATTTATGTTTTGATAATTGAGTTTCAACATTTTATGTAACTGTTTAATATAAGTTTGAATTTGCTTAATAAAGTGTTTTAACAAACTAAGCTACGAAGAGAGAATTGAATTGTGAAATTTGGAAAATGCTCAATTTTTAGAGTTAATAATTCAACCAACATTTACTTACTATCAGCGATATTTTGAAAGAGCACCAGTACAAATCGAAGGAGGTGTAAGATGGATGAATATTTGGCGTCGACTACAACAAGATGATATTGCTTGTCTTCGCTTACTATGAATGTCATTGTGTGATACGTTACAAACAACTTATGGTCTACAACCAACATTAAATATAAGCGTTGAAGAAAGTGTTGCTATGTTTCTACGAATATGTGGACACAATGAAGTTCAAAGAGATTTAGCCGAAATCAGGAGACTGTGCAGAGAAAATTTATTGAAGTTATTACGGCGACTGAATTACTAGCATGTGATTATATTAGAACTCCAATAAGACAAGAGCTACACCGGATTCCCGAACGACTTTTTGTAGATCGAACATATTATCCATTTTTAGTGGAATCGTTGGAGCTATGGATGAGACTCATGTATGTGTAAAAGTGAAGCTTGAGTTACAAGGAATGTATTGGAATCAACACGATCATCCATCTTTGAACATCATGAAAATATGTGATTTGAATATGTTATTCACATATATTTGGAATGGAGCACCAGGGTCATGCCACAATACAACTGTTATGGCAATGGCACAACAAAGTGATTTTGAGTTTCTTTTACCTTAAGAGAAATATTATCTCGTTGATTCTGGCTAACCAAACAAACAAGGATTTTTAGCTCCTTATAGATCATCACGAAATGAAGTTGTGAGATATCATATGTCGCAGTTCAACTCTGGTCTGCTCCGAGGAATAAACAAGAGTTGTTCAATCGATATCATACGTCTTTGTGTTCTGTTATCGAGAGAACTTTTGTAGTTTGGAAGAAAAAAATAGAAGATTCTTTCTGAGTTTCCAAGATATGGTATAAACGTACAAAAGAGAGTAGTAATAGGTACAATGGGACTACATAAATTTATCAAATTTTCAAAATTTTCAGATACAAATTTTGTATATGTAATGATAGAGACGTGAATAAACAACCGAGATTCTGAACCTGACTTAGATGAAATGGATGCAGCAGAGGTAGCAGATAGAGAACATATGGCGGAGATAAGAGACAACATTGCAAATTTGTTATGGGAAAATCAAACTACTCGATAGTATTTTTTGTTGTATTGTACTTACTTTTTTATTATGTAACGTTCTATTCAATATATATAATTAAACTTTTATTTCAAATACATTTTGGTATTAAAATTTTATACAATCTATTAATATATATATATTTTTAACACTATCCAAATAATTTTAATTTATAATGATAATATTATTGTTTTATATTTATATTTATTTACAATCTGTATTCCACACCACTTGATAGTTTTTTCACCAATCAAACGTTATTTTATCCCGTAAGTTATTTTGTAACACCAATCAATATTTATTTTACACCGCATTTTCTGTAATAACCGCACTTGTCCCGCAAAACATATGTCTCGCAGTTTAACCGCATTGCACTTTAAATCTGCTGTTTTGATACCGCACTTTACATGTTATCATTCGGAGAATGAAGGAGATGTTTTCTTAAAATATCTTTGAAGGATATCACATTTAAGCATTTTTAAAGAATATGCAAATTGATACTGAAGTACTTTATATGAGCCATATCGGTGGGCTTATGTATCTTGCAAATTGTACTTGACCAGTATAGATTTTGCTACTGATATACTTGAAAGATACAACTCATCTCCTACATGTATACATCGGAACATAATAAAGCATATATTACGTTATTTCAAAGATTTAAGTCACCACTTCTTCAAGTTATGTGGATGTTGTCTGTTTCACGAAGCATGTAGAGAATGTGTATGGCTCAGAGAAATGACTCATCACATAAAAGAAGCAAGAAGGATAGTCACAAATAAAAAGTCAACAAAGGTATTCGAAGATAATGATGCATGTGTCCCCCCCCAACTCAAAGATGGTTTATATGATCAAACTGCATCTCCTGAAAATGATGCTTCAAAGGGCGGCCGGTGGGGGGGGGGGGGGGGGGAAGATGATGCGCATGGCTGCATTCTTTTTCCCTTTTCTCTTACCATGGTTTTTGTCCCAATGGGTTTTTTCATACTAAGTTTTCAAAGTCATGATTTTTAATCCGTTAGGGTTTTCCATGATAAAGTTCTTAACGAAGCTATACGTAATATGTTAATGATGATGAATAATTAAGAGAGAGTGTGTTACGAATGGAATGGATAATTATTCATCCGATCGATATATGTAACCGACTTATTATTTTATTCTTTTTATGTAGTATAAATGTGTGTGTAGATTTTGTTATTGTACGTGAATGTGAAGAGAAAAGTAATTCACCTCCTCCCTCATCTCTCGTTTCTTACTAATGTTATAATATATTATACAATATATACAAATACATATCCACATATATATTTATATATCATCAAAATGTTTGAATTGTTTACAAATGAAGGACTCCATCCCTTTATATAGAAAATCATCTCTATGCTATATAATTTGGATTAATCTGATCTAACGATGGAGATTGATTCTCTAGATCCCCCCACACTTATTATATACCCACGACAACTCTTTAAACCTATAAAAAGGTGTTGCAGTAGAACTCTATAAATTAAATACTCGATAAATTAATAATCACTATAAATTAATAAATTTTGTTGGTCCCGAGTCGGGCCTGTGTAAAAATTAGCAAAATTTGATAAAATAATAAGATAATATTTTTTTAACTCTTATGTAAATATATGATCTCAATAATAAAATAAATTAATATTTATAAATATAAGCTTATATATAGTAAAATATGACTCTATTGTTGTGTTGTTTTTCTAAAAATTTGATTTTCACTCAAATTCATTTCTAATTTTTCTTATTTTATCAATAATTTTTGGTGTTGTTTCCTTGATTTGCATCCTAAAATTATTTAAAATTTTACAAGCTATAAGTGATTCTTGACGTGTAACTAATACCAAATATTTCATATTATGATCTTCAACTTCATCATCAATATTAAAGATGTTAGCCAAAACTCTTTTATTAAACTAAGAACTTCTGAGCATGTATTTTTTACCTAGATAGTCGAATATGCTATTGACATCTATTTTTCGATAATTGAGGTTATTAATCACAATTTTATGTTCATAAATGTTGTTTGGCTCATCTTCCAAATTTATTGATGTGATATCTGCTGAACAAATTTTGCACTTGTTGATTTTTTTTTTCTATTGTCTCTTAATGAACAGAAAATAGAGAGGTAAATGAGGCTTTCAAGCCGAAAATGGTGAATTATGTGGATGAACTCGACATCGATCGCAATATTACCTTTTTGAAGATTTGTGGATGAGTTGTGTCATCAGAGATCATGGTTCCTTTTAAGATTTTTACGTTTTTCTGAAAAAAGCCGTTCAGCTTCACCTCACTGCAAATGATATGGTGGTTCTTGCGCAAGATTCTCACAAATCTCCTATCTTCAAATTTGCACTTGTTGAATTTTTTTCCTATTGTCTCTTGGTGATCAGAAAAGAGAGAGGCAAATGAGGCTTTCACGCCGGAAATGGTGAATTATGTGGATGAACTCGACGTCGATCGCGATATTACCTTCTTGAAGACTTGTGGATGGGTTGTGCCTTCAAAGATCACGGTTTTTTTCAAAAAAATTATGTATTTTCTGAAAAAAATCGTTAAACTTCATCTCACTACAAATGATATGGTGGTTATTGCGCAAGATTTTCACAAATCTCCTATCTTCAACATTTATAACATGGTACTAGAAGATAATAGTGATAATACACAGGAAGATAAAATCTCTCTACAAAATGCCCATAAAAAAATAGAAGCAAGCTTTACCGAATATGCAAAAAAAATTCCTTAAGAAACATTTCAATCCGAAGCCCAAAAAATAGCTTTAGATTTTACTATGTTACTTTTTAAAAAATTGTCTGCAGTTTATATTTCATCAATAATTCAATTTTGCTCTCCACATAACTATATAACAAGTTTTTGAATCATGCATTCTAATTGCCCCGTTTGCAATTTAAAATTTGATGATAATGGTCAATAAATATATTATCTTCCCTAAATTACGTACTCACTTTTTCTATTACCACACAAAGTTTTAGAAAATTAAAGTTCAAACAAAAAAAAATTATAGAAAATTCCCAAAAAAATAAACTAAAATAAGCCCAAAAATACTCCTCAGTCTGATCCGTTAAGCAACTCGGTCAGAAGAAAAAATTAGACCGTGACATTCTGGAATCTTCAATGACAGCCTCAACTCGGTCAGAAGAAAAAATTAGACCGTGACATTCTGGAATCTTCAATGACAGCCTGGCATCATCAAATTGTTCAAAGCCCAAAAGCCGATACACAATTTTTTTCCCGAATTTCCATTTAATAATAATAATTTAATTTTCAGATTGCGTCGTCGTTAGTTTTTCCATCTCTCATATTCTCTTCTTTCTTCTTCGTCTTAACTTTCTCATCTCACGATTCATTTCTTTCCTAATCCGCTCGATCTCCTCTCTCTCTCTCCGTTTATATACTCCAACTTCGGAGAATCTCCACCGATCGATCCTAATTCTCTCATCTCTACGTTTTTTTTCCGAACCTCACCGAATCAGATAGATCTATTCAATCGTTTTTTATTTCTCTCTTACAGGTAAAATGATTTGTTTTCTCGATTTATGAGTTTTTGTTTTGGCAATTGATTCCATGAGATTAACATCACGGATCTGTTTAATTGGGTTTAGAATTCTTAATCTAATTGATTTTGATTTTTACGGTCGTCGTTTGATTTTGTCTAGGATTTTTTTTTCGTTCGCCGGAGTTTTGATTATTCCGATCAACGAAATCATGGCGGAAGAACACAGACTCCAGGAGCCACGGTTGTGCGTTAACAACTGCGGTTTCTTCGGGAGCACCGCTACGCAGAATCTCTGCTCCAAATGTTTTCGAGATCTACAGCAAAACTCCTCCTCAGCCAATCACGCCCTTAACCAAACCTTAGCCGCCGCCGCTTCCGCCGTTTCTGGTGCTGCGTCTTCCTCCGTACAACCACCACGACCGCCGCCGCCGCCGCCGCCTCCTCATGCCGATCCGACATCAGATCCGGAAGAAATCGGCGAAACGAACCCCGAGAAACGAGCGGAAACCGTGGCGGAAGAGGAGAAGGAGGAGGCGCCGCCGCAAGATCCGAAGCGGTGCTTGACTTGCCGGCGGCGTGTGGGGATCACGGGGTTTAGGTGCAGGTGTGGGTTCGTCTTCTGCGGGACCCACAGGTACGCGGAGCAACATGAGTGCTCTTTTGATTTCAAGAGGATGGGGAAGGAGAAGATCGCCAAGGCGAATCCGATTGTGAAAGCGGAGAAGCTTGAGAAGATCTGAAAGAGTTGTTGTGGTTTGGTTTTTGTTTGACTTTGAAAATGAAAACGAAAACCCAGAAGAAGAACAATGTAAATTTATATCATCAATTTAAAGCTTTATTTGATTTCTTCTCAGTTAGTTTAAAAATTTGCCTCCATTGTTATTAATTGTGTTATTCAATTTACATACATTCTCATGCAACACACATCAGTCACGTTCTCTTTTAGCAAATACTCGAATCCAGATTAGAATCTGCAAATCTTATGAATGGTGCAAAAATCGAAGATGAATGGATAATTAATAGTGGTACGTTGCATCATATAATCGGTACATTTATGAATTTGGGATTGCCTGATCGAGAAGTGAGTGTTTTTCTAACTGAGAAATTCACGTTGAAACATGTTATGTTTGTAGAAGAGTTACACCTTGGTGTTGTTTTCTAAGAGCTATCTCCAATGCAAACTTTATTTTTAAAGTTGTGCAAAACTTCAAATATGAAGTTTGTGGGTGTTTTTCTCCAATGATAAAACTTCAAATTCAACTTCAAAAGAGTTTATATTTTGCACTATAATTCTCAATATTATCTATAATTAATTAAAATCATAAATTTTTTATAAATAACTATAGAACATATTTTTAAGAAACATTATAATCAATACTAATTAATAAAATGTTACATTATAATATCATATTTTATAAATAATTATCTATGAAAATTAAATTTATGATAATATATGTAAAATACTTATGAAATATAAAATTGTAGGTACTAAAATATGTGATATAAAAGTTTAAAGATTAAAATATAAAAGAAAAGATGAAACTTCAAATTTGAAGTTCTAAATAGTGAAACTTCATATTTGAAGTTTTACTATTTAGAACTTCAAATTTGAAGTTTTAAAGTTTGGATTGGAGTTCAAAAAACTTCATATTTGAAGTTATGAAGTTTGGGTTGGAGATGCTCTAAGACATGTTGTTTTTTGTGCATGATTGTGGTTTGCAGATATCGATTGGAGTAGGTGAAAGAAAAGAAGGGTTGTATTTCCTTCGAGGTATCCAAAAGATTCAAAGTGTGAAAAAAATTGGTAAGCTAGTCATTGGAAGTTTGGCATAAGAGGATGTGTCATGCCTCTTGAAAAAGTGATTACGAGATTACCAATTGCTGATTATGAGAGTATTGGTTTCTTGTTGTGACATATGTTTTCAAGCAAAGTAGTGTCGAAGTGAGTTTTCGTTTAGTTCTAATAAAAGCAAAGAATGCTTTGAGATGATACATTGTGATCTATAGGGACCGTATAGAACATAGCGTTTGTGTGGAGCTTACTATTTTATTACTATTGTGGATGATTATTCAAGAGCGGTATATGTTTTTCTTCAAGTCGATAAAAGGCAGGTTGAGAGAACTATTTTGGATTTCTTTGCTCTTGTTTTGACGCAATTTAACAAGCATATAAAGATAGCGAGCAACGACAATGGTACTGAATTCACGCAAATGAAGAAGTTTTTTTTTGTAGAACGGACGTGATTCATCAGATTTCTTGTGTGGACACTTCTCAGTAGAATGAGAGAGTTGAACGAAAGCATAGGCATATACTAAATGTGGCACGAGCATTGATGTTTCAGGCACATCTACCAATCGAATTTTACGGTCAATGTGTTTTGAGCGCTGCATATCTAATTAATCGAACACCGTCTGAGTTCCATAAAGGAAAGAGTCTTTATGATCATATTCAACAAGGCTCCTGGATAGTGAGATTTGTATACTTGGATATCTTGCATATGCTCATAATCAGAAGAGACATGGAGACAAGTATGCAAGTTGTAGTCGGAAGTACTTTTATGGTTGTTATCCTTATGCAAAGGGTGGTCTTTATTTGATTTGGAAATAAGAGAAATTTTTGTCTCTAGAGATGTCACGTTTGTAGAGGAAAAGTTTTCATCCTTTGAAATGGTATCTAAACAACTAAGAGAAGAAAGGATGTACCAACAACCTTTTTTGATGATATTGATGATTTTGGTTATCTGAAAGTTGTAGAACGAGCTGCTAATACTGGTGACACAATTGCTGAGGATGTAACACAAGATCAGGGCGACGTGACACAAGATGTGACAGTCATAAGGAGAACAACACAGTGTGTAACACAAGTTGATGATGGTGTGACACATGTGACTGGAGAGACAATTGCAGAGGCAGTTACGGAGCCTGTAGCAGTAACTCAAGGGTAAATTATTGCAGAAGAAGTGTAGGAAGCGGAATGAGAAAGAAATAGGCATTGGTTAAGCTACGTGATACGTGAGTTAAAAACCAAAGTTTCTTATGAACTATTTCACTATAAGCCATGAGTCAAGACATGAATATGTGGTTGAGAATTATGTGAATTGTGACAGGTTTTTAGTATCACACAGAGCAATTTTGTGCAGGATAACATCATGAGTTGTGCCAAAAACGTTTACTTAGGCTATGAAGTGTCAGAGATGGCATAAAGCAATAAGATTGGAGATTGAAGCCTATAAAAAAAATTAGACATGGTTTATTGAACAATTATCATCATGTAAGCATGTCCTAAAGTGTAAGTGGGGTTTCACAGAATAAGGCTGATTAGTCTCTTTTTCTTATGTTCGGGACACAGCTCAGCTATATGTATATGATCTTGTGGTGACAGGAAATTCTTCTGAAATGATTCAAAGGTTTAAGACTTATTTGAGTGGTTGCTTTCAGATTTGGGAAAATTAAAATATATTTTTGGATTGGAAGTTGCCAGGAGCAAGAAACATATCTATCTGTCACAAAAGAAGTATGTGTTTGATATTATTGCTGATGTTGGGTTGCTAGGTGGCAAACAAGTGGTATTTTCGATGGAGCCGAATCATCAATTGGCTAAGACAACTGGGAAATTACTTGATGATCCAAAGAAGTATTGGAGAGTACTTGTTGGACGCTTGATTTATTTGGCTGCAACTAGACTAGACATTGCTTATCCAGTTCATATCTTATCTCAGTTTATGCATCAGCCCATAGAGGATCAATGGATAGCTGCGTTGAGGGTAGTTCAATATAGTTAGGATTACATTTAATCATTGTATAAATAGTTTACAACCATCTTTATAAAAATCTAATTAAAAACAAAAGAAAACTAAAAACTTCAAAGACTTTCTGATTCTTTCACACAGGAATATTCTAAGACCAAATGGTCAACATAACCTGAGATCCGAAAATCTTTCATCAAAACTCGTCAGCCTTAACGGGAACTGATGCCTATACACTAGACGCTCCACCTCAGCATGCCAGCCCCAACAAACAAGTGAAATAACAACACATGTATCCACACCAAGAACATGCACACTATTAGTCCTTTTTATTTAAACATGCATACTAGGTTTTCTCTTCTCATACAGATACACAAACATTCCAGCGCACAATACGGGTTATTAATTCAACTTCATGCAATTTAGGATTCATTCGTATAACTTGAATAAGAAGCAACAATCAAGTCCTATCTGTAACGACCCGGACCCGGCCCATTTGAATAAGTTTAAATAGATTGATTTGGCTACCTATGTCATCAAAGTGCACTTACCTTTTCCGGTCACTTACCGTAAGAGAACTCCAGAGTTAAGCGTGTTTATGCTGGAATAGCACTAAGATGGGTGACCTTCCGGGAAGTCCTCTGCGGAACCGTGTGAGTGAGGCCAAAACACGGTAAAAGGTTACGTGGTGATTGCAGGGACAAGTAAATCAGTCGGTCAGGCCACCGAGAAAAATAACGCACCGACCGTCGGACACGGGCGGGGCCCACGAGCCCGACGGAGAGATGGGTGACTCGCCGGTAGGAACGGTCGGGGTGTTACACTATCACTCAGATCTAATTATATACAATCTATAATAGTATATTATATTCCACAATTAAAGTCGATAGTTCGCAGCTATGTTTTTGTTTAATCCCATGCTAGACGGAAGAAGGAAGAAGGAACATATATGGGGAAAGAGCAACGAGTCCTCAACTTAGTCACTTTGAACAAAAGGAATAGATGAAGGGATTATAAGGAGGATTGGAGAAGGTGGGAGAAGCTTAGAAGGAGATTGCTTGATGCACGAAAAAGGATTATGGTTTGCCGGTGACACGAGACGCGATGGTTTTGAGCTCTGTCTTCTTCTTCTCCTCTTGGGTGCAACAACATCAACACAGTGATCGGCGGTGGTGATCGGCTCGGACTATTATAAAGGTTGATATAGGAGTTGGTTTTGTTAATTATAGAAATGTATTGTTCATTGTTGTGTTGTGTTCAGGGTTAAGATCTTTCTTACAATTGGAGGTACTTTCTTTTTGGGGTTTTGACCGTTGATAGTCTTAACTCTTGCGGGGAGACACTACTTAACTTACATGTTGCACGTATGAAAAAAATAGGGCAACATGAAGAGTTGGCCCACTAATTTTATAAAAGGCATTCAAATTGTTAAGATTTTGTAATAGTAGAGATCAACCCGCGTGTTGCCCAGTTTTATTTTATTTAAATTTGTATATTATAATTTCATATATTTACATTATTATTATGTTTATTTCATTCTATATTTGGTTTTTTTTTAATATTAGATGTTGTTTTAATTTTTTTATTATCCTAAAATATGCACACATATTATTATGAAATTTTTTTCTTAACATAAATTGTGATGTATTAATTGTTAAAAAACTTTCTCCTATACTTATATGGTGTTGTAAGTATATATGTCTCCCCACTCAATATATCTATTCAATTGTTTTTTTTATGTCATTTACACTACAAGAAAAACTGTATTTAGTTACAAATTAGCCAAAAATAAGTTGTGGCTACATAAAAATAGCCACAAAGCAAACCAATTTAAAAGTTTGTGGCAATTCGTAATATTTCGTGGATATATAGACACAAAAAAAGTTTGTGGCAATTTTGTGTCTCATTTACCACGGATAGCCACAAATATATGTCGTGACAATTTAGTTATAACATAGTCACAATTGTTCCGTGGCAAATAGACACAAAACATGTATTGTAGCTATTTGTATCAAAGTGCGACAGTTTTGTCGTGGCTAATTGTAGCTAATGGGTTGAAATAATTTAAACACGTAGCCACAAACAATAACGTGGCAAATTATAGATATGTTATGTCGGTAAAGATATTTTACCGTGAGCCACAACGAATTTGTGGCTATTTGTAGCATAGTGAAACGAATATATTCGCCCATTGTTGAAATCTCGTGACAAGTCGATACAAAAAATCTATCAAGTCTCTTCAAATAGCTTTTGCAAAGTGCAGGGAATATATTCGATATGGGCTACGACAAAGTTGTGGCTATCCGTGGATTTGGAAACTAGATTTTTTGCATTGTTGATATTAGTTGAAAATTGGTTGCATTGTTGATATTACGAGTGATTTGAATGCTAGATTAATGTATGTGTGTGGTTTGCTCAAAGCTTTTTGGTGCTAGAATCAAACCAGTTTGGGAGATTATATACCTTATGTTTCCAAACCCAAAATTGACAGAATATAATGGAATTTCACTTGGTTCGGTTAGCTTTCCAAAGATATGGTATATGGCCTACAGATTGGGAGATCACCTAGAACCATCTCACCAACACCATTGCAAAGGAAATTAGGATCCGCATCTGATCCCTTCACCCCCTTCATGACTATATTTAATTTTAGGCCAACTATATAAAGTTACTTAGCTGATATTATTTTTCTATAATATATTTACATGCACACTTCGCACCAATAATTCAAATGTTTTTCAGAAGGTATATTCATATACTTTGAAAAAAATATTCATGTGTTTACAAAATAATATGAGAATTTTGTTTGATTAAATTAAAAATAATTACTTTACAAGTCAGTTTTATTTTTGGTGAGTCTGCTAGCTAATTAACCCATCATATAGTTTATATTTATTCTGTCATACTTTATCAATTAATATTCCATGAACTTTTTAAGTTATTACGTACACAAGATTCAAGTTATTACGTACACACGATTCAACTATTCTTAAAAAAAACAAAAGAAGTTATCCTCCTACTAACTAATTCACCATACTCCATTGTATTTTACTATCAATTATCTGACGAACATACATTTATTTTTTCGTCATATTAATAAACACACCCACGATTTAGACTCACGGTATCTTTATATACATATTTTAAGCATTGTTTTAAAAATTAGGTGATTTATCAATTAGTAGGTCGATTAATCGCTAATTAGTCATTATAAAACTGATTTCATTTGTTTTTGGCCATATAAATTAATAGATTTATAATTTATTAATGATGGACTGATTAATCGACTCAGTCAGTTTACGAGGTATGCTAGGTCGGGGAAGTATTTTACAGTAAGCCACAAATAATTCGTGGCTATTTGTAGCATAGTGCAGTGAATTGTTGAAATCTCGTGACAAGTCGATACAGAAAGTCTATCAAGTCTCTTCAAATAGCTTTGGTAGAGTGCAGCGAATATATTCGATATGGGCTACGACTAAGTTGTGGCTATTCGTGGTTAATATTATGATTATAAATAACAAATGAATCGATCATTGTTAAACCACCAAACTAAAATCACAAACACCAAAAATGTCTAATTTCTTAAGATCTAGAGAATGGATGTATAATCGATTTTCAGATTCTACTCGAAATTCTGTTTCAGATGAGTTCGTTGAGGGTATAAACACTTTTCTTTCTTTTGCTCGTAATCAAAACTCTTATCTGGAGCGTAATGATTTATTATGTCTGTGTAAGAAGTACAAGAACCAAAAGTGTAGATGAATCTCCGAGGCCCTTCAACACAGCGTTCAGCTCGTTTGCGCCAAACAACTATGCCTCCTGGAGCAACGAGGTCGGCTAGCTCCACCGCTTCCCGACATCCTCTTCCTAGCTTAGCAGCTGTGATGAGTGCACCGGAGAGACGAAACATGCCGCATCTCCACCCACGCAAACTCAATGGCGGTTTATGGTGAGTTTCTGTTTATAATCTTTGTGATTAAATATTTGTGGTGTTATTCTAGGTTAGTGAGAGAAATAAAATCAATTAAATTTTCTGTGGGAAAGCACTGGTATTAGATGAGTCGAATGTATTTTATCTATGTTTTGATCGAATTATAGGCTAGTGAGATAAACAAAATCGAGTCTTTTGGTCCAATTTAGTTTCTGGTTTTATCTATGTTTTGTTTTATTGTATAGATTCTGCCTAAGTCATATCTTTTCTTTCTTCAATTTCAGGTTTGACATACACGATTGTATGCGGAAAGACATTGTCGCAACATGGCAGTCTGATTTTTGGGGACCATGGTGGAACTTTATGATGGTCCCACAGTCTAAGAAGGATTCATGGTGGATTTGCTTTGTGGTAAGTTCATTTTTAATCTATGTTTGTAATTAACATTATTACATTTGATTCTTTTACCTCATTCTAATACTTTTGTTTTTTCTGTTATTTGTTGTAGCAAAAATACTTTTGGGAAACAGAACATCATGATTCGGTTTTCTGGTGGTGGGAATTTACTTTGAAAGGATCAATCGGCAATCTTGTTAGCAAGAGGAGGAGATATAAGAAGAAACCAGCCTACATTGGCGTGGCAGACTGGGCTATAATGGAAAAGGCTTGGAAGAGGAAGTAAATAAGAAGAGGAGCAAAACCAATTCTACAAACCGTACTTCAGATGTAGATGGATTAGGCATGTACCGTCATGTTTCAGGAGCAAAAAAACGCACATGTGTGGCTCATGAAATGGTAAGCCTGGTTTTATTTCCATCTAATTTAAAGTCTTTAATTTTTTAAAATGGTAAGTTCTATTTATTAACACTTCTCTTTTGTTAGGCGATTGAGAATGGTGGGGTACCTCCTTCAGCAACTGATTTGGTGCGAAAGACTCATGCTCGGAAGGATGGCACTTTCATTGACAAACGAGGAGAGGCTCGTGTAGCTGCTGCTGAGGCATTAGCAAGGCAGCGCTTAGAAGCATTAAATCTGGACAGCCAAAATGAATCAGCTTGCACAGAACCTTCCCCGCAGCAGCTCACTGATGCTTACATAGAGTTAATCGTTTAGACTCTTAGATTTAATTCTGATAAAATGTGCAATTCTTAATTTTTTGCCTGTGATATGCTGTTTAGTGTTGGTTTGATTGCTGATTTTGAACGAGATGAGCAAATATGATTTGATTTCTGTTTAAGTCTAGATTAATACTTGATTCCTGTTTGTACAATCTGATTAAGCAAATAGCATCTTAGTTCTTAATTGTTTGTTTGTCTAGATTATTACTTGTTTCAAGTTTGTTCAACTTGGTTAAGCCTTGTTTCTTGTTATAAGTCTTGTTTAAGACTTGTTTTCTGTTCAGTTTTGTTTGAGTTGGTAAATCCAATTCTGTCCAGTTTCGAGTTCTTTGTTTTCTATTCAGTTTTGCTGCCGTGTATCATTTGTTAGGCTTCTTTCATTTTATTGTATTGTATTGGTTTGTGTTGGTGTCAGATTATTGTATTGGTTTTGATTGTTACATTAAAATTTAAACTGTCTATTTTATCTTTTTTTTTGCAGATTGCAATGAATAACAAAGGGCGTGTGTATGGACTTGGATCGATTCAGCATGTTGATGTTGATGCCAACGATTCTGCTGGTGCTTCTCTCCGCAGAAACGTGGATGTAGAAATGCGCATGGCCAATATGGAAGGCAACATAGGCGAGCAAAAGAATGAATCGGCAGGCATGAAGAGAGCGATTGATGTGCTTTTGCAGATTAATGGAGTCGATCCGGTTACACTTCAAAAAGTTCCACGTGATGAGGATACTGAAATTGACTCATGTCCGAGTGAGTCAGCACACGATCCAACCCAGCCCCCCATTGTTCACCACTAGTGTTGCTTCAACAAGGTTTTCAGGTTTAACGATTTTAGGCTCCATTGTGATGGATTATAATTCTAGTACTTTTGAGTATTTTGACATTTTCAATCGGCTATTTTAGGTGTTTTTTTTAAATACCTAATATATGTAATCGGCTACTTTAGGTATTTTTTCAATCGGCTAATATATGTAATCGACTAATGAATGTTTAATTTTAAATTTTTAACATTTTGATTTTAATTTTGTACTTTTATTAATTTGTGTTTTTTTTATTAATTTTTTTCATTAGCCACAAATTGTGGTGTAGCTTTTTAAAGACAAAGACACAAAGTTTTTGTCTCCATATATCTATTAGGTATAAATAATTTGTAGCTATGTGTTGCTTTAACCACAATTACGATGTGTGTATTCGTGGCTAGTAGATATTATAAATTTGTTGATATTCGTATCTAATAAACTACGGTATGGTCGTAGCTAAATTATAGATATATAGATACGTTTGAGTTGTGTCTATGTGCCACGATTACTTTGTGGCTATTGGTGGTTAATAGCTATGGTTAGGTTGTGGCAATACGTGGCGAATATAAATACAACTATTTGTGGTAATTAGCCACAGATTTCGGCGTGGCTATGTTATGGCAAGGTAGCCATGAATAGCGACGTGAGGCAGATAGCTACGAGCTCAAAGCTACAATTTGTTGTTGTGTCAAGTCGTGACTAATGGCAAAATAGCCACGAAAAATTGATCATAGCTACAACTAAAATTGTAGCTAATTACAGTTTTTCTTGTAGTGTTATTTCTAGTGAGATCAACAAATTGAATTCACCATCAAACCTAGCCTAGGAATTTCGGGACAGGTTTCTCGTTCCATGTCGTACACATCCCAAATTTTCCATCTATTCTCAATCCCGTTCAAAATAACTATATGTTTGGGATCATTTATTTTATTCAAACGGGTACGGGAAGAGTACGTGAGAAGAACGGATATGAGATCATGTACCCAAATTACCCATTTAAAAAAAAAATTGAAAAATTTGAAAAAAAAATTTGAAATTTTTCGAAATTATCCGAATTTTCCACAATTTTTCCAACTTATTTCGATTTTTCACGATTTTCCCAAAATTATCCGAAATATGTAAGTTGATCTTTATCCAAATTATTGAGAGTTTGGAAACATATTTTAGGTAAAAAAAATTCCCGAATCCGTTCCGTAACCCAAAATCTCTGTCCCGTTCTTATCGGATTCTGTTTTGGGAATTGTTTTCCAATTTCCAAATTATTCGTTCTCTTTCCGTACCCATAAATTCTCGTCCTAAAACCTAAAATGCCAGTGCTAATCGATTCCATCCACTCTTTTTTATTTCTTATTCGAAATAACACTTTATTAATTTTTATTCGAAAAGCATTTCTAGTTTTTGTGTGTTTGTAGAATAACTGTGCTTTTACTTTTAAATTTGGTTCTTGTTTGTTTTCTTAATTTTAAATATTTTTTTAGTTTTTTTTTAATCTCAAAATATGTAAACCTATTGTGAAGTTCTTTTCCAAATATAAATTGTGATATGTTAATTGTTAAAAAACTTTCTTTTATGTTTATACGCTATTGTAAGTGTACATTTGTCTCCCTATTTAATATATCTATTCAATTGGCTTCTCTTTCTTTCAGTCGCTTATTTCCAGCGAGATGAAAAAAATTATTTCACCATTGATCTCATCCACTCTCTTTGTTTTTTATTCGAAATACCATTATGATTTTTTTTGTTGGTAGAGAATTTATAGTTTATGTGTTTTCTAGAATAAGTATGTTTTTTACTTTTAAATTAATGTGTGGAAGCTCAAAAATCTACTTACCCAAAATATACAAAAGCCCATTAAAAAAAAAAATTTGCTGATGTGGATAGTTTAGATGGAGAGAAGTTTGTCTAATTATATATATGATTTTCTAAAATTGTGTATTGTTGTAGTCTTCATTCATTTTGAAGCCAAACATTGAATATACGGATATGCCTCTTGCAGCATTTTTTTTTTTTGGTCGAAACATCTTGCAGCATTGTTCCTGTGAATGATTCAAAGAAACTAGAATCATAAAAATGGTTCACGATTTGATCTACACTCACTCGAAAGCTCTCCGATTATCTGATATTGTGATTTTTTATCTTCACTCAGATGTATGATGCAAACAATTTTTTCATGGTGTTCAACTAACTAAGCAAAAACATGGTTTCTTGAGTCAAAAATCAAAAGGAGGTTCTTAAATTTCTTTACGGCTTATTATGCCCTTTAATTCTTTTTCAATAAGGATTTGATGCAAGTATTCAGACAAAGACAGCAGATAAAGAGAGTGGTCACAGTGTATAGCTCTGGCAATAGTTAGTGGTTCTCATGTAGATTTAGGTTTCATTGATTTAGTTTGATTTAGTTTGAGTTAAGCGTATAACTCATTGATAAGTCAAAAATATTATCAATTATGAATCAAATTATAAAAATTGAGTTTTAAGTTTGTGTTAGAATAAGTTATGGTTGGTTTACAATTTTGAATTAAGTCTTTTGTAGAATAGCTAACGCAACTTAAATTCTAAAATCATGAAAAATGTATCAAATAAGGTCTAGTGAAACTGAAATTTGGGAGAATTTGAAATGATTTGAGTTTTAATAAGATTTTAGATGATTTTGGCTGAATTATGAAATTTCTTATGATTTGTTATTAAAATCTATGAAATCCCATCTAAAACTATAAGATTTGATTTTTTATATTTTTAACTAACAAATCCCACCAAAATCACTTAAAATACACACACCTAAAAGTTTTGAGTGAGTTTTTTTTTTCTTTTTCAACGTTTCTTTTGCTTGTTTTTTGTTTTTATTTTGCTTTTATTTTGTTTTTCTTTTCCTTATTTTTTTATAAATAATTTTATATTTTCACTGATTTTTTATCCAAATTATATACTATATTGTATATTATGTTGGTACTTTTGGTTAATGTTCATTACCAAATACACGTACTTTAAAAATATATGATTTGTTTTTTTTTTTGTTTTTTTTTATAAAAGACATTCTTGATCAATTGTTAACTTTATATATACCTACTTAATAAAATAAAAAATAAATATGCTTTGGAATGTACATATTGCTTTCAACTAGCATTCAAAAATCAATGAATTTGAGTTTGAGCAGTATTTTTTTTCTAACGTCTTATTTTATTTTTATAAACAGATATATAAAGTTACTAATTGATGAAAAATGTTTTTGTTCTAAAGTAAAAACAAAAAAAGAACCGCTACTAATCTACTACAAAACCAAATTCTAAGTATGATCTAGCTGTTAAATAAGAGGAAATAAACACACAAGTTAACCTATTTACGTTGAAGTCCATCTGAGGTCACAGTGTATCATAAGTAAACTGTTTAACAATCCAAACTGTTACCGAATCATAGAATCATAAGTAGTAAATAGATAGGGTTTTTACAACTTAACCGAACAAATAAAAAAATAAGAAAAGAAACTAGATGATAACAAAGAAGCTAAAAAATACATAAATGAAAGACAAACTCAATATTAAAGGGACGACTCCTGAATGCGTACTAAATCGTGGCCCTTCGTAAAAAATATATGTTACCTCATCTGTGTCCAAGTTCTTAACGTCATAATATATATATTTTTTTTTGTATATGTGTTTGATTTTAGGATCGGTTGGAGATTGTTGTTCTTATCCACAATCTTTAGGTTTCAGAAATAACTAGCTTTCCCGAAACCTATTTGGGTCTTCGTGTATCTGCCAAATCTATGGGAATCCACGATTTCACCGCCCCAACTCACTTTGTCTGCGTGATCTAGATTCGTGAAAAGTTCCACTGGCCCATATCCTACTAACGAGTTGTCTTCGAACCCTGGGCTCAACCACCAATTTACATTTTTTAATCTTATAAATTATTATTTTTGTTAGCTAGAAAAATGAGAATTGTATATATAATTTTAACATAAATTATATTAGAACACACATAAATAAAATTAATAATTAAAAAAAGTATTGAGAAACTAACCTTCCAAACGAAAATGTTAATTTCAGATTGTCTACCTCCAAAGACAAAAATTGGGGTAATGGCGCCTCCTACTAGTTTGCACAAAGCCAGGACATCTAAGGTTATAGCATCCCGTTTGGTACGCGTCACTCTGGAAATATATACATTTTGGTTATTAGCATGCACAAATTCATTCAAAAGCCAAAACCATCTTATTTATTTATTTTTATTTTTGTCGTGAAAACATTTCATTAAAACACCCATTTTTAATGGGCTATTACAATATTATTGAACAGTTTCGAAGCCTAACACTATCCATTACAGTAAAGCTCAAAACGTTTCTCAATTTAAGAGCATCTCCAACCCAAGCTTTAAAACTTTAAATATGAAGTTTTTTTCATTTCAATGCAAGTTTCAAACTTCAAATTTGAAGTTTCATCTTTTTGTTTTTGCATTTGAGTCCTTTAAATTTTTACACCATTCACTTTTATTTTTATAATTTTATATCTTATCAATAATTAACATATATTCATATAAATATAATTTTCACATATAAACTTAAATAAACATCTTTAAAATATAGTTAAAAATATTAATAAAATATTTATTACATAATATTAAAAACAAATTTTACAAACAACAATATTACATTAAGCAAATTTAATACAAAATAAAAATAACACAAAATACAATTACATACACACATAATATTATACAAACTAAAATATTACAACAATACTAAAACTCAGGTAAATTTGATCCCGAACTTCCAAGATCACAAAAAAATCTTCCAAACAAATTTGTTGTAGGCGTAGGTTCTTGTTCTTGAGTTCTTTTTTGTATGATTCTTCCTTGTTCAAATCGAATAAACTCACGGATATTTGTATCAACGATAGAGTCTAAATTTGTTAGCAATATTTTATTTTCCTCTTGCATTTCTTTTAAAGCTATTTTTTGCTTGATTTTGCATACGTAATTGTGCTATCTCAATATTTTTGTCCCTACTTGCTGCACTTTCTTTTAAGAAATCAAGAAGTTCTTCATTTGATGAAACCAAAGTGTTAGCGGATGAATTGTTACCTTCATCAATTTTCCTTTTTAGTTTTGCCTTCTTCGATCCAATAGGACGTTGTGATGAATTTGATCCACCATCCTCGCTACTTAAATTGATTGAAAATGAAGACAATCCTTGAGATTGTGATGTTGGAGAGCTGGCAACATTACTCCCAGTATTAGGAAGATCCAGAATACCAAAGTTGACATTGTCTGTAAACTTTGGAATATCCTTCATCAAAACCCACACATGGTCAAATCTAAAACCTTTCTTTAGTTTTGGATCTTGTACCAATAATTTCTTGGCTTTTTCCATCTGTAGAATAATAAAACATAAATCTTTATTAACTACATAAAAATATCATATCTAAATGGAGTAAAAAAATATACTTACAATATCAAACTCGGATGCACCACTTGGATGCATATTCTCCACTTGAATTACGCAACTCTTCAAATTTCGTACCGCATATAAAATAGTATTCATCCTACATTGTAGAGATCTGCCGCTTCTAGCTTCTAAACTCTCATTTTTTTTCGTTGTACCTTTTACTTATTCTTTCCCATAATTTTCCTGAAGATTGGTTATTGCTACCAATTGGATCTTCTGATATTTCTGAATACACACAACATGTTGATTGAATGACAAGCCTCTACTTTTTTCCATATTTTTTTCTTTATTAGAAAAGGAGTAGGTTGAAGTGTGATTTTCTCAAAGAAGGTTTATAGGACCAAATGAGGTTTATAAGGTTTATAAGGCTTTTATAAGGAGGTGTATAAGGCTTATAAGGAGGTTTATAAGGCTTTTATAGGGTTTATAAGGAGGTTTATAAGATTTATAAGGCTTTTATAAGGTTTATAAGGAGGTTTATAAGGCTTTTATAAGGTTTATAAGACTTCTCTCTCTTATTTATTTCTCACACTTGGCTTGAGTATAAACTCTTACCAAGCCTTGGTATTTATAGTAGCAAACCTAGAAAATATTCCATCGCATATTCTCTTTGATATTTTACAACTTAAACACATGCTTTATTTCATGGGTAGGTACAATCACTTACCCACTTACCCACTCTCTCACTCACTCATATCCACATGTTTTATTTCTGGGTAGGTACAACCACTTATTTTGTTGTATAGATGACTTTCTCAAGATTTTCTTATCTCTATAAAAAGACACATGATAAATAAACATCACAACATCACCACTTTAGATAAAATATGAATTTTAATATTGGAGGCCCATCTTCTTTTATAAGTTCGTATTCTTCTTCCGACTCATCTGAATTTGATGAATGGTTGATTGAAGAAAATGCGAGAATCGATCGTGAAGAACAAATTGCAGTCAAATTGATTCTCAACAACAACCGCCTTCTTCACCAACTCACTGAAAAAAGCAATCACGTAAGTCATCGAGGCTCTATTCCTGGTCACACAGTTATACACCGTGATATAGAAAATGCTCATTGTAATTTATTCAATGATTACTTTTCTAACAATCCGGTGTATGGTGAAAGAGAGTTCCATCGTCGGTTCAGAATGCCTCAAAGGTTATTTCTTCGCATAGTTGATGCTGTTAAACAACATGACAACTACTTCAATCAACGACGTGATGCGCTTGGTAGGATGGGTTTATCGACCTTGCAAAAAGTCACTGCTGCTATTCGGATTTTGGCGTATGGTATGCCTGCTGATGCCACTGACGAATACATCAAAATAGGTGCAATTGAATGCATGAAGAGATTTTGTCGCGCAATTGTAGAAGTATTTTCGGAGTGGTATCTCAGGTCACCAACATCAGAGGACGTTTCCATGCTTCTCAGTATCGGCCAACAACGTGGATTTCCTGGAATGTTGGGTATTTTAGATTGTATGCATTGGAAGTGGAAAAATTGTCCAACTGCATGGGCATGGCAACTTGCAGGTCGTAGCGGATCACCCACAATCATTCTTGAAGCAGTTGCGGATTATGATCTATGGATATGGCATGCTTATTTTGGTATGCCAGGGAGCAACAACGACATTAATGTTTTGAAGTCATCCAACTTATTTTCAAAGCTTGCTCAAGGTACGGCTCCTCCAGCTAATTACATTATTCAGGGAAAAGAGTATAACATGGGTTATTATTTAGCTGATGGCATTTACCCGAAATGGTCTACTATTTTTCAAACTATAAGCAATCCCCAAGGTCCGAAGAATCAATTATTTGCAGCAAAACGAGAAGCATGTCGAAAAGATGTTGAACGTGCCTTTGGAGTTCTACAATCCAAATTTGCTATCATAGCAGAATCATCACGTTATTGGAAGAAGGAGGTATTGAATGATATAATGACTGCGTGTATTATCATGCATAACATGATAATCGAGGATGAACGTGATATCAATGTACCGATTAGAAATGCAAGATCAGCGCCAGAGGCAACGGTTGAAATGGAAATAAATGAAAATACGCGATTTCAAATTTTTTTATCTCGTAATCTACAGATAAAAAAAAAAGAATCATTTATTATTTCGAAATGCTTTAATTGATCATCTATGGGAGCATTACGGAAATGGTTATACCGAGTAATTCAAATTTTTTTTTGTAATTTCTGATTTAGTTTGTGTGTGTGTTTTATTTGAATTTATATGTAATTTTATATTGTAATATAATGTTTTATTAATTAATATTGAGTGTAATCTTTTTTAAGTATGGTTTATAGTTATTTATAAAAGTTTTATGATTTTAATTAATATAATCAAAATTGAGTACTATAATGTAAAATACAAATTCTTTTGAAGTTGTATTTGAAGTTTTACCATTGGAGAAAAAATCACTTAAACTTCAAATATGAATTTTTGCAAAGTTCAAATATGAATTTTTGCAAGCTTCAAAAATGAAGTTTGTATTGTAGATGCTCTAAGAGAATCAGTATAGCAGAGCCATGTGGTGTTCTTAAGTGAAAAGTAAAATAAATATAAAAAAAATGATGTGGCAAGTCCATTTTTGAGAATCGGTTCTTCTCTAAGAACCCACATAATCTATTCTAAAGATAATATTTAGAACCCCAATATACGGTTGTGCAAATGCTCTAAGAGATCACGTTTATGCATAATGAACACATGTTATTTATTATTATTAATTATATTTTAGTTTATATATATTTTAAATACTAAATACAAATATATTAAAATTTTAAACTTTAAGATTAAATTGTGTATTCAAGTTTGGGAGGATACTGAATGTTTCTGTTTTTTTTTTCCTTTAACCCAATCTCATTCTAGTTGTAGTTAATGTTTTCAATTTTTTTGACAGCTTTTTATAATTTTTATTTAATATTAAATAAATATTTTATTGGATGTCGAATAAATAGTTTTTTACAAAAGATGTCAGAGAGTATACTAATTAAATTCAACAAACAAAAAAATAATTTTGATATGTTAGTTTGAAAAGTTTTACTTTTATTGATTGATTTTCGCAAACGTTAATACTTTATGGGGTGTTATTGACTTTTGTATTTTAATAGATTTTAAAATCTAAATTAAATCAAATGTTATTAGTTTTATGATTTTAATATTAATTTTCAATTTTTGTATTATTGGTTCTATAAATTTATTTTCAAAGCTTGTGTGATTTTAAAATACATGTTAAAATAAAGTGTTAACAAATCAACTTAAATTTGGAAAGTTTCTCTTTATTGTTCACATTTTAAAAATTCAGAATAAACTATAACAATTTATGTACAAAGAAGAAGAAGAATAAACTAACATTTCTATTCACTTTATTGGCTTTTACTATAATTATTTCAATTGTAAGGATTGTTATATATATATATATAATAAAATTTCATAAAAAATTAATATATTTGTAAACAAAATACAATATTTAGTTGCAAAACACATTTCATCCACTAAACCTGTCTAGCTATATGTACAAGTATTTTCCGCGGTAAAATAAAAACTGATATATGTTGTCTCCATTTTAGTAGATATTTAATCCGTTTTTTATTTCTGTCAAAATTGATTGGATTTAATATAGAAACGACTATATATTTATATGTACTTTTAGTTAATTAGTCGTTTAAAAAACAATTTATACTAACACTCCATTACTTGATTAAACATGAACTATCTATCATTTGAATATGTTCTCAGATCATTTGTTCATTCAAATTCAACACGACAACACGCAGATTCTGCCCGAATCTTGTCGAGATGAACAATTTCATGATAGAGAGATAAACCATTCTGTACAAATAACCTCTATAATGACATGGTTGATGGTAGTGGCGAGTCCAGAAATTTTTTTTACCGGGTTCAATTTAAAATTTAAAACTAAAATAGCAACATTTCATATATCATCCTACAAAAATATTATGCGACTTTTCATATCTTGAAATTTGTTTATCGATTTTTCATTAGTAACACCCTCTAATATATTTTTTTCAATAAAACAAACTAAACAATCATTAAAAAATTGATTATGTTTTCAATTGTTTATAAATTGTCAAGTTAAAATTTAACTTTGGTCTTTCTAAACATGTTTGATAATAAATCTCAATATAAAATAAGGGTTAATATTTAAATTTTACTTATCGGGTCGCACTAAATAAAACAAAGTTAGGAAAAAAAAAGTTTATGGGTTCAACCAAATTATTGGGCTGGTGTCAATGTTATTAAATCCTTATAAACTATAAACAAAATTTTAATTATTATGGTGTCAGTTGACACCGTATGAATATGAGTAGACTCGCCTCTGGTTGATGGATCGATGGTGAATAGATTGATAGAAATCAAGCAAGTTTAACCTAAGGGATGAGATGAATTGACAATGTAATTAAATGGATTGATAAATGCCACACATTTTATGGAAGATTGTACTATGATAAGTCGGTGAACTCAAGAAACCGCACAAGATTCTATCAACACAAAATATTAAGTAAAGTTCCCTATTTATTGATAGTAGGTAAAAAATGTAAATATACAATGCTGCAAATGAACCTTCTTAATATGTTCTTTGGCTTTGACTTTTTTTTAACACTGATTTATTAATTTATTATAAATTATGAGAATCGTTACATCGACGATTTTACAACGCTCAATTCAATTGTCTTATAAAGATTCACGACTACCGGCTCTACCTATTAGGGAATATATCCCACATCGGAAGTTGGAAGGGATCTTAAGTAATATATAAGGGACATGGGCCAATCCACTCATTTCCTATTAGGGAATATATCCCACATCGGAAGTTGGAAGGGATTTTAAGTAATATATAAGGGACATGAATCAATCCACTCATTGCCAATTGGTTTTGAGTTGGAAGCCCATGTAACTTAACACTACCTGCACCACGTTTATCATCATATGAAAATCTACGCCGGTTCTGGTTGCACCACGCTGAAAATCTCTTGCAAACTTACTTCCATTAGTTTGCATAATTCTTCATTAATCGGTATAATTAATAATCAATCGCTCTCTCTCGGATTTGAAATCCAAATCTCCTAATATATAAATATTAATAAACCTTTGATAAACCATTGGGGCAATGGGCCTCTACGACTTTGACTTTCTAGTGTCGAAAACTAAAGAAAATAAAACTAGATTACATGGAAACTAATGACAAAAAATATTATAATAACTAATGAAAATAATATTGCAAAAATAAATGAAAACTTTTCATTTAATCAGATTAATTCAAATGCTTACTTTGATACGCTCCACTTGATATGGAAAGTGTCATGGACGTCTTGAACTCTTGATGGCCCAAATAATTTTGTTTGGGCTTTTTGGGCCCGATTTAAAATGGTTTTTGTTTTTGAAATATTTGCAGAAACATCGATTTATTTTTTAATTTACAGTTTACACTTTTTTCAAAAGCGTTAGTAAAATATATTTACCGTTTAACCCTCCATATTTTCGCTAGCATTTTCATATAATCTCTTTTCTGATACAATATCTTGCTACTCTTTTTTCCTTTCCCTAACTTGATCAAAATTTTATTATTTTACTACTCACTTTCATCTTTGATACATGAGAAATTAGGTGGAGTGATCATATAAAAAATGGAAACGCATCAAATAACCATAACAAATTCATGGCTATTATATTCTATAAATTTTCTACACTACATACGAAAGTAACTTCATTTTGAATTGCCGAAAGAGAGGGCTGATGTCACCCTCTAAGATGAAATACTTTAAAAATGAAGGCTATGACATCGGGTAACAGTTGCGATTTTGGTAGGGTTTAATTTGGGTAGTGTATTGTTTATACTATATAATTTGCAGATGTGAGTTATACTGTAAGATCTTATTTGTAGAAATAATTTTCCATTCTATAACATGTACGTAGTTATATTCCGGCGTTATGTAATGGATTTACCAACATAGTATGGTATTGTGAAATTGCAGAATGGATGAGTGAATGTTTTGTAGTGGATACGAACCCGCAGGGCGTAAACAGATTCATCCTGCGTTGGATTGAAAGCATCAAAGAAGCATTGGTGGTCATGTTATCGAGTCTTTTAGAATAGTATGCCCATGTCCTCGAGTAGTATACAATAGTATGCCCAACATAGCGACTATTATAGAATAGAATGCTCATGTTATCCCACTTATAGAATAGTATGTCGCTCTGGTTGGTAAAATAAACATGTATTGTAGATGTTGTTATGTTAGAAGTAGAGCAGGATAGAACGATATGTCCTGAGTATCATCCAGTGTAAAATATGGTTTGCATCCGTAAATTATAATGTAAACACAAAATTGTAGCAACCCATTTCCATTCTATTTAATATGGTTAGGTGTTCGTAGTATGGAATGGCTATACTAACATAGCAACATAGTACTGCCATTAAGAATGTTGATGTGGACTATAGGAAGTTGATGGTATGGTCGGGTATAATATATAATACGTAATCAACAATAAAAAAAATAGAATATCTGACCGACGAAAAGATTATCCCTTTCATATGGTTCAAAATTCTATTAATTATACAAGCTGATTATGTTATAGATTGTTCTCCTTAGATATGCCAACTCAAAAGCCGACGATATAGTAGAATAGGTGACGTCAGCGAGATAACACGCACCATTCGTTTCCCACCTAAAGAAGAAGGATCATTTTGGAATTTCACAAATCCTCATGGTTATTTGCATTGTTTTTCAAACATTATGGTTATATCCTTAGTTTCTTTTATTACTATGCTAGTTGGCAAATTAACCCTTAATACATACCTTAAACGCTCACAACTTCTATTTTATCCAACGACGGCATAATAATGCGATTTCTCATAAAATTTCACACACCACTTCTCAATTGAAATTTAGCCAACGATTACTCTGCCAAGCCGAGAAAACTTGTGCACATCTACAGTGCTACCATCTCCACTGCATCAACGATCATCATTATTATTATTTTATGAGACACACCCAATCAAATAACTCTCCATATTTCTTTGAACCGTTTTTTATTTTACCGACACAAGTATCTATTATAATTTTTGGCTTCTACGATTCAACGAGGTTTAATACAAAATATGCGTTTAGGGATGATGCGACACATGTGGTTTGTAGGATATGAGATTTGTGATTTAAAATTTAAAATTTATTGGTTATATAAAATAAGCTGACATTTCAAATAAGCAAGATGATTAGTGTTTTTTCAGGGTAGACACATTAAAATTTCTAAAAACTTATCGAAGTTTCCAAAAACCTATGATATTTTTCTAAATGTTTGATAAATTTAAAAAATGATTTTGAAGCTTTTGTAGTTTAAATATTGGGAAATTTGGTTCAATAACAAAAAAAAAAATTATAATTTAAAAACTAACCAATTTTCCTCTTTTTCTCTCTATATATTTCCTATCTCTCTTTAAGCATTTTAGTTAGTTTATAAATTTTAGTTTTTTATGATTATACAACAAATTCACCCTTAAATATTTGGGGTTGAGTTTTTTTTTTTTTTTGTCATCATAAAAGTGTGGTACAAATGTTTTTGAAAAGTAAACTGAGAACCAAAAACAGAGGGGCTAAACAAACCCTCAGAGATAAAGCATCGAAACTCCTAATGAAAAAGGTAACTAGATGCTACGTGCCGCTTATTGTCTCAGCCGGTCGTGTAACCATGATGCACCTCCCAACGACAGATATGGTTGGAATCGTCCATGTTTTGTAACACTCTTGGCGATATCTCTCGCAATCAAGTTAGCTGACTGATTTTCCACTTCAAATTCACATCGATCAAAGAGAGAACGTAGACTACCAATGGTCTTCGTAAAGGTTCGATATTGTGGCCACGCAGCTGGTTCTAGGACGGCTCCCACAGCTTCAACATAATTCGATGCTATGGTGACATGTCGAATCTGCAGGTCTCTTAGGCTTTGTAATACCCATATTATGCATCGAAATTCAGCAATGATCCTGTTAGGAGATCTTGTGAAAGCCTCTCTCGCATGTAACAATACATTTCCAGTGTGGTTCCTAGTGATCCAAGCAGCACCACTATGTAGAGTGGCGTTTCTCCAATTGGCATTGATGCTGCATTTGATCATTCCGACCATTGGTTTTAACTTATTCCCAGATTCCTACCATGGACATTTGGTATTGTTATTGGAAAATCAAGCTCGTACCAAAGCACTGCTTCTTCCACACTTCTGTGAAAATTAACTTGAGGAGCTTCCTGTTTTCCGGCCATAATGATTGCATTCCGGTTTTTCTATATGTTCCAAATTAACCACGGTAGTGCTTTCCTGACACTCATCTGAATACTATTGTCTTCCATGAGATCTAGTATCTTTACCGTGTTTGACTTGAGAGAATTAGAAAAGATGCTTCCCGGATTGACCTGAGATGCGCCGCTGTTTGCAAGATTGAAAATGTTTTCTACCATGCCACAGTTGAAAAGGACATGGCATATCGTCTCTGCTCCTTTATTGCAGAGTTTGCAAGCACTGTTTACTGGTATATTTCTCGTTTGAAGCCTTGTTGAGACTGCTATGCATAATACTTCTCCAAGCATATGATGGTCTATAGCCTGCCCCAGAGTCTAGAAAGTCTTTGTTGGAGAAGTATCGACCCGTGAGATGAGGGTCTCCGGTTCATTTATGATTTTCCAAGCTTGTTTTGCAAGGAGATCTTGGTTGAAATCACCAATATCGTGGAAATCCAGTCCACCATTGACTTTAGACTTGCACATCTTTTTCCAAGACACCCAGTGAATCTTTATTTTCTTGTCACAGGTGTTCCACCAGAAATCTGTCATAGCGCTTGTGATTTTCTGACATTGATGATTTGTGAGGCGAAAACAGGACATCACGTAGACTGGTAAAGCCATATCAATAGACTTAAGGAGGACCTCTTTTCCCCCAAGGGAAAGCGTTTTGGCATAGCATCCTTTAAGTCTTTTACTTAACTTTTCTCCAATAAACGCAAGCAATTCCTGTTTAGATCCACTAAAACATTATGGCAATCCCAAGTATGTACCAGCACAACCTTCACTATCACTGACCCAAATCTCAGCTCGTAATCTGCGCATATACGGATCCATCTGTGAGCCATATGTGACTGATGATTTTTGGAAGTTGATTTCCTGTCATGATGCATCTCCATACAGTTTCAAGCATTTTAGAAACTCGGTACATTCTGACAGGGTCGCCTTACACATGAAAAGGCTGTCATCGGCAAATAATGAATGTTGAATTGATGGACATTGCGTTGACAAGCGCAATCCTGTGATATTCCCATCTTTCTCAGCCTTATTCATGATGTGAACCAGGGCCTCTGCACATAGTATGAAAAAAAAATGTGATAAGGGATCCCTCTGACGAATACCCTTTTCCGGTTTAAAATGGCCATGTGCATTTCCGTTTAAGAGTAATGTGTATGATATAGACCTGACACACGTCATTATCCAGGCTGTCCATACCCTATCAAAGCCCATTTTTTCAAATAATTCCTCCAAGAAATTTCATTCCGCTCGATCGTATGCTTTTGATATGTCAGTTTTGATGGTGATGAAATCTTTTCTGCAGTTTGGGTTGGTGCGTAGGCCGTGGATCATTTCATGTGCAATGAGGATGTTATCCGAGATCAATTTGCCAGCGATCATATGCTTTTGACATGTCAGTTTTGATGGTGATGAAATCTTTTCTGCAGTTTGGGTTGGTGCGTAGGCCGTGGATCATTTCATCTGCAATGAGGATGTTATCCGAGATCAATTTGCCAACGACGAAAGCTTCTTGTGTCTCTGACACCAGCTGAGGAAGGAATCGTTTGAGTCGTGTACACAAAATCTTCGAAACAATTTTCTATACAACTGAGCAAAGACTGATGGGCCGAAGGTCAGTCATTGCCGTCAGATTCGGTTTTTCAGGGAGCATACAGAGCTTTGTGAAGTTCCAATCTTCAGGTAGAACCCCTGAATCAAAAAAGGTTTTAACTTCAGCTGTGATTTGTGATATATCATGATTTTTACCCATTTTTAGACCATGATATAAGTGTTTTTATAGAGTCTTTTGGCTATTTTCGAGTCTATATAAAGTCTTTACAGGTTCAGGTACAATTGGAGATAAATTGGAGATTTGGATACATTTTGGAGCTTAGTGGAATGAAGTCGGATTGAAGAAACACGATGAGTGTTGATCGACACCAGGTTTTCCAATTTCCAGAATCGAGAAGTTTCCATATTTTGTAGAAAAGGAAATCTCCAAGACTTTTCCTAATCTTCCAAGGAATTGAAGATGCGAACCTAGGCCTATAAATATAGTTGTCAAAGCCATTGTTTAGGCATTATCTCATACTTTAAGAATCATAGAAGTTTAGGGTTTTTTTTTTTGGAGAGAAAAATCAGACTCCTTTAGAGCTGATTTGGAACTCCTTTATTTTCTTCTATTGATTTCTTTTATGCTTTCTATTCAAATAATGATTTCTGTTTCATTGATCATGTCTGAGTAGTTTGCTAATTAGGTTTAGAGTTTTTCAAGGGTGATTAATGAATTGTTAGGTCGAATTAAATTGTTAGGATAAAATCATTAGAGTTCTTCATCTCGATTTGTGTTTAATGCTTATTCTAGTTTCATGACCTAGAATCTGATATTAGGTTTATTAATAGATGCGAAAGTATTATTAATTGCCTGAACTAATGTTAGATGTGCAAAATACCTATTCGCAAAGAGATTTGGTTTAGGATTTTGTGAACAATCGAACCTGATATTAATGCTTGTCTGAATTGTTTGAATTTGCAAAGAGATTTGGAATTCTAGGGTTTAGGCATAGATAATCTTCGCAGCGAGAGTTGGTTGATTTTACATTAGTGTTTCGAGTTCAAGAACAGTGCTTAATAATTCCTAACATTCTGTCTAGACCTGCAATTTAGATCACCTGAGAATTTCCCTAAACCTAGCGTTTCGTCTCCTGAACTTACATCGCTTTTAATTGCTTTTTGTTTTTAATTCCATATTTCTTCTTAGCTTAATTCGAATTTAGAAGTTTGCTGTGTGACTATCCCTTCCCTGTGGATTCGATCCTTAAGTACTGCGACTGATCTCTTAATTTGAGAGAGTAGCTCTAGGGTAAATTTGAGAGCATATCAAATTTTGGCGCCGCTGCCGGGGAAGGAGATTAGTTACCTACAGAGTTCTAATATTAGAATTTTGTCTAGGTTTTATTTTTTTATTTTTATTTTTATTTTTGGTTACTAATTTTAGTTTCTTATTCTTGTTTTCAGGTGCATGCTTAATCGCATTACCAGAAGCAATAAGGACAAAGAACTAATCGCACTCAACCAGGAACTAGGTCATCTCGAACGCAAGAACCGAGCATCTACACGAGTGTCGATCGACACCAACAGCATCGATCGACACCAACAGCATCGATCGACACCCTGCGCATGATACGATGGCTGATCTTATGGTTCTGATCCGAGACGCTGAAGGCAACTTGGTTGATACAGAAGGGCGCAGAAGGAACGCCCAAGGACAGAGACTTGATGAGGCTGGCGCCGTCATCGTCGAACAAGAGTTGCTCGATGGTGTCGATCGACACAATCTTGGTGTCGATATCGACACCATGCACATGCAGACGTTGGACGTGGAAGAACGCTTGGTGAATACAACCGACCAGACCAGTTCTATGCTAATAGAGCTGCGATCCGTCCTCCTGCATTCCAGAGGAATGATTTCGAGCTGAAACATGCTTACTACACATTGGTTTCTCAGCATCCATTCCATGGTCTCCCTAATGAGCATCCAATGGACCACATAGAGAGGTTTGAATATTTGGCATCAAGCATCAAGGCCAATGGAGTCACATATGATTATCTCTTCTGCAAGCTGTTCCCTTACTCGCTTGCTGGAGATGCATCATACTGGCTGAAACAATTGGAGCCAGGATCCTTGACCACATGGGAAGACACAAAGAATGCATTCTTATGCAATTTCTTTGATGATGCAAGATCTGAGGAGCTGAGGATGAAGATCACTACATTCTCTCAAGGACCAATTGGACCATTCAAGGCTGCTTGAGTGAGATTCAAAGCTTACCAGAGAGACTGTACACACCACGGTTTCAGTGAACCACATCTACTGGGAATTTTCTACAGAGGGATTGATTGGAGGTACCAGATGGCTCTGGACGCTGCCAGCAATGGAAACTTCAACACTAGATATCCAGAAGATGCATATGTGCTGATTGAGAACTTGGTTTCTAGCAATAGTACCAAAAATGCAGATTTGGATAAGAAGAAAAAGGCTGTAAACATGGATGGACGTCAGATTGCTAAGGTGAATGCTAAGCTAGACTCAATGCATAACCTTCTAATAGGAAAGAAGCAAGTCCAATATGCAGCTGAAGTGGAGACCTTTGAGCCAGAAGAACAAGAAGTCAATTACATCAATGGTGTTGGTTTTCAAGGACAGAGGTTCAACAATCAGCAAGGCTATGGTTCTTCTTACCACAAGCCTTTTGAAAGCAACAGCTTCAATAGAACTTATGGTTCTTCTTCTTACCAAAATCCTCCTGCACAAGACAATAAGATGGAGTCTATGCTAGAGCAAATCTTGGAGGGCCAGCAGAAGATGACTGTGGATTTCAATGGCAAGATTGATTCACTTTACCAAGACCTGAATGGAAAGATTGAGAGCATAAACTCTCACATGAAGAAGCTGGATGTTCAAGTTGCTCAAACCGAAGAAGCTGTTCCTAGGCAAGAAGGAATTCTTCCTGGAAAGACGGACACGAATCCGAGACACCATGTGAATGCCATCACGATCCAGAACGGAGGGAACCTTCAGCCTGTGCAGAAAAGTTGGCCAAGTACTGAAGAATTCAAGGAGCTTGAAGATGTAGAAATTGCTGCGGAGTCAATGTCGATCGACACTACTGTGTGTCGATCGACACTCGAGAAGAAATCAGACAAATCAAGCTCGATCAACACAACATCCTCGACACAAACGTCTAGTGTCGATCGACACCAGCTGGGTGTCGATCGACACCCTTCCCGAACTTGGACAGACACGCCTAAAGCTTCACAAGTTGCATTGGGAAGAGTCTACAAGGCCAAGGTTCCAAATCTTCCTCTACCCAAACACCTAAGGCCGCCCATTAGTGCAGAGAAGCTGGCTGCTTTCAACAAGAAGGTGGAAATGATTCCTAAGGAGCTCTCCTTTGACGAGGCTTATGCAAGATATTCTTTGTGTGCTTTCTTCCAGAATAACAGAGAAACCTTTGAAGAGATGGAAGAATTCTTTCACAAAGCAAGGGAAACACCACCACCAATGAAGCAGCTGCCTAAGGTTGAAGATCCTGGGATGTTTATGGTTCCATGCTCCATTGGTGGAGTTGAGTTTAAACAATCCCTCTGCGATTCAGGAGCAAGCGTGAACCTCATGACAAAAGACATTGCAGAGAAGCTAAGGATTGCTGACATTCACCCTTCAAGCATGACTCTTGAATTTGCCAATTCTTCTACCGCAGTCTCATATGGAACAATTCCAAACCTACTTGTCAAAGTTGGGAGTTGCGTAGTTCCAACTGATTTTCAGGTTGTGGAAGTAAGCAGAACGTCTAGCATACCATTCATCCTTGGAAGACCATTCATGACCACGGTAGGAACTATTGTAGACATGCCCAATAAGAGAATGTCTTTCTCTAATGTTGACAAAGAAGTGTTCTACAAAGCTATCCCTACTACTGGAACTTCCAAACACATCTCTTGCATTGCTGTGATTGCTGGAGAGGAGCTTGATACTGCAGAACAAGAGGACAAGCTGGTTATTCAAGAAGCATTAGCTGAGAATTCTAAGAAAGTTGTGGAACTGAAGACTGGGGTGGAAATGATCATCTCTTCCAAACTATGAGCAGAAACGATGACAAGCCAATGGAGGACGACATTTTCATCATAGAAGCAAGGATTGCAGAGATGAACTGCAGAAAAAGTGCAGAGATTCGAGCTACTGACGTAGTGTCGATCGACACCCTCCGCGGATCACTCGAGAAGCTGCTTCCAATGTGGTCAAACAGA
>JAHZTW010000001.1:57125142-57225702 GCA_020283515.1 Alliaria petiolata
CGCCTATTCACAAGGTTTAGGATTTTGTGAACAATCGAACCTGATATTAATGCTTGTCTGAATTGTTTGAATTTGCAAAGAGATTTGGAATTCTAGGATTTAGGCATAGATAATCTTCGCAGCGAGAGTTGGTTGATTTTACATTAGTGTTTCGAGTTCAAGAACAGTGCTTAATAATTCCTAACATTCTGTCTAGACCTGCAATTTAGATCACCTGAGAATTTCCCTAAACGTAACGTTTCGTCTCCTGAACTTACATCGCTTTTAATTGCTTTCTGTTTTTAATTCCATATTTCTTTTTACCTTAATTCGAATTTAGAAGTTTGCTGTGTGACTATCCCTTCCATGTGGATTCGATCCCTAAGTACTGCGACTGATCTCTTATTTTGAGAGAGTAGCTCTAGGGTAAATTTGAGAGCATATCAATTTGTAATCCTGTTATTTTCCAAAGTTTCTGGTAAGAAATCTCCTGTCAAACCATCTGCACCAGGGCACTATCACTCTTGATTCCTTCAACTGCTCATTGTATCTTTACATCAGTGACCTGTTTGATGAGTGCCTGATTCATGTGTGATGTAACTTTCTTCTCAAAGCCTTGAAGGAGTTATGTCGCTCTCTCTCGTTGGGAAGAGCAGAATAGATTTGTGAAATATTCTACTGCAATTTCTCCTTTTATGGCTTCAAGAAATTGTTCAACACCATTAGTATCCATCAGAGATATAATTTTGTTTTTCAGGCGTCTGGTTTTAACGCTATCATGAAAAAACGAGAATTTTTATCCCGCACTGTCATCCATCTATCATTGCTTTTTTTGCTGCCATAACACCTTTTCTTCCTGCATATATAGCTTTCATCAGTTCCAGTTTGGTGGCGGACATTCTCTGGAAATTTGGGAATTGCTTTGATGATTGAGCATCTAGTGTTGTCTGCAGAGACCGAATCTTCTTCTTTGAGTCGTATTTGTTCCTTTTTTTCATGTGGAAAATTCCTTGCGAACATCTGAAATTCTTGCCGATGTCTTTCTAATCGTATGGTGATGTTTATTCCAACCTCGTTGGATTGCTTCTGCCACTTCTGGCTTGTCAAAGACCATACATCCAGCATATCCCCTACTTTCCTTTACTAGCCAGAGTATCACATGTTTATGGTCGGAGCTGATTCTCTCCAAGTACTCAGAATGGATTCTCGGAAAGAGACGAAACCACTCAGTATTGTGAAATGCTCTATCTAGCATGCATTGAATCCATACATTTTCCTTTTCTCCGATGGCATTAATGATTTCTCTCTTTCCTACCCATAAAAGCTTGTTGCCTGAGCTTGGTATTTACGTAATACGGCAATCTCGAGCCAGTGCTCGAAAAGGATAGAAAGTGTATTCTGCTCTTTGTGTACCCCCAACTTTTTCTGAGATGTTCATCATCTCATTAATCTCCACCGACATCCGTGGGTCACATGCCATGATGCCACCCACTAATCGATCCCAATTATTCCCACGTACACCAACTCCCCCTTCACGTTTTACTCCTCTATTTATAATCTCTTAATATACTTTTATAAATACGTTTAATTAAATGATTGGACTCTAATGATCAAAATTTAATATAACCACCGATAATTTACATGAAAATTGTCATTTAAGGTATTTCTGTCAATTATTATCTTCAAACCCATTATTAGAACAATCCATACGTGCAAAATTAGTTTAAATTAAAATTAAAAATAAAATTAGTTTGATGTTAATAAATAATACATAGCAAACTAAAGATGCGTTGATAATTTTTTTTTTATAAGTCCTCTAATAATTTAAATATTCTATAGAAGATGCCAATATTAATTTTTTTTTTTTTGACATGAAGGCAAATATTAATCCAGGTTTTTATATCGTACTAATATATATAATTCCAGTATGATATGTAGTTGTGTTTTTCCTTTTTTGAGGGCATGATCCCTTTAATTTATGTTTACACTTTACAGTTTCAAATGGGGGAAGGCGTTACAGAACAAAACGGAGTTGAATCAGATCGAGACGATAAAGAATAGAGTAAAATTTCCATAAAAATACTTTACTAAAATTTAGTTGAAAAATATCAGCTTTTAAGAAAAATACACATAAAATAATATATGAAATCGGAAATATATGTACAAATAAATGTTCAAAAAAATCAAATATATATATATATATAATCTATGACGAAATTATCCACCACGAAGCCTAGCGATCTATCATTTTGTTTTGCTATAAATAAACTCACACAGCCAACTCTTCTTCCTCGCTCTCTCTTCGTAACCAAGCCTTTGTTCTTCTTCTTCTCTCCGTTTCTTCCTCAGTGAGGTACGTCTCCGAGTTTCTATGGCTTCCCCACGTCTCCCTTATTTAGCTTCTTCGCTTTTCATTTCTGTTTTCGTCTCCACGCACGTTGTTATTACTTATTTAAGTGATCTGTTTGGTTATCGCATTTGATTCTATTTCTCCGCCATCTGTATTTTCACTGAGATCTAAACGGTGAGGAGTTGATCAATTACAGATCTGAGTATTCGATTTGTAGATCTGGTTCTTGATCTGATTGCGATCTATTGTCTTCTTTGAACATGATTGGTGTTCTCTCGGTTCGTATACGTTAGATCCGCTTTGTATCATCATTATTCTATATATTAACAATTTAACGGAAAAGAAAACGTATCATCATTGATCTCGATTTCGTTTCTGTTTGATCATGCAGTTAAAGAAAATCAAAAAATGGCGTCGGACATTGTTGGATATCCTCGTATGAAAATACTAAGTGTAAGTTCGAAACTTTTGCTTTCACCAAAATTTGTGTTTTATCTTTATGAAAATCATCATTTTCTCGACAACTACAAATGTGACTATCGATGATCGGAGCAAAATTGTTCTGAAAGCGATTTTTCAATTTACACATTCATATTTTTCAGTACAGTTATTTTCTTGCACGATATAAAATATATGCTGGTGCAGAGGCGGGGATATGATAAATGTTTCTGATCATACACAACTTATACAGTAGAACCTCTATAAATTAATATTCGATAAATTAATAATCACTATAAATTAATAAATTTTGCCGGTTCCGAGTCGGGCCGGTGTAAAAATTAGGAAATTTCGATAAGATAATAAGATAATAATTTTTTTGAAACTCCTATGTAAAAATATGGTCCCAATAATTATATAAATTAATAATTATACATTTAGGTATATATAAATAATGTAATATAGTAAAATGTGATTATATTGTTGTTTCAAGTTTATAAATATTGTTTATCTTATCTTTCAAATTTATAGATATGATATTTTCTGAATGAAATTTACATTGTTGAAAATATTTTTTTGTATTTTGATGAACATTAAGAATTTGAACCGAAAAATATCTCTATAAATTAATATTTTATTAATTTATCGATAAATTAATAATTATTAATTTATCGATTAATTAATAACTCTATAAATTAATAAAATATCGAAGTCCTAACATTATTAATTTATAGAGGTTTTACTGTATTAAATTTCCAAAATCAGTTGACCCTGTCTCTTATACACATCTAGATGTGTATAAGAGACCTCTCTCTCTCTCTCTCTCTCGTATAGTCAACCATTTTCTTCTCTCTCCAATTCTTTCTCCGTAAGGTACGTCTCCGAGTTTCCATGGCTTCCCCACGTATCCTCCCTCTCTTATTTTGTTTCATTTCAGTTTTCTTCTCTTCCTTATTACTTGTTTAGGGCTTCCCTAGTGATATTTTGTTTGATAATCGTTTCTGATTTTATTTCTCTGCGATCTGTTTGCTCGTACACAGATTCGGGTATTTTCTGTCATTTGATTTGTGGATCTGATTGAGATCCGAGAGATATTTATCGTTGATAACTTATATGTTGGTGCATCATGCGATTTGATCTGAAGTTCTCGATTGTGCGTTGAATTGGACTCATCTTGTTTGTTTACCTCAATCTTAAATACGATCAAAAGCTGCTCAATGTTTCAATGTTTAAAAAAATTTAATATTTGAATATGTGAACTGTGTAAAGCTGTCAATTTCGTTTTCGTTTTACTGATATAATATGAAACTTCACCATCTGATCTCGTGCTTGTTGCTCTTATTTCTATGTACAGAAACAACCTGGAGAAATAAAGATGATAAGTGATCGGCCGGACTTCAGAGTTCAGACACGGAGACTATTTGTCATTATGATCAGAATGTCCTACAGATGGATCTGCAATCATCCCTTTCTCATGGGCTTTGTTGGGTTTCTGTATTTTCTGCATAGAACTTGTCCTCTTTTGTTTTCTCCGCTGGTGGCTGCATCTCCTGTTCTGGTTTGCACTTTCGTATTGCTTGGAACAATTTTGAGCTTCGGAGAACCAAACATACCTGAAATCGAAAAAGAACCGGAAACTGTCCACCAGTCTACTCTTTTCAGAACTGAGGTTTCGAGGGATGCTACTGTTGTTGAGCGAGGCGATGCGAGTTTTACGGTAGAGAGATTCGTGAGCACCGAGAAAGACGTACTTGGGGATGGAGATGCTGATAGATTAGGGGAAAACCAACTAAGCGAGGTTGAGGACGATGTTCGTCCATTTGAATATAGACCTTTGGTTGATGAGACTCTTGATGAGGTCAAACTGGATACTCAGGTAAGGTTTGAGGAGAAAGCATTTGTTTTGGAGTTGGAGAAAAGAGGAGAAAGAGCAGAGGAGAAATTGTTTGAAAATGGTGGGAAGCAAGTTTCGGGTGCAGCACAATCAAAGAACATCGGTGGATCTTTAGATGAAATGATGGACGATTCAAAGGAAGATCAGGTGGATGTATCTCCAGTTTCACCTTGGAGACCGATGAGGCATGATGAGGACGAGGAAGATGATGCGGACCGTGATGACTCGCTGGATTCTGGGTCTGATGGTGCAGAAAGTTCTTCTCCTGATGCCTCTTTGACAGACATCATCCCGATGCTTGATGAGCTTCACCCGCTTTTACACTCTGGCGCTCCAGGTCGTGGTATTGCAGATGGTGAAGGATCAGATGCAGCTTCAGAGGGGGCACATAGGAGTAGTAGCGATGAAGGAATGGAGTCTGATGTTGACAGTGAAAGTCATGGAGAGGAGGGGGACAACGAGAACGGAGAGGATGACGAGGATGAAGAAGAGGAAGAGGAAAAGAAGGAAGAGAAAGACGATGAAAATAAATCAGCAATCAAATGGACAGAGGCTGACCAAAGAAATGTCATGGATCTAGGGAGTCTCGAGCTTGAAAGAAACCAACGGTTGGAGAATCTTATTGCTCGGAGAAGGGCTCGCCACAACATGAGAATGATGGCAGAGAGAAATCTGATTGATTTTGACAGTGCTGATATTCCCTTTAATATGCCGCCAATCTCAACTACAAGGCATAATCCATTTGATCTTCCATATGACCCGTATGATGATATGGGATTACCACCTATCCCTGGCTCTGCCCCGTCCATTATGTTCGCGAGGAGAAACCCATTCGATCTTCCGTATGAGCCAAATGAAGAAAAGCCAGACCTTAAGAGTGACAGTTTCGAGGAAGAGTTCTCTTCTCAACAACCAAAGGATCCAGTGTTCAGAAGACATGAGAGTTTTAGTGTTGGTCCATCAATGCTCGGAGGTCCCAAACATGATAGGTTACGACCTTTCTTTGTGCTAGAAAGATTAGCAAATGAGGGAACGAGCTATTATCCATTTGAAAGGCAGCTCAGTGAAGTTAGTGAATCAAAAGTCAGTTCCGTTCCTGATACTGAATCTGTGTGCACAATCCTGGAGGATGAGGAAAAGAAGGTAGATGAACATGATGCTGACCGAGAAGCCGAAATTGCTAAAGTTGATATGGCTTCTGACCATGATGAAGAAAAAAACCATTCGGCTTCTGACCATGATGAAGAAAAAAACCATTCGTCAGAAGATTCCGATATCGATGAACAAGCTCAAGCTGATAGCAGAAATCTTCATCATGATGTGGCTGAGATAATATTGGGAAGTGCAGAAACACTCCATGAGCAATTAAACATGAGTGAAGGAGAAACTTCTAATAAGAGAAATCATGATGAAGAGGATTCCAGTGATAGTGATTCATCTTTATCAGAGATAGAAGAAGAGATACCGGATATTAGTGAGAATGAAGCAATGTTGATTTCAGAGGGGAAAGTTGATCTTCATGAAGAATCAGATTCTTCTTCCCAGCCTTCTTTTGGAGGATTAGAAATCCGTGTGGCAAGAGGGGTGGAGGTTGATTTTCACCATGATGAAGCGCCTGCTGAAGACTCTTTCATTACTGCGCATCCCTCGCTGGAGGAGTCAGCAATTCATGATCTATGTGGTTTGGTGGACGGCCACCACGAAGAACCTGTTTATGATTCGAGTCCTCCCTCAGCCAGTAGATTCCCATCATTTTCTTCTGTATCGTCAGATTACAAACCAGATCTACCTAGAAAGAATGGAGAAAAAGTACAAGAAAATGCAGAAAGCATAGGTCCGGCGGAAATCCATTCCACTTTTGATGTGACGGAAACAAGTACAAGTGAAGTAGGAGAGACTAGCATGCATGTTACAGGAGAGGCAAGCCTTCTCATTGTGGAGGCTGGAATTGATGGTCAAAATAACTTAACTGTTTCAAGGTCTGAATTTGAGGATGTCTTACTTGATCCATCTTTTATGTCTTTGGGAAAGAACGAGAATGATGATCACCAGGAGGATGACCCTTTGTGTGTTTCTAGTCAAGAGGACCTGGAAGAGCTGCATGAAGATGTGAAAGAGGCCGTAGATACTAGAGCGCTAGATGTTAGTGCATCTTTTGTGGACTTTGTTTCTCCTGCAGAAGAGAAAGTAGTATCGACAGGGATGGTTGAACAACATCTCCCAATTAATCATACAAGTTCAGCTTTGGGATATGCTGACACGAGGGAGCATGTCACAACACTAGAAGAATCCCCCGATGTGGTACATGACATAGCTGAAACATCAGTAAACAGGTTAGTAGCTGAAGGGATAATGCACGAGGAAGAGGAAGCCCATGAACATGAAGATGAAGCTAGTCCTCAAACATTCAATGCAGACATCCCAATAGACAGTTACTCCACTTTGTCTTCTGGAGCAGTTGAGTATGTTGAGACACATTCATTTAATGACGAAGATGTTCCACAGTCGGAACAAGATCCAGTTCAGTCATCAGTTTCTGATGCCAATGAAGAAACTCAACTCAACCAAACTATGGATATCGAAGTAGACTCTGTAAATGCTAGTGCCCAAAATGTGGGATCTGAAGAAACGACTCCATCTGAATCAAATAGAGAATTAACCTGGTCAGATATATCTGTGGTTGAACAGTCGTCTCTTGAACCTGATGAAGATCAAGTAAGTCATGGAGCTCATCTTTTCTCGCATATGCCATTATTACAACATTTATCTGATGAGTTTAACATACGATCTTCCACTGCTCTCCTCTAAGTTTAAGATAATCCATGTGATATACTTAACATCATAACCTACAAAATAGTAGAAGGAATATACATGATCATTATGATGGTGCATTAATACATGTCCAACGAAATATTTTCTAGACAATCTTATATTTATCATGTTTCTTATACACATGTCATATTATATAATGGAATGTCATATTTAATAATGTAATATGATCTTAATCTGTGGTTTCTTGGCTGGAACGGGAAATAACAACAGCCTGATGCTTCAAAATGTTTGGACTTCTTTGTTCTTTCTACAAGTTGTTAAGCAAGAGATTTGTGTTGTTTTATTGCAGGGACCAACTCGTGCAACTCCTGTTAGTGTGGTCTTTTCCCGCAACATCACTTTCCACGAGTATCACGATGCTCCTGAGGATACAGCCGAGTTATCTAGTTTGACATCTGACGCATCCTCATCTCCACCAGAGTCTCCTGAGTACAAAACACCTATGGTTGGTGAAGGCTCAAGGGCGGAGTTCTTCCAAGAGACTGCTTATGAGGGGCTTGGCCATGTGGTAGAGCGATTAGATCATCTTACAGATTTACATGCAATATCTCAAAGTCCTCCAGAAGTTATCACTGAAGAGGCAGACGAGATAAAAGAGATTGATGAAGGACTATTGTCTGAACTTGACACGATTGGAGACTTTAGTGTTAAGGAAGTTGTGAGAGATTCTGAACCTGGGCCATCTTCAATAGTATCAGACACTGCCAATAAACTGACCGAAGCTCTGCCTGTTCTTGAAGCAAGATCGGTTGAAGATATAGAATCTGCTTTCCAGCAAATCCATGAAGGATCTGAGGTTGAGGATGTTATTCTTCCAAGCACCGTTCAAGATCAGATGACTCAAGATAATTATGAAAATTCAATAGAGACCAAGTCAGATTTAGTAGTTGTGGAAGCTAGGTCGAAGGAAGATCTAGATAATGCTATGAATCAGGCTGTTGTAGAGAGCATGAGCAAGCAACCAGAATCACGTGGTGGCTCAGATTTAGCATTTGTGGAAGCAACGTCGAAGGATTATCTAGACAATGCTATGAATCAGGCTATTGTAGAGAGTATGGGCAAGCAACCAATGTCACCAGAATCAGATGGTGGCTCTGGAGAAATCAAGTGTGCAGTTGAAACCGAACCATCAAAGTCTTCAGTTGAAGTAAGATCTCTTGATGAGACAAATGTTCCTCTGAGCAACACACCTGAGAAAGAACAAGAAGAAGAAGAAAGTAGACCAAAAGAGATTAAGACTTCTGATGTTTCGTCTATGGAAACTCGATCACTAGAGCAAATTCCACCACCCTCTGCACCAAAAGAGGCGATGGAAATGGAAGAAATATTTGAAAGAGTGGTGATTCCCACAGAAGCCATTGAGTTTAATAATGTAACACTAAGCGATGAAGTTGTGACCGAGGAAGCAAAAGAAGAGAACTCAAGCAACACTGATGCTAATGTACAGAGTTCCAAGACCAAAGAAACTCCTGAGAATTCAGGGGAAAGCATTGCAGAGCAAAAAGGAAAGTCGGAGAAGAAGGAGAAGAAGAAGGGTAAGACGAATTCTTCACGCTCAAGCTCAAGCTCAAGCTCTAGTTCGAGTGACTCGGATTGAAAAATCCAAGGGTAATACATCTCAGCTCAAGTAAATATATGTTTGTTACGCGGTAATGATAGGCACTTCTGGTTTTTTTTTTTTATATCAGACTGTGTGCTCTGTTTTTTTTACCAAGTTTTCTCCTTTTTGCTGGTTTTTGTGTCTGTTTATTTTCTCCTCTTCCAGCTTTCATATTTATTGATTTGATTGATTTGTATCTCTTGAAACTGTTTTGAGTTTTCTGAAGCTTTTGGTTTGTCACTTTAAATATTTTCTCTTTTTTTTTTTGGTTTGTTCTAAATTATTTTCTATTGAACCTGAGAAATGAGAAGAAGTGTACTGTTGTTTGGATTTTTCTTTGAACATTGTAAATTAGAGTTGTTCTGTCATTTTTTCATCTTTTTTTTATCTAATCGGGTTAGGGATTTGGTTCGGAAGTGATCGAATTTAGTGTTGATTCAATTCAACTTTAGCAAGGGTAAGCATTCTGATTTATAAGAATGGACTCTCTCTATCTAAGACGGTTGTTGCCGTTAGGCTAACAAGCTCTCTGGCTTTTTTTCATTAAATGCTCGTGTGATTTTTGTTATTAATTATATTTTATAATGTTAGATGTAAATCCATCGACAAGCCACAACATTAAGAAAGCATATGCAATTGTCTTGCTAAAAGTCTCATGTAACTGTTGGCCTGTTGGCTGTTGCTCGATTTATTGTTGTGAATTGTGATCGACAACTAAAGGTTAAAGATTACCAAACTGCTCACATAATATAAAATCATTTAACCTATGGTTTTTTTTATCCAGGTTGTGTCAAATACTCTCCTCTGTAAGCATTTTGTTGACATTGATAAGAAAAAAAGCCGCACTCTGTTGACTGTTTTCTCCGTTTGCAACATCATCTTCTTCATTTTATTATTTTAAAACTCCAAATGGACCTACACAATTTTCAATACAAGAGAAGGGTAAGCCAAAGTCTAAAAACAAGTTACTGAACTGGTTATAGACAATTTTATAGTCCAAACTTAGAATATTTTTTTTTATAAGAAAAACCAAACTTAGAATATTCTTATAAGTTTCACAAAAGAGATTATAATAATCAAGTACAGTTTATTGCTATGGTTAGACTTCAATAAACTTTGTATTACAAAATGAAATTAAGGATTAATGATTGGTACGTGAAAAGCTTGGTGATCTCACTATGCATGTTTTATATTTCGTTGATTATTAGTGTGTGGTATGGACTGAGTCTTATGAATGTTGTAACGCAGGATTCATGAGGACAGTGAGGTTTTAAAGATGTTTACACAAATGTAATATTGTAATTGACATAATTTTTGCATACCAATATTTAAGATTTAACGTTATAAAAACATAAGAAAATTCAAAATTTAGGTTAGAAGAAAAAATAACATGTAAATTTAGGGATGCAATGAAGTTAATAAAAGTTAAGAATCAATCTTTGGTGGCCAAATTATCAGCAAAAACCAAGATGAAGACCACTCATCACTTTGTTTATGAATCTTAAACAATATAATATATATATAATGTGGGTCCATATTCTCTCTTTCTTTAGGTCTTTTTACCTGTTCTATTCACCGAACATAATATTATTGTTTGTCCAAGTCGACTATAATCGAACAATTTTTATTTTTGATTTAATATCGAACAATTTTTTTTTTTCTGAAACGCTGATTAATTTTAGAGATATCATGTTTATTACTGACAAAGGGTTTAACGCTAACCCATCACATATAAATCAACGGCCAAAGCCAAATGATCATATATACTCACATGTATTATTAAACACTAGTTTTCAATCAATATATATATATATTTTGATATCCGGAGGTTCATCGAAGGCCTTTCGGCCCAGACTAATCCCCTTTGGCCCAGCATCCTTTTCGCGCAACTTTGCTGCGGGTTGGGTGGCCAAGCGTCGAACCCACGTGAAGAATCAACGGCCAAAGCCAAATGATCATGTTTATTACTGACAAAGGGTTTAACGCTAACCCATCACATATAAATCAACGGCCAAAGCCAAATGATCATATATACTCACATGTATTATTAAACACTAGTTTTCAATCAATATATATATATATTTTTTTTTTTTTTTTTTTTGATATCCGGAGGTTCATCGAAGGCCTTTCGGCCCAGACTAATTCTCCTTTGGCCCAGCATCCTTTTCAATCAACATATATTATGGGTCAAATATATAAATCTTCTTAGAAACACTAGTTTTCGATCAACATATATTATGAGTCGAAGATCTAAACCTTTTTTAAACACTAGTTATCGATCAACATACATTATGGGTCGAAAATTTAAATCTTTTTGTAACAAAAACAATTGAACAAACGTAATTTTAAGTTGAATTGTTTTAAAAAAAATCTTATCATAAGTAAAAGAAATTAGTTATAAGAGATAAAAATTATTCTTTTTTCCATTTCTAATCGATATATATATATGTATTTTATATATACAATATGTATGTTTATATATACTAATATTAGATATGGACCCGTGCAATGCACTGGTTTTTAGTTTATGTTTTTAATTTAAGTCTATAACTAAAATTAATAGATAATTTTTACAAATAAAATTAATAATTTTTTTTTTGTTTTTTTGTTTTCAAAAAATGCTTGTATTTTAAAATTATTGTTCTTGTTAATTTAAAATTTGAAAATAAAATTTAAGTTATTCTGTTTTCATAATTTCAAAATGTTTTCATAAGAGATAAAAAATATTATTTTTTCCATTTCTAATCGATGTATATATATATGTATTTTATATATACTATATGTATGTTTATATATACTAATATTAGATATGGACCCGTGCAACGCACTGTTTTTTAGTTTGTGTTTTTAATTTAAATCTATAACTAAAATTTATAGATAATTTGTACAAATAAAATTAATAATTTTTTTATTTGTCTTTTGTTTTCAAAATACTTGTATTTTAAAATCATTGTTCTTGTTAATTTGAACTTTTAAACTCAGTGTTTTTTTGATGAAATTTATGCTTTAATAAATTTTTAAAAATTGAAATCTTATTAAAAATTGTTTTTTAAAGTCTGATTTCATTATGAAAACACAATAACTTAAATTTTATTTTCAAATAAAATTAAATCGCGACACGTATCAGAATCTGAATCGAATAATCCACCACGTGTCACGATTATGTGAATTAGCAACTTTAACGTATCCAACTTTATATAATAAGATATATATACTTATAGGCTATACTAACAGTCTAAATAGTGCATAGATATATTATGCTATTATTTATAATACAATTTCTGTTGACATGTATTTTAATATGACCTAATTTTTTTTCCTATATATTTCATACACGCATATTTCCATATTTGAATTCCGGTTATAAAACGATGATGAAACTAATACAAACCATTAAGCGCTACAAAATCCATGTCATATATTAAATGAGTCTCTAGTCTCTCCTGTAGCTCACTCTTCTACTGTTGATATTCTGTGATTTCTGTCTGCAACTTAGTTGGTGGCCTCGTACAAGTCGTATATTAACCTTCCTCAAATTGGATCTCCTAACCCTATATTTGAAATTGCTACAAAAGTTACAATGGCCAAAAATGTTTTTTACTATTTTGTCTTTGTCTTCTTAGGCTTTTCGTTCTCCGACTATTAAGATTCTTAAAACGAAAAAAAAAAAAAATCCATCCTTTCTTCAGCAGTTCACAAAGTGTCTAAAATTCTTGGTCTTGCGCCTCTGTTGGTATTGGGCCTCAAAGGTTATGAAAGAAAGACCATCAATGAAATTTTTTATTTAGTCATGAGTTCGTCTACTCTGACACGCAGTCCGGCTGCCCAAACACATTGACACCCTGGCCAGTTGATCAATTTCTAAACGCTTTCCGCACGAATGCAGTGGTGAAATAATCCACCCTTTCGATGCATAAGCCTAAAAATTTAGCTCGTCGGTTGTAAAAGTCGAGCCCAGTCTCGCACAAATTAAACGGGGTAAGCCGAGCCCAAATCTTGCATCCAGGATCGATAATTTCATAATTTAATAATATTTTCATAAGATAAAAATTATTCTTTTTCCATTTGTAATCGATGTATATATATGTATTTTATATATACTAATATTAGATATGGACCGTGCAACACACTGTTTTTTAGTTTGTGTTTTTAATTTAAGTTTATAACTAAAATTTATAGATAATTTTTACAATTAAAATTAATAATTTTTTTGTTTTCAAAATACTTGTATTTTAAAATTATTGTTCTTGTTAATTTGAACTTTTAAACTTATTGTTTCTTTGATGACATTTATGCTTTAATAAATTTTAAAAAATTAAAATCTTATTATAAATTGTTTTTTTAAGTCTGATTTCATTATGAAAACATAGTAACTTAAATTTTATTTTCAAATAAAATTAAATCGCGACACGTGTCAGAATCTGAATCGAATAACTCGCCACGTGTCACGATCATGTGAATTAACAACTTTAACGTATCCAATTGTATATAATACGATATATATACTTATACGCTATACTAAGAGTCTAAAGAGTGCATAGGTATATTATGCTATTATTTATAATACAATTTCTGTTGACATGTATTTTAATATGACCTAAATTTTTTTTCCTATATATTTCATACACGCATATTTCCATATTTGAATTCCGGTTATAAAAAGACGATGAAACTAATACAAACCATTAAGACCATCTCCATTGGTTGAGACCCATATGAGTATTTTCAACATTTTTAATATAAATTTTACTTATTTTTTTTTTTAACTCTTATATTTGATTTTAATTCTTGGATGCTCCATTGGTAGAACTCATTAGGGGTTTCTTAAAAAAAATATATATTATAAAAATATATTTTATTTTAAACAAAATACAATTAATAAAACCTTAAATATATTGCACTTAAAGAAATTTGAAACATACAAGTCATATAAAAATATTTAAAATAGAGATTTGCAACTTATAAACGAAAAGAAACGCTGAATTATAATCCTAATTTGTGCCAAATTTTTGCCATATATGCTCTACCAAATCATCTTTCAACTGTTGATGCATATTTTTATCACGGACTCGATGTCTATTCGCCATTATATTGACGAGATTTGTAGGCATATCGGTAGAGTAGGTATAATCCACTTGTGCAGTTCTATTGCCTTCTCCTTGTTGGAATTCCGATACATTAAAATGAGTGTATTCATCTCGTTCGTCTTCGACTATCATATTGTGAAGTATGATACATGCTCTCATTATTTTTCCAATTTTTACCTTATCCCAAAAAAGAGTCGGGTTTTTGACAATCGCAAATCGAGCTTGCAAGACTCCAAAAGCACGCTCGACATCTTTTCGGACAGATTCTTGAATTGTAGCAAATAATGATGCTTTAGGATCTTGAGGAATTGGAATTGATTGGATAAAAATTGCCCATTTTGGATAAATACCATCTGTGAGATAGTAAGCCAAATGATATTCACGTCCATTGACGAAGTAATTCACTGCCGGAGCTCGACCTTCTAAAATATCATCAAATACTGGTGAGCAATCAAGAACATTGATATCGTTTGAGGTACCTGGAGGTCCAAAAAATGCGTGCCAAATCCAGAGATCATGTGAAGCTACAGCCTCTAAAACAATTGTTGGTTTTCCAGATCCACGGGTATATTGCCCCTTCCAAGCGGTGGGGTAGTTCTTCCACTCCCAATGCATAGAAGAAGAAGTATATAGAATAATATATTTTGTAGAAGAAGAAGTGGTAAACAATATGGTAAGAACGAGAAATATCTTATGTGTTTGTAAGAAGTGGCTTGTAGAAACAACTAAAGAGTGAAATATATAGCAAAATAAAGACTCACGGGTTACAACTCTACAAAACAAAGATAAAGAATAATACAAAGGTACAAAGGAAATGATTCTCTCACTCACGGATGTGTGATAATAAAAATATACAAAACAACAAAACTCTCTCACTCACGGGTGTGTGATACACTCATTTTGTGATACACAAAAAACTCTCTCACTCACGGGTTTTGTCCGAAATTTTCTGGTAGCGTTTGATGGGTTGATAAAGCTTGGACAAAATACGAGCTAACTCTCGGGCTTGTGAAACTGAAGCCATTCCTGACGTGGCATCATCGGAGCAGAAAGCCTTTATGGCCAATCTCTTTGCAGCTTTGTTTCACCTGCATATTTAAAGTAATAAGCATGTGGCCAGACATCAAATTGCAGCAAAAGAAAACAAATCAGATTAAACTAAAAGTAGCATTTATTAAACTGAAACAGAGAGTAGAAGTACAAACAACACTTAAACTAACAAGCATTCATCACACACAAACACTTATTTCGATCTACTACAAAGAAGACTTAAAACTTATTTGGATCTACTACAAAGAAAACTCAAACTTATTTCGATCTACTACAACCAAGACTTAAACTTATTCGATCTACTACAACTAAGACTTAAACTTATTTCGATCTTCCTCACAAAGTTCACTTATTAGAAAGCATGTCACTTAGTAGCTTGTTCTTCACAGCCACTTCCAACTCCGAAAGTGGTTCTTTTTTTGCAATGAGACTTTCAAGCACATGGTTGGTGGACAATCTTTGTTTTATAGCTAACTCCTTCTGCTTGATGGTCCACATGTTCTGATACTCCAACAGAACGCTTTCCTCTATACCAGAGTTGCTGACACTTTTTTTTCCTTTGGCCTTAGCTGCCTTCACACCCTCAGGGCGAGCCATTGGTTGATCCTCAGGTTGCGTAACTGTTTGTGAGCTTTCAGATTGAGCATCAACCTTCCTTTTTTTTGAACTTCCATCACCTTTGCTAGTTGAAGAGCCACACCACTTCTGATCATTGCGAAGCTCTAACCATGCATGCTCAAGACTAAACTTCACTTTGTAATCATTGAAGAAGAGATCGTAAGAAACCTTCAGAACGTCAGTGTCATTGTACCCACTGGTTTTAAGCCTCTTTGCAGTCTCATAGCAGCCCACGAATTTGCAGACATGGTCATTGATCTTGTGCCACCTTTGCTTACAATTGTTGGCCTCTCGGTTTTGAAAATCAGCAAGCTTAGGAGATGCGTTAAAATATGCAGCAATACGCTTTCAAAACGCTGATCCTTTTTGCTCATTCCCCACCACAACATCTTTGCTTGTGTTTAACCACGAGCTGCATAGCACAATATCTTCAGTTGGAGTCCATTTGCGTCTTTCTCTACGTCCCTCACCTATCTCTTCAAGCTGCTCAGGATCCTCAAGCATTTGCGTACCCAAAGCTGGGACTTGTGTACCAAAAGGTGGGACTTGTGATGATCCAAGTCCCATAGAAGGGGAAAAACTCTCAGAGATTTGAGATTCTTGTTGGCTATTTAAAAGATCCATGAAATTATTACATGAATCCATAGAAGATTGAATGGTGGTTTAACGATGAAGAGAAGTTGTGGTTTAACGATGAAGAGAAGTGGTGATTTAATATATAGGAAAAGTTGTAATAAGTGTTTACAGGTAGGCGATGGCAATTATGTATTTGCCTAATCTACAACTAACAAGCATTGATCACAATAGGCACTTATGTATTTGCCTAATCTACAACTAACAAGCATTGATCACAATAGGCGATGTGACAAGCATTTATCACAACTGGAAGTACTAAAAACAGTCCTAATTTGGTCATAATCTAACAACCATTTATCACAATTTCGATGGCAAAACGAAACTAAAACCAGTCTCGTTCTGCTCCTTAACTAACAAGCATTTATACACCACAACCATACTACCTAATCTACAACTTTGTTACACCATGCGTCATCTTTCAAGTGTCAAAATGTAGCTCATATGTGAGATGAAACAAGGTTTAGTTACCTTATCTATGTGCGATCATTCGGGTGCAAGATCCCATTGTTCTCAAGTCCTTCCTCGGAGACACTCTCATCGCTACCTGAATCGCTAAACGGATATCTACCATCGCATTCCCCATCTTCAGACTTTTCCCTGGTTAACCAAACACAACATTTAATCAAAAAGATTTTTATGAGAAACCACAATCTACTTAAATTTATCTGAAAGTTTTTCTAGCTACAAAGATGATTTACTGTAATAACCAGATCAAAGAGTACACTAAATTCAACTGAAAGTTATAATACAATCAAAAGATTAAAAGACAATATGATCAATCCTTAATCGGACCGCCGAATTTTTGTGTTACAGAAACCCGTGTAAAGGCCAAGAGAGAGAGAGATTGAGAGATCGAGAGAGAGATTGAGATATCGAGAGAGAGACTGAGATTGAGAGATGTCAAATTTTGATCATATTTAGAGATTGAGAGAGACAGAGAGATTGAGAGATCGAGAGAGAGATTGAGACTGAGAGACCGAGAGAGAGAGATCGAGAGAGAGAGATTGTGATTGAGAAATCGAGATTGAGAGATCGAGAGAGAGAGATTGAGATTGAGAGATCGAGAGAGAGAGAACCTGATTCCGAATTGATGTAGAGAAGAGGCTAGACATCTTGCGAATTGATGTACAGATGAATCGCTTCATCAATCTGACATCTCGTCGACCTTCGCCATTGAAGACGCGATCGTTTTTCATAATTCTTCGTATGTATCGGCAAACAGAAGAAAGAAAGAAGGAAATTTTTTTCTTTTTTTATTCATTACACATATCCAACCGATCATTGACACGTTAGGGTCTTTAATAATTTCTAAAAACTCTTCCCTAACATACGTTTCTTAACAAATTAACCTATTAATCATTTTTTTAATTGTTTTATGCTTTAGAAACTCTTTAAGAAACTGGTTAAATACCCCAATGGAGATGCTCTATACGCTACAAAACCCATGTCACATATTAAATGCGTCTCTAGTCTCTCCTACAGCTCACTCTTCTACTATTGATATTCTGTGATTTATGTCTGCAACTTAGTTGATGGCCTCGTACAAGTCATATATTAACCTTCCTCAAATTGGATCTCCTAACCCTATATTTGAAATTGCTACAAAAGTTACAATGGCCAAAATTATTTTTTACTAAGTCTGTAGGCTTTTCGTTCTCCGACTATTAAGATTCTCAAAACGAAAAAATAAAATAAAACAATCCCTCTTTTCTTTAGCAGCTCACAAAGTGTCCAAAATTCTTGGTTTTGCGCTTCTCTTGGTACCGGGCCTCAAAGGTTATGAAAGAAAGACCATCAATGAATATCTTTATTTAGTCATCAGTTTGTCTACTTTGACACGCAATCCGGCTGCCCAAACACGTTGACACCGTGACCAGGTGACCGAAAAGCGTTTCGCACGAATGCAGTGGTGAAATAATCCACCCCTTCGATGCATAAGCCTAAAAATTTAGCTCGTCGGTTATAAATGTCGAACCCAGTCTCGCACAAATTAAACGGGATAAACCGAGCCCAAGTCTCGCACCCAGGATCAATAAAGCCAGACTCTGGTCCGCACGAAGAGATCAAAACGAACAAATAAGCTGAGCACCTCGCACGTTGCGATTTCGACTTCGGAATAAAAAAAAAGGGACCTATTACGAAATGCACCTCGTGTATCTCATTTTCAATCTTATAAAATATTCGAGCAAAACAAGCTGAGCCGAGCTCAGTCTCCCGTATTTCAAATTCGCGAAAGACAATTTAAGAGAAGGCGATTTAAGCATCGATGAAATTTCAAGCATAAAGGAAAATAGAGAGTATTAAATGATCCAAAAGTCACACCAAAATATTCATACATATCAAAAGAAGGAAATCCAAAAGATAAAAGTCATGATACGGACTATCCGATAATGAAACAATAAATAAAGAAGAAAGGCTAAAGCGACTAAGGCCCCGGAGCACCGTCCTGCCGGATAGTGGCGACAACCGTAGAAGTGATATCGAATTCATTTGACCCATACTCATCAATGATGGGCGCCGCCTCCGCTGGACGTGTCAAGCGCTCCACACAAACGTCGATGGGAGTAACGACGAAATCGCCTTCCACGAACTCCTCGACCGGCAAACCCAGAGCCTCCTTCTCTCTATCAGCTACATGCTTCTCCAAACTAGAAATCTTCCCCTTTGGAAAGTGAACGCCCTCATCCACGGAGCCCCGAAAAGCTCCAAGAATCGCTTGTGCCTGACCATAGAGACTAAGAGCATCATGCACGACTTCTTTACCATTGTAAAATCGCCGAAAATTTTCAAACCGCTCTTCGTACCTCGAGGCGACCGTCTCGAGAGCACGCCGCCTCTTATCATCCACCTCACGCGCGGCCTTTTTTAAAGCTGCCTCATACTTCCCTCTGAATTGCTCGCGTTTCCTCCTGTAATTCGCCGACGTCTCACGAGCCGGTATGAGCCCCGCCTAAACATCTTCCCGAGAGCCTTCTCCTTGGCTGCACGCTCGGCGTCTAGCTTAGCTTCCGCATCCAAAACTTGTTGGTGCATCCTCTCGATCTTCTTCCGCAACACATTACCAATTTCTTTTGTGGAGGCCGCCAGCTAGAACGGAGGAAAAAAGGGATTAGCACAGAGGAAGCGGAGAACTTTTGACAAAAGGATAACACGAGGCTTACCAGAGAGTGGCACGTCGCTATGCCTATTAAGACATTCCCTCCGACATAATCATCATCAACAGGGGAAATCTCTCTATCGGTATGCTTGATCTTCCGGTACAACTCGTAACAAGCCTTTTCAACATCAACGAACAGCCCAATCCCCATATGTTGAAACAAAAAGGTGTAATTAGGGAAGGAATGGCGGCTCCATCGGATACCTCCCCCCCTTGTCGAACCTTCCTCACCGAACCCCCTCTCTCTTTCAACCCAAGCACGAGACTCTGAGTCTCCTCCGTTTGAGATCCCGACGGAGCTTCGGAAGAACCCGCAGCTCGGCTAAGAGCCTTTCCCGAAGCCTTCCCCGAGTATGTCTCGCCGACTTTCGCTTTACCGGACGGAACCTTAACTTTTTCCACCTGAGCTGGGGATTTGTCCGCTCTCTTCGTTTTCTCCCTGACCTCGCGACCGGCCTGTCCGGCACCGGAGGATCCAGCCTCGGCAACCCTCAAAGTCACATGAGGAGGCGCTTGAGAACCCTTCGCGACATGAAAGTTAGGAACTTTCTTCAACAACTTGTCCATCTTTTTTGCTATGTCGAAATTCACTACAAAACAAGAACGAGTATTATAAAAAAAAATGCTCAAGGAAGGCCGACCTAAAAATTCGGGAACAGACACTCTTTTCTGATGAACCGCAATAATTGTCGACCACTGTTGAACTCCAAACCGCTTGATTCGCTCAAGGTCGTGCTTTAATCTCTCAAGATGCGACTTGCCGGTTGGATGTTGTACTGTAAAAAAGAAAAGGGGGAAGCGATCAAGCAAAGTTTATACATCAAAACAGGTCTCGAGCGAATCACTAAATCTACCACAGCTCGTGCTCCAACTAATGGAACCCTTGGATGGATTATGCTCTTTGTTGGCGAGTTGGATAGATCGGATAGATGATGGATCGATGAGACCGTCAAGAGATGCGGAAGTCTCTTGGTGTTCTCCACTCCACGGAACCGAGGAAGTAACCCTTGACCACAGATCTTAGGAGGTTTGCTGCGTTTGGAAGTAACCCTTACAAAATGTTCAAGATGAACAAAGAGATTTCTCTCAAAAGATGATGATAAAAACTTTGGATAATTTTATTAGAATGAGTTTAACAAATACCTATAGAATTCGTACCAAGGAAAAGAAAAGAGAAATAAAGTTTTGTGCATTTTCTTAAACATAGAAAATGAAAATAGAAGACTAGAATTTATTCCTTGGTCAATGACCCTTGGGTTCACGCGTCTTGCTTAGTTCGTCCCTTCGGCTTCTATGGATTTGGACGCGTCCTTGTTCTGTTTGACCATGCCTCGTACCGGATGGAACAAACATAAGTGTTCTCGGCCATTATGCAGTCGGGTTGGCCAAACCGAGTTATCTCACGTTCGATCTCTTCCTTTAATCCTTTAACTCGAGTAGAAAGCTTTTGATCGGAGGAAAAGTCGAATGGGTCGGGAAAATACTTATCGTATGAACATGGTTCGGTGATCGGATGCTTGGTTCGGACAAGAACTGAAATGTCCCAAATATCGGATGAATTGGCTCGGACAATCTTGTTTCTAGCAAGTCCATCGACTTCTTCATGATGTCTGATCCGAGAGCGGACACGAGATGGTCAAGAGTCTCTGTCATTAGGACGGAGTTCCCTTCATAGGTTATTTCCGGACAGTGTTGGGTCAAAAAGGAACACGGCTGTGTCGGTCTGAACCCGTTCGTGGCCAATGTTGGTTTCTCCCCGATGAACCTCACTTGTACCGATTGTGATCTTCTCCGGTACATGCTGCTCATCATCCTCCGAACAATCCGTAGATGTTTGGCTCGGTGCTTTGCCACAGATTCTATCATTCCCCTCCTCTTGAAAAGGATTTGTCCACAAATCTGGATCTTCTGAAACAAAAGGAGATAGATCAGAAACATTAAAACTTGTAGATATGTCATACTTACCTTGAAGATCTAGCTGGTAAGCATTGTCATGGATCTTCTTGACCACCGTGAATGGTCCATCTTTTCTTGGCATGAGCTTGGACTTCCGTTCCTCAGGAAACCGTTCCTTTCTAAGGTGAATCCACACGAGGTCTCATGGTTGAAACACCACCATACGCCTACTTTTGTTGGCGTAGTTCTCATATTGCTTGGTCTTGGCTTCAATGTTGGCTCAGACCTTCTCATGAATCTGTTTGACAAGTATGGCTTTCTTTTCGCCATTTAAACTGATTCTTTCACTTAAAAGCAGAGGGATTAGATCAAGAGCAGACAACGGATTAAAACCATAGAAAATTTCAAAAAGAGAATGCTTTATAGCCGAATGCACAAAATGGTTATATGCAAACTCTACATGCGGCAGGTTTTCTTCCTATGTTCTAAGGTTCTTTTTAACCAATGTTCTAAGCAAGGCAGAGAGCGTCCTATTAACTACTTCCGTTTGACCATCGGTCTGAGGATGACAAGTAGTAGAGAAGAACATTTTAGTGTCTAGCTTAGTCCACCAAGTTTTCCAGAAATAACTTAAGAACTTAGCATCACGGTCAGAAACTATAGTCCTAGGCATGCCATGAAGTCTAACGATTTCTTTAAAGAACAGTTCAGCTATGTGAGATGCATCATTGGTTTTCAAACATGGAATGAAATGAGCCATTTTAGAAAACCTATCTACAACCACAAAGATGGAATCTTTACCTGTCCTAGACTTAGGCAATCCTAAAACAAAGTCCATAGAAAGATCAGTCCACAGGTGAAAAGGAATTGGTAAGGGAGAATACAAACCTTGGGACGTGTTCTTGGATTTAGCCTCTTTGCACGTCAAGCATCTGCTACAGATCCTTTCAACATCCTTCTTCAGGCCTGGCCAGTAAAAGTGTTCCTCGAGCACTTTAAAAGTTTTTGCCACTCCAAAGTGACCCATTAGTCCTCCACCATGAGCTTCCCTGGTGAACAACTCTCTCAAAGAACAGTGAGGCACACTGATAGGGCTCAGGTTTTACCCTAATAAAACTACTACAAGTGCACAGCAAATGCAATTATAGTATACGGGGTAACAAAATCTCAAGAGAAGTAGATGCCACGCTAAGATTTCTAAGTTCGAATTATGCTAGGTCGAATAATGTAAAAGCAAATAAAACAGCTAGGCGAAATAAGTAAACGAGATAAATGAGGTGTAAGTTCAGGAGACGAAGGCGCTAGGCAAGGATGATTATCAGGATGAATCAGAGAATGCAGACAATTAAGAACCGTCTAGAACTCGAAACACTAAGTTAAAACCAATAAACTCTCGTTGCAGAAGTTATCTATGCCTAAATTCAAGAAAACCAAATCTCTTTGCGAATTCAAACAATTCAGACAAGCATTAAAGTTCAGGTTCGATTTGTTCACAAAATACCTAAATCAAATCTCTTTGCGAATAGATATTTTACTCATCTATGATTAGGTCAGATTATCAATAATACTCTCGCATCTATTAAACAACCTAAGGTTTGATTTCTAAGTGATAAGTTTCAGAAATCAAGTTTAGCACAAATCAAGATGAAGATCCAAGTGATTTTCCTAACAAGATAATAATTCTACAAACTCATCATCAACCCTAAATCACCCTAACCTAACTAGCAAACTACTCAGACATAGAGATGAAAACACAAATCATGACTGAAATAACTTGCATAAAATAAGAATAGAGAATGATACAGGGGTTCGAAATCTGGCTCAGATGAGTTAGAATTGTCTCCCTAAAAGCTCAGGATCAATCTCTCTCTAAGTCTCAAAACAGAAAATTATGAAAAGGTATGAGGCTAAACAATGCCTGAAAACTATTTATAGAAGAGGTATTTTCGTCGGGGGCAGACTTGTAATTTCTTCAAACTTGAGACGGTTTCCTTTTTCTGATGGAAATCCGAGCAAAGCATCAGTCTTTATTGGTGTCGATCGACACTAAGTGATGGTGTCGATCGACACCTTGCGTGTAATTCCATTCCGACTTCATCACTTCGGCTGCTTCTTTAAAACGCTCCAAAAAGCTTCAGAATCTCTCATTAAGCTCCATTTGTACTCCATCCTATAAAGACTCAAATAGGACTCTAAAACTAACAAAAGACTCTATAAAAACACTTATATCATGGTCCAAAAACGGGTAAAAACCATGATATATCAACTACCCCAGACTTAGCTTTTGCTTGCCCTTAAGCAAAACAGAAACTTAGAATGAAGTAGAGGTTTGAAAACAGAAAATTCCAGCTATCCTTTAGAACGTCACAACTCGTTAACACTCTTGAATCCACATGCAGTAGAGCCAACCTTAGAAAAGTTCACTGTACTTACCACAAGCTTAGCAATCTCCCAGTTTGAATCCAGATCCTTTCCTTGGTAAAATTTCGAACTCTAACAATGGTATTGCCAAAGAACTTTCCTGATTCTTTCTCTTCCTTGGTGCTTTGAACAAGACATTCTTTGTACAGCTCTCCTATTTTCTCTTCCTTTAGTCAACTTCTGCCCATTTTCAGGGTGTTCTAAGGTCTTTTCATTGACTTATTCTTTTTCGTTTTGAAGCCTTGGAATAGTGCTGCTCTTTACTTGTGTTCCTTGTGAGGAGACAGGTTCATGAGCTCTCATTAATATTGTTCCTTGTGAGGAGACAGGCTCATGAGGATCTTTGCACTATTCTTTGGTCAGACTTCTTATATCTTTTCTTTTCTCAAGGGAAGATCAAGGAGAGACTGCAACTAGCTTATCCTGTCCAGAGCTGAAAGAGGAATCAAATTCAATGCATACCTAGTTCTTTTAAGGGAATCTGAACTCTCTCTGTTAGATTGATCCACTTGCAGCTTTCTACTTAGTAAGACCTGTAATCAACTACTAAAGCAATGGTCCTTCAAGTGTCAACATTCTGCGCTTAGTTCCAAGAAAAATCGAAAGTTTCAACTGATTTTGACTCAATAAAACAAATTTTTGACAGACTCAACTGACTCTCAAAATAAAACACAATGTTAGCAATCACCTCCCCCAGACTTGAATAGCACTGTCCTCAGTGTTACTAAGTATGAGTTCGGATAAAAAATAATTTGTGCTAAACCTTTACAGAACAAAGAGAAAATCGGATTACCTGACTCTGCCTGCAGCGTCGATCGACACAGATGGTGTCAATCGTTGCTGTGTATGATGATGGTGTCGATCGACACCATGTTGTGTCGATCGACACTATGTCCGTAAACAGAGTTCTGCCACTCGAACATGAATGTTGTTAAGTCAGATAGTTGTTAGAATCTTCCAAGCTGTTAGAAAACTCAAACAAACCGTTAAAAGCACAAGATAATCCAATACTCTCTGCGCGTCACAGAAAACCCATAGCCTTTCTGGCTTCACCCAATGAGCTCTCCGCAAATATCCATATCAACAAAAGCACGCGAAGTATCAATGGTGCAACTGGAAGTGTCTATCCCGCAGTGCTGGAAAATAGGAGTGAGAAGACTTCCTACAGTCTCGGGCTTGGTCTTCGTGCCAATGAAAGGCTTCGTCTTCAAGGAAGCCAAATGATGAGCAAATACCGCGCCAAGGTTCACGCTTTCTGGTGCATCAGAGTCCTCATAAATCTCAGACCAAAGAGCACGATATAGCAGTACCAGCTCAGACATGCGCATCTTCCCTGGCTCGTGCTTACACAGAAGTGTAGTAGCAAACAATCGAACAAGGTAGCGAAGGGTAGGATGGCGAATGTCTGTCTGCGTGGAGGTCTTAGAGTCATACCTCCCATTCCCAAAGTGAGACCAGAAATCCTGGTTATCTGGAAGCTACTGTTGAAGGGAGACTCCTGTGGCATGCTCATTCGCGAACCCATAAATGCCACAAAGATCTGGAAGAGAAATGAGGTAGCGGATCCCGCGGATTAGGAAGGTCAATGTCCCTTCCAAAGCATTCCTCACTATCTCGTTCCTGTAGTAGACGCGAGCTGTGGCGATGAACTGGCGGACACCCTCCTGGTGTCGATCGACACTCGCCTTCGGTGTCGAGCTATTCGTGTCGAGTTTGCTCGATTCGTCTGGTTTCTCCATGGGTGTCGATCGACACACTGTAGTGTAGATCGACACTGGCTCCGCAGCATCTTCTACATCTTCAAGCTCCTCGAACTCTTCAGTACTAGGCCTTCTTTTCTGCATAGGATGAAGGTTCTTCCCACTCCTCAATGTGACAGCGTTCACATGGCGTTTGGGATTGGTATCAGTTTTCCCTGGAAGGAATCCTTCTTGCCTGTTAACAGCTTCTGCGGTTTTGAGCAACTTGAACATCCAGCTTCTTCATGTGAGAGTTTATGCTCTCAATCTTTCCATTCAGTTCTTGATACAGTGAATCAATCTTGCCATTGAAATTTACTGTCAACTTCTGCTGTCCTTCCAAGATTTGCTCTAGCATAGACTCCATTTTGTTGTCTTAAATAGGAGGCTTTTGGTAAGAAGAATTTCCATAGCTCATTTGGTAATTGCTATTCTGGAATGGGAGCTTTTGAGTATAACCAGAAGAGTTTTGATTTCCTGAAAGGAGCTCTTCTGATAATTCTCATTGAAGCTTCTACTCCCTTGCTGATTCCCAAACCTCTGGCTTTGAAAGCCACCTCCGTTGATGTAGTTGACATCTTCTTCTTCACAGTCATCATTAGGCTCGAAGGTCTCCACTTCATTTTCAAAATGGACTTGCTTCTTTCCCACCAATAGGTCCAACTTCCTGTTTACCTCAGCAATTTGGATTCCTCCACTTGCACCAGCGTGTTGTCTTCTTTCTAAATCTGCGTTCTTGGTGTTGTTGCAAGAGGCCAAATTCTCTATATGCACCATCGCGTCGTCTGGATACCTTGTGTTGAAGTTGCCATTGCTTGCAGCATCCAAAGCCATATGGTACCTCCAATCGATTCCTCTGTAGAAGATACCGAGAAGTTGCGGCTCGCTGAATCCGTGATGTGGGCAATCTCTGTGATAAGCTTTGAATCTCTCCCAAGAAGCCTTAAATGCTTCAGTAGGTCCTTGGGAGAATGCAGTGATCTTTGTCCTAAGCTCTTCGGATCTTGTGTCATCAAAGAAGTTGCATAAGAATGCATTCTTTATTTCTTCCCAAGTGGTCAAGGATCCTGGTTCCAATTGCTTCAGCCAGTTTGATGGATCTCCAGCAAGCGATTAAGGGAAAAGCTTGCAGAAGAGATAATCATATGTAACTCCATTGGCTTTAATGCTTGATGCCAAGTCCTCGAATCTCTCTATATGGTCCACAGGATGCTCATTGGGAAGACCATGACATGGATGTTGAGCTACGAGCGTGAAGTAAGCAGGCTTCAGCTCGAAATCATTCATCTGGAATGCAGGAGGACGGATCGCAGTTCTATTAGCATAGAACTTGTCTGGTCGGTTGTATTCACCAAGCGTTCTTCCGCGTCAAACGTCTGCATGACCGGCTTGTACCGGTTGCTCAATGATGACAGCTCCAGTCTCATCAAGTCTCTGTCCTTGGGCGTTCCTTCTGCATCAACCAAGTTACCTTCAGCGTCTCGGATCAGAACAATAAGATCAGCCATTGTTTCTTGCGCAGGGTGTCGATTGATGCTTTTGGTTTCGATCGACACTCGTGTGGTCTTGCGGTTCCTACGTTCGAGACGACCAAGTTCTTGGTTCAATGCGATTAGTTCATTGTCCTTGTTGCTTCTGGTTCTGGACATGCACCTGAAATCAAAAATAAGAAACTAAATCACTAATAAAATAAAAACAAAACCTAGTCAAAATCCTAATACTTCCCCGGCAACGGCGCCAAAAACTTGATAGGACTCAGATTTTACCCTAATAAAACTACTGCAAGTGCACAGCAAATGAAATTGTAGTATAAGGGGTATCGAAATCCCAAGAGAAGTAGATGCTACGCTAAGGTTTCTAAGTTCAAATTATTCTAGGTCGAATAATATAAAAGCAAATAAAACAGCTAGGCGAAATAAGTAAACGAGATAAATGCAGTGTAAGTTCAGGAGACGAAGGCGCTAGGCAAGAATGATTATCAGGATGAATCAGAGAATGCAGATATTATTTTGTCAGGAAATAATTAAGAACCGTCTAGAACTCGGAACACTAAGTTAAAACCAATCAACTCTCGTTGCAGAAGTTATCTATGCATAAATTCAAGAAAACCAAATCTCTTTGCGAATTCAAACAATTCAGACAAGCATTAAAGTTCAGGTTCGATTTATTCACAAAATACCTAAACCAAATCTCTTTGCGAATATATATTTTGCTCATCTATGATTAGGTCAGATTATCAATAATGCTCTCGCATCTATTAAATAACATAAGGTTTGATGTCTAAGTGATCAGTTTCAGAAATAAAGTTTAGCACAAATCAAGATGAATATCCAAGTGATTTTCCTAACAAGATAATAATTCTACAAACTCATCATCAACCCTAAATCACCCTAACCTAACTAGCAAACTACTCAGACATAGAGATGAAAACACAAATCATGGCTGAAATAAATTGCATAAAAAGAATAGACAATGATACAGGGGTTCGAAATCTGGCTCAGATGAGATAGAATTGTCTCCCCAAAAGCTCAGGATCAATCTCTCTCTAAGTCTCAAAAACAGAAAATTATGAAAAGGTATGAGGCTAAACAATGCCTGAAAACTATTTATAGAAGAGGTATTTTCGTCGGGGGCAGACTTGTAATTTCTTCAAACTTGAGACGGTTTCCTTTTTCTGATGGAAATCCGAGTAAAGCGTCGGTCTTTATTGGTGTCGATCGACACTAAGTGATGGTGTCGATCGACACCTTGCATGTAATTCCATTCCGACTTCATCACTTCGGCTGCTTCTCCAAAACGCTCCAAAAAGCTTCAGAATCTCTCATTAAGCTTCATTTGTACTCCATCCTGTAAAGACTCAATTAGGACTCTAAAACTAACAAAAGACTTTATAAAAACACTTATATCATGGTCCAAAAACGGGTAAAAACCATGATATATCACACACACAATCGATTATCAAAGAATAAGAAACCTTCAGAAATAAAGTACTTGCCATGTGCGTGTCTAGAACATGCCAAATAAGGTTCTCTAAAATCTGAATCAGCCTCAACAAGTCTTTTATAAATTCGAATCCCAAAAGCTTGGTTCCAAGAGAAGAAAGAAGTACATACCTTCGAGAAAGAGCATCATCAACTATATTCTCTTTACCTTGTTTGTACTTAATGACGTATGGGAATGTTTCAATGAACTCAACCCACCTAGCGTGTCTCTTGTTAAACTTTTGTTGTCCCTTGAGATGCCTTAGGGATTGGTGATCTGTATGTATAACAAACTCTTTGGACCACAAGTAATGTTGCCATGTCTGAAGAGCCCTCACCAAAGCTTACAATTCTTTGTCATAGGTGGGGTAGTTAACAGTTGCACCACCTAGCTTGTCACTAAATACGCAATGGGTCTTCCTTCCTGCATCAATACAGCACCAGCACCCACGCAATACAGCACCAGCACCCACGCTTGAGGCATCACATTCAATTTCGAAAGTTTTTGTAAAATCTGGAAGAACAAGTAATGGAGCTTGAGTTAACTTCCCTTTCAAGGTTTGGGAAGCGTCTTCTTGGGCTTGCTCCCACTTAAACCCCACGTTTTTCTTGATCACTTCCGTGAGAGGGGCTGCAATGGTACTGAAGTTCTGGACAAAGCGCCTGTAGAAGCCAGCCAATCCATGGAAGCTTCTGACTTCACTTACGGTTTTAGGACTAGGCCTCTCCTTGATCGCCTTAACCTTTTCCTCATCCACACGGATGCCAACATCACCTACAACAAAACCCAAGAAAAGTAGGTGTTCCGCTCCAAAGATGCATTTCTTTTCATTAGCATATAAGGACTCTTTCCTAAGTACTTCCAAGACCTTTCCCAAATGCCGAATATGTTCATTCATGCTCTTACTATAGATTAAAATGTCATCAAAGTATACGACAACAAATTCTCCTATGTAAGCCCTAAGGACATGATTCATCAAACGCATAAAGGTACTAGGAGCATTAGTCAATCCAAATGGCATCACAAGCCATTCATAAAGTTCATGCTTAGTTTTGAAAACCGTTTTCTACTCATCCCCTTCCTTCATCCTTATCAGGTGATATCCACTCCTAAGATCTATTTTAGAAGATGATGTGATCCCAAGTACCAACATCCCACCGACCATCCCTGCCCCAGCTATAATCACCCCACCCTTGACTAGAGCAGGAGCCAAGAGGCTAAGGGAGAACTTCAACCAAGCCGTGGAAGCATTACTTGCCGAACAAGACGTTGACGATATAACCGAGAAACTGACGAAGTTAACCATCTCCAACACCGAAGTGCAAACCAAACCGTATCAAGAGAAGGATTTCATGAAGGACGGTCCAAGAAAATACATGGAAGAATGGCCACTCATCAAGCAAGGAAATTAAGTTTCCTTATTCACCATCCTTCCAACCTAAAGGCGTCCAGGTTCATCCCCTCCATCAAGTCAAACAAATCCCACCAAATCAGCCAAGGTAAGACTGAACTAATCATATTNTAAGTTTCCTTATTCACCATCCTTCCAACCTAAAGGCGTCCAGGTTCATCCCCTCCATCAAGTCAAACAAATCCCACCAAATCAGCCAAGGTAAGACTGAACTAATCATATTGTTTGACTAACTTTCTTTGTTTTTGTCTTTATTTTCTTGCATTTATTATTGAATTTCGAAATTCCATTAGATAAGGCAATTGTTAGCCATTTCCAATCCTTTTAATTTAGCTGCATTCATTGTAATTTGTTTCAAGACCTCTAGAAGGGCATAGCTATTTGGACTCTATATAAAGTCCCCTCACAGCCTTATATTTTTCACACAATCAATAAAGATCAAGCATTTTCTTAAAGAGTTCTCTCTTCTTCAGTTTTTCTAGACATTTGCGATTTCTGCCCAGTTTAACATGTATTATCATTGCCTTCATCATCAGGCTTTGTGGCGACCATCGATCCACCCATCCGACCAGCTTTCTAAAGGAGTGACATTAGTCCCTTGAAAAAGCACCATCTTCCCACTTCGACCATATTCCATCCGACCGGCTGAAAGAGAGTCACTTCAGTCCAGCTTTCAGCCTCCACCATCCCCAAAACGTGCCTCAACCTTTGAGGAACGTATCAGAAAAGACCCTAGAACCGTGCAATTCATCCAACATGTCATCTAAATGAGGAATGGGATGGTGATACTTAACCGTGATGTTGTTGATGGCTCGGCAGTCCACACACATCCGCCAAGATCCGTCTTTCTTAGGCACGAGCAGTACGGGAACAGCACAAGGACCAAGGCTCTCTCTGATGTAGCCTTTTCCCATCAACTCATTCACTTGTCTTTGCAACTCCTTGGTTTCGACTGGATTGGTGATTACTGACTTTGTGTTTTGTTTTGAGTCATTTGAGTCAGTCAAAAACTTGGTTTTATTGAGTCAAAATCAGTTGAAACTTTCAGTTTTTCTTGTTACTAACTACTGAATGTTGACACTTGAAGGACCATTGCTTTAGTAATTGATTACAGGTCTTACTAAGTAGAAAGCTGCAAGTGGATCAATCTAACAGAGAGAGTTCAGGTCCCCTTATGAGAACTAGGTATGCGCAGAATTTGATTCCTCTTTCAGTCTGAACAAATAGAAAATTGCAGTCTCTCCTTGATCTTCCCTTGAGAAAAGAAAAATAGTCTAAGTTTGGGAATAGTGCAAAGAACCTCATGAGACTGTCTCCTCACAAGGAACAATATTAGTGAGTGCTCTTGAACCTGTCTCCTCACAAGGAACACAAGTAGAGAGTAGCACTATTTTCCGAGATTTCAAAAGAATAAGAAGAGTCAATGAAAAGATCTTAGAACACCCTGAAAATGGACAGCAGTTGACTAAGGGAAAAGAAAATAGGAGAGCTGTATGAAGAAAATCTTGTTCAGGCACTAAGGAAGGGAAAAGAATCTATAAAGTTCTGTGGCAATACCGCTGTTAGAGTTCGAAATTTTACCAAGGAAGCGATCTGGATTCAAACTGAGAGATTTCTAAGCTTGTTCCTAAGGTTGGCACTACTGCATGTGGATTTAAGAGTGTTAGCGAGTTGTGGCGATTCAAAAGATAGCTGGAAGTTTCTGTTTTCAAACCTCGACTCTATATTTTGTTTCTGTTTTGCTTGAGGGCAAGCAAAGGCTAAGTCTGGGGGAGTTGATATATCATGGTTTTTACCCGTTTTTGGACCATGATATAAGTGTTTTTATAGAGTCTTTTGTTAGTTTTAGAGTCCTATTAGAGTCTTTGCAGGATGGAGAGCATTTGGAGCTTAATGAGAGATTATGGAACATTTTGGAAGCATTATGGAGAAGCAGCCGAAGTGATAAAGTCAGGAGCAGATTTACATGCAAGGTGTCGATCGACACCACCTAGTGTCGATCGACACTAATGAAGACCGACGCATTATTCGGATTTCCATCAGAAAAAGGAAATCGTCTCAAGTTTGAAGAAATTACAAATCTGCCCCCGACGAAAATTCTCTTCTATAAATAGTTTCCAGACATTGTTTAGCCTAATACCTTTTCATAATTTCTGTTTTGAGACTTAGAGAGAGATTTGTCCAGAGCTTTCTGGGGAGATAATTATATACTCTTCTGAGAAGTTTTTGAACCCCTTTAATTCTATTAATCTCTTTTATGCAATCTTCTTTATTCATGATGTTTTCTTCATTCACCATGTCTGAGTAGTTTGCTAGTTAGGTTTAGGGTTTTCAAAGGTCATTAATGAATTGTTAGGTCAATTAAATTGTTAGGATAAAATCATTAGAGTTCTTCATATGGATTTGTGTTTAATGTTAATTCTAGCTTCATGACCTAGAATCTGATCTTAGGTTGATTAATAGATGCGAGAGTATTATTAATTGTCTGAACTAATGTTAGATGAGCAAAATACCTATTCGCAAAGAGGTTTGGTTTAGGATTTTGTGAACAATTGAATATGATATTAATGCTTGTCTGAATTGTTTGAATTTGCAAAGAGATTTTGAATTCTAGGGTTTAGACATAGATAATCTTCGCAGCGAGAGTTGGTTGATTTTACATTAGTGTTTCGAGTTCTAGAACAGTTCTTCATAATTCCTAACATTCTGTCTAGACCTGCAATTTAGATCACTTGAGAATTTCTCTGAACCTAGCGCCTTAGTCTCCCCGGCAACGGCGCCAAAAACTTGATAGGGCTCAGGTTTTACCCTAACAAAACTACTGCAAGTGCACAACAAATGCAATCGTAGTATAAGGGGTATCGAATCCCAAGGGAAGTAGATGCTACACTATGGTTTCTAGGTTCAAATTATGCTAGATCAAATCAGATAAAAGTAAAACAAGGCAAAGAAATGAATGAGTATCACGAAATAGGTTCTTAAAATCAGGAGACTAAGCCGCTAGGTTCAGGGAAATTCTCAGGTGATCTAAATTGCATGTCTAGACAGAATGTTGGGAATTATGAAGAACTGTTCTAGAACTCGAAACACTAATGTAAAATCAACAAACTCTCGCTGCGAAGATTATCTATGTCTAAACCCTAGAATTCCAAATCTCTTTGCAAATTCAAACAATTCAGACAAGCATTAATATCAGGTTCAATTGTTCACAAAATCTTAAACCAAACCTCTTTGCGAATAGATATTTTGCTCATATAACATTAGTTCAGGCAATTAATAATACTCTCGCATCTACCAATTAACCTAAGATCAGATTCTAGGTCATGAAGCTAGAATAAGCATTAAACACAAATCCAGATGAAGAACTCTAATGATTTTATCCTAACAATTTAATTGACCTAACAATTCATTAATCACCTTTGAAAAACCCTAAACCTAACTAGCAAACTACTCAAACATGGTGAATGAAGAAAACATCATGAATAAAGAGGATTGCATAAAAGAGATTAATAGAATTAAAGGGGTTCAAAAACTTCTCAGAAGAGTATAGAACTATCTCCCCAGAAAGCTTTGGACAAAGCTCTCTCTAAGTCTCAAAACAGAAATTATGAAAAGGTATTAGGCTAAACAATGCCTGGAAACTATTTATAGAAGAGAATTTTCGTCGGGAGCAGATTTGTAATTTCTTCAAACTTGAGACGATTTCCTTTTTCTGATGGAAATCCGAACGATGCGTCGGTCTTCATTAGTGTCGATCAACACTAGGTGGTGTCGATCGACACCTTGCGTGTAAATATGCTCCTGACTTTATCACTTCGGCTGCTTCTCCATAATGCTTCCAAAATGTTCCATAATCTCTCATTAAGCTCCAAATGCTCTCCATCCTGTAAAGACTCTAATAGGACTCTAAAACTAACAAAAGACTCTATAAAAACACTTATATCATGGTCCAAAAAGGGGTAAAAACCATGATATATCAACTCCCCCAGACTTAGCATTTGCTTGCTCTCAAGCAAAACAGAAACAAAGTATAGAGTCGAGGTTTGAAAACAGAAACTTCCAGCTATCTTTTGAATCGCCACAACTCGCTAACACTCTTAAATCCACATGCAGTAGAGCCAACCCTAGAAAAGTTCAGTGTACTTACCACAAGCTTAGCAATCTCTCAGTTTGAATCCAGATCCCTTCCTTGGTAAAATTTCGAATCTAACAGCGGTATTGCCACATAACTTTAAAAATTCTTTTCCCTTCCTTAGTGCCTGAACAAGATTTTCTTCATACAGCTCTCCTATTTTCTCTTCCCTTAGTCAACTGCTGCCCATTTTTAGGGTGTTCTAAGATCTTTTCATTGACTCTTCTTATTCTTTTGAAGTCTTGGGAAATAGTGCTACTCTCTACTTGTGTTCCTTGTGAGGAGACAGGTTCAAGAGCACTCACTAATATTATTCCTTGTGAGGAGACAAGCTCATGAGGTTCTTTGCACTATTCCCAGATTTAGACTCTTTTTCTTTTCTCAAGGGAAGATCAAGGAGAGACTGCAATTTTCTATTTGCTCAGACTGAAAGAAGAATCAAGTTTTGTGCATACCTAGTTCTCATAAGGGGACCTGAACTCTCTCTGTTAGATTGATCCACTTGCAGCTTTCTACTTAGTAAGACCTGTAATCAATTACTAAAGCAATGGTCCTTCAAGTGTCAACATTCTGTAGTTAGTTCCAAGAAAAACTGAAAGTTTCAACTGATTTTGACTCAATAAAACCAAGTTTTTAACTGACTCAAATGACTCAAAACAAAAAATAAAGTCAGTAAACACCTCCCCCAGACTTAAACAACACGGTCCTTAGTGTTATCAAGCCCGAAGTTGGCTAAAAGAAAAATTAGATACAACATAAAAGACCAGTTAGAAGACTTACCTTCGTTGCGCGTGGTATCGATCGACACTATAGGGGTGTCGATCGACACTGGTCTGTGTCGAGGCCAATGTCTCCTTTTTTCAACTGACTAAAACTAGGACTTAGTTAAACCAAAACGAAATGTAAATAAATATATTACCTAACAGTGGGTTGCCTCCCACTCAGCGCTCGTTTTCAGTCATTAGCTTGACTGTGTCGGGGTTCAGACATCTGGTGGATTAGAGGGCGGCATCGAATGCTTCCTAGACGAATGTCTTCTCATCCATGGCGTTGTATAGGCATTAAGTGCATGAAAGCGCCCAAGAAAATGAGGAACAACAGCAGGGCGGGACTTGACTTCGGGTGGGACACTTCGTTTTCCTGCAGAATCATCAAAAGAAACACCAAGCCTTCTACGAGAATCTCGTGTCTTGCATAAGTGTGCAGCAGCATCTTTGGAATCTTTGGTATTCTTATTGAGAAGATCAGGGGGTTTGGAATTGATTCCAGGGAATGCGTACCTTTGCTTTCTTCGAGGTTTATGGGCTGTAGGATGTGGAAGCATCTGTTCGACCACTGGTGATGGAGTTGCAGCATTGGAAACAGCTTGTGGTGTGATCCGTGAAGGGTGTCGATCGACACCAACTCTGCAGCTCGAATCTCTACACTCCTTCTGCAATTCAGCTCTGCAATCCTTGCCTCCATTACAAAAACGTCTTCCTCCAACAACTTGCCATTGATTAGACCTTCATCTTCGCCCGTAGTCCTGAAGAGATGATTGTTTCCACTCCAGTCTTCTAACTCAACGGCTTTCTCAGAATTCTCAGCCAATGCCTCTTGAATAGCCACCTTGTTCTCTTGCTCTTTAGAATCCAGCTCCTTGTCACACCCAGCAGTAATGTCATCCGAATTTTCCATGATTGGCCCTTTATCCGTGGAAACCTCTACCGAAAAAGCTTGGCCATCGATGGTGGATGGTCCTCTTAACTTGTCCATGTCAAAATTCATGACAACATCACCCAAATCAAACTCCATTTTCCCTTTTCTCACATCAATGATGGCACCAGCTGCGGCCAAGAATGATCTTCCCAGAATAAGAGGATCTGCAGGTTCTTCATCATATTTCAAAACCACAAAGTCTGTGGGAATCATGCAACCTTCAATCTTCAAAGGAACACCTTCGGGGATTCTCTTTGATCGATCAGCCAGAGAAAGGAGATTCTGGTTGACTTGAAATCAATCATTCCAAGTCTAACAGCGACAGAGTATGAGCAATCTAGCACAAAATTTCCTGGATCAGGTAACTTCTTTGGAATCCTCCTCTGAATCACAGCACTGACTTGTTCAGAAACCCTCACCTTCTTCTTCTTCCTTGGAACTATAGTCAAGAGAATTGCATTCATGTCTATGGTAAGCAATGCTCCTTCCTCAGCACTCACACCATTGACAACCATTCTCTTGACATATCTTCTTAATGCAGGTGAATGTTTGACTGCATCAACTAGGGGTAGCTCAATCATCACCTTACTCATCATCTCCTTGCATCTGGCTTCTTCTACCTCCTGTTTTGACTTTCGAGGAGGCAAGGGATATGGTATTTTAGGCTTGTACACTCTTTCCTCTGCATTTGTTGAAGCTTCAGCACGATCCAGCGAGGTCTGGGCATGGTGTCGATCGATACCCTCCTGGTGTCGATCGACACTGGTATCTGATGTCGATGCTTTGGTCGATTTTGGTCCCCCAAAACACGAAAAATCGGGATTTTTCACTGTTGTCGATCGACACTCAGCAGTGGTGTCGATCGACACCACTTCTGCAACTCGAGTTTCTTCCTCTTCAGCCTTAAACTCCACGATTTCTTCAGCATTTAGACCCCTTTTTAGCACTGGTTGAAGGTTCCCTCCACTCTGGATCGTGATAGCATTCACATGATGCCTTGGATTCATGTCTGTCTTGCCAGGAAGGAATCCCTCTTGTCTCTTCAAAGCTCCAGTAGTTTGAGCAACTTGAATATCCAATTGCTTGACATGAGTACATAGAGACTCAATTTTCCCATTCAGATCCGTGTACAAGGCATCAATCTTCTCATTGAAGTCTACAATCATCTTCTGTTGTCCTTCCAGAATTTGCTCTAGCATAGACTCCATCTTATTGTCTGCAGGAGGCTTCTGATAGGAAGAAGAACCATAAGTCCTTTGGAAATTGTTGTTCTGGAATGGCTTCTGGTAAGAAGAACTTTAGCCTGGCTGATTGTTGAATCTTTGACCTTGAAAACCAGCTCCATTGATGTAGTTGACTTCTAGTTCTTTTGGCTCAAAGGTCTCCACTTCTGCAAAGTGAACTTGTTTCTTTCCCACCAAGATGTCCAGCTTCCTGTTAACCTCAGCTATTTGGCCTCCTCCATTTGTACCAGCATGTTGTTTTCTCTCAAAGTCTGCATTCTTGGTGCTGTTGCAAGATGCCAAATTCTCTATAAGTACCATTGCATCTTCTGGATATCTGGTGTTGAAGTTGCCATTGCTTGCAGCATCTAAAGCCATCTGGTACCTCCAGTTTATTCCTCGGTAGAAGATTCCGAGTAGCTGCGGCTCGCTGAAACCATGGTGTGGATAGTCTCGCTGATACGCTCTGAACCTTACCCAAGAAAATTTGAATGCCTCAGTAGGTCCTTGGGAGAACGTATTGATCTTCATCCTTAAATCTTCAGACCTTGCATCATCAAAGAAATTGCATAAGAATGCATTCTTTGTGTCTTCCCATGTGGTCAAGGATCCTGGATCTATTTGCTTCAGCCAGTATGATGCATCGCCAGCAAGCGAGTATGAGAAAAGCTTGCAGAAGAGATAATCATAGGACACTCCATTAGCCTTAATGCTTGATGCCAAATCCTCGAATCTCTCAATGTGGTCCATGGGATACTCATTAAGAAGACCACGAAAAGGATGTTGAGCCACCAAAGTGTAGTAAGCAGGCTTCAGTTCGAAGTCATTCCTCTGGAATTCAGAAGGACGGATTGCATCTCTATTAGCATAGAACTGGTCTGGTTGGTTGTATTCACCCAGTGTTCTTCCGCGTCCAACGTCTGCATGAGCTATCTCTTAATGCGCTTGGTGTCGATCGACACCATGATTGTGTCGATCGACACCCAGTGGTTCGATGACAGCAACTTCGTTCTCATCGAGTCTATGTCCTTGCGCGTTCCTTCTGTTCCTTTCTGCATCAACCAAGTTGCCTTCAGCGTCTCGGATTAGAACCATAAGATCAGCCATTGTTTCCTGCGCAGAGTGTCGATCGACGCTATTGGTGTCGATCGACACTCGTGTGGTTTGCGGTTCCTGCGTTCGAGACGACCAAGTTCTTGGTTCAATGCGATTAGTTCCTTGTCCTTGTTGCTTCTGGTAATGCGATTAAGCATGCACCTGAAAAAAAAACAAAAATAAGAAACTGAATTAGTAACCAAAATTAAAAAAAAAAAACTAGTCAAAATCATAATACTAGACTCCGTAGGCAGCTATTACTTCCCCGGCAACGGCGCCAAAAACCTGATTGGTGTCGATCGACACTCGTGTGGTTTTGCGGTTCCTGCGTTCGAGACGACCAAGTTCTTGGTTCAATGCGATTAGTTCCTTGTCCTTGTTGCTTCTGGTAATGCGATTAAGCATGCACCTGAAAAAAAAAACAAAAATAAGAAACTGAATTAGTAACCAAAATTAAAAACAAAACCTAGTCAAAATCCTAATACTATACTCTGTAGGCAGCTATTACTTCCCCGGAAACGGCGCCAAAAACTTGATAGGGCTCAGGTTTTACCCTAACAAAACTACTGCAAGTGCACATCAAATGCAATCGTAGTATAAAGGGTATCGAATCCCAAGGGAAGTAGATGCTACACTATGGTTTCTAGGTTCAAATTATGCTAGATCAAATCAGATAAAAGTAAAACAAGGCAAAGAAATAAATGAGTATCACGAAATAGGTTCTTAAAATCAGGAGGCTAAGGCACTAGGTTCAGGGAAATTCTCAGGTGATCTAAATTGCAGGTCTAGACAGAATGTTAGGAATTATGAAGAACTGTTCTAGAACTCGAAACACTAATGTAAAATCAACAAACTCTCGCTGCGAAGATTATCTATGTCTAAACCCTAGAATTTCAAATCTCTTTGCAAATTCAAACAATTCAGACAAGCATTAATATCAGGTTCAATTGTTCACAAAATCTTAAACCAAACCTCTTTGCGAATAGATATTTTGCTCATCTAACATTAGTTCAGGCAATTAATAATACTCTCGCATCTATTAATCAACCTAAGATCAGATTCTAGGTCATGAAGCTCGAATAAGCATTAAACACAAATCCAGATGAAGAACTCTAATGATTTTATCCTAACAATTTAATTGACCTAACAATTCATTAATCACCTTTGAAAAACCCTAAACCTAACTAGCAAACTACTCAGACATGGTGAATGAAGAAAACATCATGAATAAAGAAGATTGCATAAAAGAGATTAATAGAATTAAAGGGGTTCAAAAACTTCTCAGAAGAGTATAGAATTATCTCCCCAGAAAGCTCTAGACAAATCTCTCTCTAAGTCTCAAAACAGAAAATTATGAAAAAGTATTTGGCTAAACAATGCCTGAAAACTATTTATAGAAGATAATTTTCGTCGGGGGCAGATTTGTAATTTCTTCAAACTTGAGACGATTTCCTTTTTCTGATGGAAATCCGAACGATGCGTCGGTCTTCATTGGTGTCGATCGACACTAGGTGGTGTCGATCGACACCTTGCGTGTAAATCTGCTCCTGAGTTTATCACTTCGGCTGTTTCTCCATAATGCTTCCAAAATGTTTCAGAATCTCTCATTAAGCTCCAAATGCTCTCCATCCTGTAAATACTCTAATAGGACTCTAAAACTAACAAAAGACTCTATAAAAACACTTATATCATGGTCCAAAAACGGGTAAAAACCATGATATATCAATTGGTTCGGTCAGCAGGACGGTTTGGAAGAGACGCTCCGGGTACTAGATCGATTTGGTGTTCTATTCCACGGATAGGTGTCAAACCACTCGGAGTTTCTTCCGGGAACACATCCTGAAACCTGCTCATCAACGACTTAAGTTCACTCGGCAGCTCTGGTGTAGAGTTAGTGGCCATTAGTGATTCTTTAAACACAAGTAAAACGAAAGAAGGTTGGGAAAACAAAGTTTTCCTTACCTGACTTGGTTTAATGTAGAAGCTGGACCTTTTGACCGGTGCTTTAGCTGGTTCCTGTTGTTTCTCAAGTTCACTGCTCTTTCTAAGTTGCAACTGATCCTAGTGAACTTCGGATGGTAACAAAGGAATGAGAGTGATCTTCTTGCCTTGATGATCGAACATATGCCGATTGGTGTAGCCATCGTGCACATCCTTTTTGTCGAACTGCCACGGTCGTCCTAAGAGTATATGGCTGGCATCCATAGGCAAAATTTTGCATATGATCTCATCTTGGTATCGGCCAATGGAAATTGGAACTGTGACCTGTTCCTTGACGTACTGAACTCCGTCTTCATTTAGCCATTCAAGCTTGAATGGTCTCGGATGCGGCCTGGTTCCTAGTCCAAATTTTCTGACAAGCACATCACTAGCAACATTAGTGCAACCAATGATCAAAGAACATACTTTATCATTTATAAAACAACGAGAATGGAAAAGGTTCTCCCTTTGTTCAGTATCATTGGTTTTGGGCTGCACACTTAGTGATCTCATGGTCACTAGAAGATTTCCTTGAGCCGGATAATCATAAGGTTCTTCTTCATCATAGATGGGTCCGGTATCCTCCTTTTCATCGTTTTCAACTTCGGATTCTACCTCTCCATTCTCAAGTAGAATCATCACCTTTTTGTTAGGGCATTTGTTTGCATAATGTCCTAATCCTTGACAGTTGAAGCACCTGATATCTCTGGTTCTACTCGTGGATTCCACGGTTTTGTCCTTGTCAAAACGAGAAGGTTGGTAAGTTTTAAACTCAGAAGTAAAAGATTTACCTTAGGTGGATAAGCAGGTTTTGGAGTATAGGCTGGTTTTGAAAAACCCCTTCTCTTGACTTGTTGTTTTATCAACAAGGTTGCGTCCATGTCCTCCTCTACGTCCGCCTTAAGCATGAGCATCTCCATCTCTTGGAAATAGTCCTCCACGTTCTTGGTGCCCTGAATTAAACGTGTCAACCTTTGGTGAAGATTCCTGTTATAATGACTTGGAACAAAACGCTTTCTCATTAGTTCGGTTAGTTCTTGCCAAGTAGTTATTGGTGTTTCACCTTTTCTTCTCCTAAGAGAAACAACCTGATCATACCAACTAATGGCAAAGCCATTAAATTCGGAGGCAGCAAGTCTAACTTTCTTAAGTTCTGAAAAAAATTTACAATCAAAATCCAACTCAGTTTTTCTCTCCCATTCCAAATACGTATCAGGTTCATTCTTACTTGCAAAGGATGGGATTTTGAGTTCGAGGCCACCGAGTCCGTCATTTGGCCTCCTAGCAAATGGATTCTCTTCTTCTCGGTTTCTATGACCTCTCCTTGCCCGGAAGATAGAACGGTTGTCATCGAATTAGCCTTCTTCTTCATGACCGTCAAAGGAACGGCTATGTCTCCTTTCCTGGTTCTTCCTTTGGGCTGGCCGCGCTTGGCCTTGTTGATCCTCCTGAATTTTATCAAGCCTAACATGAACCTCTTCAAGACCTGCGTTCATAGATCTCATCAAATGTTCGGTTAGTGCCTTCATTTGTAAACCAGATAATCCGGATCCAGGATTGTTATTTCCTTCTTCTCCACTATCATCCATTGCTCTCCTGAAAATTACTTAACAAACGATTAGGAAAAACTCTCTTTCTCTCAAGTGTTTATTGCCTCACCCACACATGTGTTTGGCTCACTTGTTTTATGGTGATCACACTGAGTTATTTTCTCGATGTTCTTATCAAACAATTCAAGCCAAATCCAGCAAGTACTCCCACACAACAAATGAGAAGAAAAATATAGAAATTTCGAAGGGAAATCCGTTTAGCCACCTCTTGACTTGATTTCTCCTCAGCCAGCAGGATTTCTCTTCCACCACCCTCACAAACTGGATTTCTCCTCAGTTTGTTTTAAACCTTTTCCGTTTTTTTTTTTTGAATATTTTTTTTTTTGATTGAGGGTAGAGAATGGCCCGGATTTACAATGGAAAAGAGGAAGAAGAGAACAGATTATATAGATATATATATATATACTAGAATAGGACCCGCATATATGCGGGTTTTTGATAAAATATTTTAAACCCGTAAAAATAAATTGAAAACAAAAACATATATGAAAAATACAAAATTGAAACCTTAAAATTATTTATTTAGTTTAATTCTCATTTATTTAACATTAAAATATTTAAAACACAAAACTGTTGCGATCCTAAGCAACATTTACCCTACTTCTCATATAATTAACACACTTTATCAACTATCTTTTTCTGTTCCGTTGCATTAAAAACTTGAGTATTTAATTTGAGTCAATCGAGTATGTGAACGATCTTTCCATTAACTCTCTTCAAGCAAATAAAGTACCTCTTTCTCTTCACATTTATCTCCCTTATATGATCTTTCTGCTCTCTAGAAAAGTTATGCTTCTTAATACTCGCATCAAAAGCCTCTCTACATGATTCTTGATATCATCCTCCTCATTGATCTCATCATCGTTTAATGTCATATCATTAGCATTTAGAATTTTCTTTTTTTTTAATTAAAATATATCTTAGTTAATCTAATTTACTTTTTGGTTTTTTTTTATTTTTCTTTTGAATCCTTTTGTTTTTATTATGTATTTTGTTAAAAAGAATATATTATCCTTTTGTTTTGTTAAAATAATATATTTTTAATAATATTTTGAAATATTATCCTATTTTTTTGTTAAAATAGATCCTTTTTTAATTTAAATATATTTTAGTTAATTTTATTTTACTTTTGTAATCTAAATCAATAAATTTGACATTTATTTTTTGTAAAATAATATTTTACCGAGATACGTATCGAAATCTAAATCGATATGATATGATATAATGTATTAAGTTACATCGTCGTCATATCATTAGCATCTTTTTTTTTTTAAATTAAAATATATCCTAGTTAATAAAATTTAATTTTTTGTTTTTAATTATGTTTTCTCTCGTATATGATCTCTCTGCTCTCTAGAGAAGTTATGCTTTTCAAGACTCGCATCAAAAGCTTCTCTACATGATTCTCGCTATCATCCTTCTCACTCATTGAGTTCATCATTGTCTAATGTCATATCATTAGCATCTGGAATTTCTATTTTTTAATTGAAATATATCATAGTTAATCTAATTTATTTTTTTGTTTTCTTTTTTCTTTTCTTAAATTGAAATAGATCTTTTTATTTTATTTTCTTTTTATTAAATTGAAATATATCCTAGTTGATTTTATTTTACTTTTGTAATCTAAATCGATAAATTTGACGTTTTTATTTTTTTAACCGTAGCTAACTTAGTTTCCTTTTTCTTAATTTTCATATTTACCTTTTCGATTTTTTATTTTTCTTTTGGTATTAGTAATTCAAAAATAAACTTATTTTCGTTTTTTAATTTTAAAAATAATGTTTTGATTTTCCTTTTAATATTAATAATTGATCATACAATTTCCTTAACTTAAATGAAAAACATAAAAAAACTTATTTTCCTTTTTTTTTTTTTAATTTTACATTTTCGATTTTTTATTTTCCTTTTTGTATTAGTAATCAAAAAAATTATTTTCCTTTTTTATTTTTAAAATTAATTTTTAGATTTATGTAAACATTATGTTCAAATCTAATTGTTTGGTTTTTTAACACGTTTTAATTTTAAAAATAATGTTTTGATTTTCTTTTTAGTGTTAGTAATTGATCATACAATTTTTTAACTTAAATGAAAAACATACAAAACTTATTTTCCTTTTTTTTATTCTCTTATTTACATTTTTGATTTTTTATTTTCCTTTTTGTATTAGTAATCGAAAAAAGTGATTTTCTTTTTTTATTTAAAACATAAAAAACTTATTTTCCTTTTTTTATTTTCTTATTTACATTTTCGATTTTTTATTTTCCTTTTTGTATTAGTAATCGAAAAAAGTTATTTTCCTTTTTTTATTTTTAAAACTAAGNCATAAAAAACTTATTTTCCTTTTTTTATTTTCTTATTTACATTTTCGATTTTTTATTTTCCTTTTTGTATTAGTAATCGAAAAAAGTTATTTTCCTTTTTTTATTTTTAAAACTAAGATTTAGATTTATGTAAACATTATGTTAAAATATAATTGGTTGATTTTCTTAACACGTGTCAAAATCTAATCAATTAACTTGACACATGTCACGATCATGTTAAAAACTAACTTTGACGCATCCTACTTTATATAATAAGATAGATATAATAATTTATTCTAAAATTTTAACGAATTATTTATCCTACTTTTATCATAATTAAAATCTATATTAGGATCCGCAAATACATAGATTTATAATAATAAAATTTCAAACCCGTTAAAATAATGTTTTTAAAAATATAAAACAAAATCAGATCACTACTGAAATAAATATATGAAAACACACAAAATCTAAATGTAAGAGTTATTTATTTATGTTATTTCTCGTTTAATTTTAATTAAAACATTCAAAACACAGAATCTGTTGCGGGTGCTAAGCAACATTAACAATATTTCTCATATATTTGACACACTTTATCAACTATGTTTTTCTGTTGCGCTGCGTTAAAAACTTTGATTTGCAATTCGAATCCTTCAAGTATGTTAACGATCTCCCATTAACTCTTTTCAAGCAAATAAATATCTCTTTCTCTTCACATTCATCTCCCGTATATGATTTCTCTGCTCTCTAGAGATGTTATGCTTCTCAAAACTCGCATCAAAAGGATATTTACATGATTATTGCTATATTTCTCTAAATTGAGCTCATCATCATCTAATATAAATCCTTTTGTTTTATTTTATTTTTCTTAAATTGAAATTATGCTTCTCAAGACTCGCATCAAACGCCTCTCTACATGATTTTTGATATACTCCTTCTCATTGAGCTAATCATCGTTAATGCCATATCAATAGCATCTAATTTTTTTTAATTGATATATATACCCTAATTAATCTAATTTACTTTTTGTTTTTATTTTTATTTTTTTAAATTGAAATAGATCCTTTAGTTTTATTTTCTTTTTTCTTAATTGAAATATATCATACTTAATTTTGTTTTACTTTTTAATGTAAATCGATAAATTTAACATTTTTTAATTTTTAAAAAAATATTTTTTTGGAAATTCATTTTTATCTTATTATATAAATTTAAAAATAATATTTTACCAAGACACATGTCAAAATCTAAATCGATAAACTTGACACATGTCGAAATCTTTCCTTTTATTTTATTTATTTCTCTTTTAAAAATAGATAGATGTATTTTTTCCTTTTTCTTTTAGGATTAGAATTTTTTATAATAGATTTTAATCAAAACACGTGTCGAAATCTAATCGATTAACTTGACACGTGTCACGATCATGTTAAAAACTAAGATATATATATATATGTTTTTTGTTTTATTGAAAGAAAAGAAGATGGACAACTTTACCAACAAAGAGTGGCTCTGATACCACGTAATGGAACCCTTGGATGAATTATGCTCTTTGTTGCCGAGTTGGATAGATCGGATAGATGATGGATCGATGAGACCGTCAAGAGATGCGGAAGTCTCTTGGTATTCTCCACTCCACGGAACCGAGGAAGTAACCCTTAACCACAGATCTTAGGAGGTTTGCTGCGTTTGGAAGTAACCCTTACCAAACTCAACGAAATGCTCAAGATGAACAAAGAGATTTCTCTCAAAAGAATATGATAAAAACATGGATAATTTTATTAGAATGAGTTTTACAAATACTTATAGAATTCGTACCAAGGAAAAGAAAAGAGAGATAAAGTTTTGTGGATTTTCCTAAACATAAAAAATGATAATAGAAGACAAGAATTTATTCCTTGGCCAATGACCTTTGGGTTCACGCGTCTTGCTTAGTTCGTCCCTTAGGCTGCTATGAATCTGGACGCGTTCTTGTTCCGTTTGATCATGCCTCGTACCGGATGGAACAAACATAAGTGTTCTCGGCCATTATGCAGTCGGCTTGGCCAAACCGAGTTATCTCACGTTCGATCTCTTCCTTTAATCCTTTAACTCGAGTAGAAAACTTTTGACCGGAGGAAAAGTCGAATGGGTCGGGAAAATACTTATCGTATGAACATGGCTCGTGATCGAATGCTTGGTTCGGACAAGAACTGAAATGTCCCGATCATCGGATGAATTGGCTCGGACAATCTGGTTTCTAGCAAGTCCATCGACTTCTTCATGATGTCTGATCCGAGAGCGGACACGAGATGGTCGAGAGACTCGGTCATTAGGACGGAGTTCCCTTCGTAGGTTATTTCCGGACAGCGTTTGGTCAAAACGGAACACGGTTGTGTCGGTCTGAACCCGTTCGTGGCCAATGCTGGTTTCTCCTTGATGAACCAGTCATGCTCTATTCTCTGAGAAGTATGAACAATCTTACGCCCCGGTCTCATGTTCACAGAAACGGTCCTCGTAATGCCCTGGGAATTCCAACTCGAGACCGACATCGCTTCAAAAATATTGAGACTCATATTGACTCCACATTCGGGCGGCAAAAGAATAGACACAACAAGATTCCGGATCGCGCCCGGACAAAGCTGAGTAAATGCTATTCCCTTAGCAACACGGAAATCCACCAAATGCTCGGGTAACGGAAACCACAGCCCGCAATGGACAAACCAGTACTCGTAGAGTCATATCCAGCCAGAAGGAGAGGTCCAAGGCCGCTCGCCTGCCTCGGGAGACCGAAGCTCTAAACGAGAGACCCCATAATCAGACTTGAAATTTTTACATGACTTCGAATCCGATATAGAATCCAGAAACTCGCGAAGGGCGCGAAACAATCGGTCTCGAGCATCGACCGTCGAATCAGAATCGAAATCATACTCCTCAAGGCTCCTTATGATAGAAAGCTACAAACCAGTAACCGGCGCGCTATCATCATCAACCTCCGTTTTGCCTGAAGAAGAAGTTGACCCCGTCCCGCTCGAAGAATAAGCCCACCCCGTCACACTCCTTTCCATCGTTCTATCAAGCCAAGCTGCATCGTCGTCCGCCATAAGATATCAAACAATCAATAAGAGACTCGATCAAAACAGAATGCTACCTACAAAAACAGAAACCCGGGTTATCAGAAAATCAACAAGCAAGCAAAGTCCGACAACATAAAACCAGGGGAGCCGACCCCGATAGGAAATCACAACAATTCAGCAACAAACACCCACCGAGAAATCACTCCATCCTCACAATAAGACGCAGATCAAAACAACGCTAAGTCTCACCATTGGCTCAACAACTCCGTCTCGAACAAACTCACCACCCGCAATACTAACGACAAGTTTCGCAAAGCCGCCCACGAAACAACAAGCCGGCTCGATACGAGACGATGATCACACTTGTGATCACCCTCACCAATCTCTTTCGCATAAGCCAGGCCGCCAACAGATCCAAGCCAAGCAAATTGGCCATATGTCTGGCCCAACAAGACCTGGCCCAACCAGGAGCCGACCTCATCAACCCACCGATCCACAAAGATATCGTGACACGCCGACCCGAAGCCAATTTGCCATGCCAAGGACTCGGCGAGACGACACCAGCACGCCGACCCGGGAGGAAGAAGCAACACGCCAACCCGTGAAAAAGAAGCAACCTCGCCTACCCGAGAACCCAAGTCTCGCCGACCCGAGAACGGTAAGTCCTCGCCGACTCGAGAGGAGCAACATGCCGACCCAAGTCTCCATCTAACGCCGACCTGAAGCATTTCTGAGATGACCTCATCAACCCGCCGATCCGCAAAGATCTCGTGGCACGTAGATCCGACAATTTGAATGCCCGGTAATCCAAGACGCCCATCCGAAAAACACTTCGCCGGCCCAAGATTTGACACGCCGACCCGGTAAGACGATACCAACACACCGAGTTCCCACTTTACGAGTCACCAACACGCCGAGTTCCCACTTGACGAATCAACACCAACACGCCGACCCGGCGAGACAACACCCTCACCGACCCGAGGCTTCCTGAGCAGACCCGCCGACTCGAGACATAACGCCGATCCCACCAAGAGCAAATCTGCGGATCGAGACAAACCCACAAGGAGCACCTCGCCGTTCCGATACATGCCGAGTCGGGAATCGCGACAAAATGAGCACCTCGCCAATCTGAGACACGCCGAGTCGGGAATCGCGACAAAAGGAGCACCTCGCCGATCCAAGACACGCCGAGTCGGGAATCGCGATAAAACAGAGCATCTAAACCCATCAAAAACGCCGACTTTCTAACTCGCCGACCCATGGCTTCTCACCGGTCCAAGGCTCCACCCTCTCGGCACGGTCGATCTCACGCGTCTCACCAATCTGACGCATCTCAAGGGATTTACCGACCAAGACCTCAAATGTCGATCTCCCCTTCACACATGAACTCCCGGCGATGACAAGGACCCTCTCGGCCGAGACAAGCAAGATCGCACAAACAAAGCAAAAAACAAAACAAAAAAAAGTAACAAAAGTTAGAGAGAGAGACCAGAAGAATCAAATCTTGCAAATGGAGGAGTTGCAAAGAAAAGTTAAAAGAGTAAAAGAGAGGAGGAGAAGTATATATTGGAGGGTGAAAAGATTAAAAAAAAAATGTCTCTCATTTTGACCTAAAAGCGTCTCGGGATCCGCCCCAAAGACACTTAAGAAGCTTTGGAAATGTCAGAAAATCTGCAGAACCGCCTAGGATCCGTTGATAAAGCCGAATTCCGATTTGCACCGGATCAATAAACTCGAAGAATCCGTCAAAATTCAAAACAACTCTTACATTTTAACGGACTCGGGGGGACTTAGTGTTGGTACTGGGCCTCAAAAGCCCATTACTTTGACCCAACCCAAATCATTTTTCTGTTAAAAGTCAAAGGCAACAAAAGTCAACGGAGTCTAGTTAAAGTCAACAAAAGAATCTCCGGTCGGCCAGGCCCAAAAGGAGATCTGCGAGGCCCATTTTCGTCGAAAAACCTGTTAGGTCGAGAAGCAGCCACCGACTTCATTAGCTATAAATAGCACAGTAATCTGATGTGACGGATCATCACTAATTCCCGCACATACCTCGAGACTCCTCGACTTCTGCGCTAATCACACCTCCGAAATCGGCGACTCGGCGTCTTCGGGACCAGCCACTCGGCGACTCCCCCAAAATCGGCTACTCGGCCGGGACAAGCCGCTCGGCGACTAGGCGATTCCCTTTTCGCGGGCTCTTCATTTTCATTTATTGTATTCACGACTTAATCTTTTGACGGTCGTCTCTGTATTCGCCGATCTTGATAATTTATAAGAAAGTTCCCGAACCCACCTTTTACCTCTTTTTACACTTAACCGAATTTTGGTATCAACAGCCTTCTCTTGCATCCTCCTCACCATATATATATTCCAAAACCAGACCACTACATAGGCTAGCTATCTAGTTATCAGCTCATCTCAGTTGCCAACTCCACCTTTGGTCTCTTCTCAGCCCTAAAATCCTCAAACTAAGCCAGTTCAGAATCAGACAGCTGCTCAAGCTTCCATTCTCAGAGGGTTCATTCTACTCAAGCGAAACCTGCAAAATCTTGGACTACTTTCTTCAAAACGTATATTGATAAAACTCTGAAAATAATGGCTCTAATTACTATCGCTCTTTCAAGAAAGCCAACTATCACGATCCCAAATGAGGGTTTTACTAAAAGAGAAAAAAAAACAAAAAAAAACAAGAATTTATTATTAGAAAATATTATTTATCTTGAACTTTACAGGCTTCACTTCATAATTAGTCCACAATAATAGTTGGTCAGCATGACACACAATCTTGCTCCCAAGTTACCTCTAATAAATTGTGGAGAAGTTTTTTGGTAAAATACCAACGTACAAAACTATTAAAAGTGTTATATACTAAATGTGGGGAAAAGATCGTCAACTGAACATTTATGTGTTTCCTGCCACAAAATCAATCATAGTGAGGATCTCAACTTATTTTTTAACTTATTTTTGAACTTGGATGCAGTTGCCTTAAAACAACTAAAGCTTTGGAATTTTGTCTTAGAAAAGCCTACCATTGATGAGGCCATGCCTCCTTCTCGGGATATCACCAAACCAATTATTAAAGGTTGAGCAATTGCCAGCTCTTTATTCCATGCACAACAAGTGGAACTATTTAAGGGGATTAGAAGAGTCCTTCTTTTGGCAGAAATCGAGAATCAATTTTTTGCATGAGAAAGATCAAGTTATCTTCTATTTCCATTGGATTGCTGCTACTAAGAACGCTTGCAAAGCTATCAGATCCCTTCTACTAGTAATGGCCTCTCAACTTCGAATATGGATGAAATGAGTGAGATTGATGTAGGGCTTCATGTCCATCCTATCTCCCCAATTTGTGTCTCTATTATCTCCAATACTCATGACCCCGAATGAAAACTTGGGCTATGTACCAATTTATAAGGATTTGATTAAGAATTTTCACACCATGAATCACCAAATCGAAAAGAACTTGAGAATTGGATCGTTAACCAAAAGAAAAACGAGAAACAATAAGAAGATTCTAAAATTTATAAGAGTTCGAATCCGAGGGAAGTTCTTATGCCTAGCCGAACGGTTTTTAGCTCAAACTAGCTTCTCTCTTTCTCGGTTCTATTAACTCTCTCTTCCATACTATCGAGAAAGAAAAAAATATCTTTCCTACACTTAATTAAGGCTAGTAAACCTTCAGAAATTCTACAAGTAAACCTCTACATTACGCTATAACAAATACTCCCTCCGTTTTTCTTTTTTAATGTTTTCGGAGGGGGTTTTAAAAAAAAAAATGATCTTTTTAGAAATCTATGCAAAAATGATCAATATCAAATAACTTTTTACACTCATATTAATTAATAAATTAAAATTTTAACAATAACAAAAAGGTTATAATAGGTATTATACTAATTTTTAATTTGTATGCAAAATCCTAAAACATTAAGTAAAAAAAAACGAGGGAATACGTAATATAAATATTCAAATTCTTTCTCATAAATAAAATTGTGTTGGAATTTGCAAGTTCAAACTATAATGTTATTTGCTAGCTAACGTCAAACTTTTTGTTTAGTAAAATCCAATATGAATCATTAGTGTTCAAGGTTGCATTAGAATCACACACATACAAAAAAAAGAAACATAACAAAGATATAATGAGAAGTCTAATCAATATAGAAAGCCAAATTTTTACTCTTTATGTTCCAGGGAAACTGATGTGTTAGAGCATTTCACACATGAAAAATAACCTCCAAAACATCTAAAATATCCCTTTAGTTAAATTTTTTATTTTATAAATGTCACACAACTATATATTAATAAATTGAGTAGGGATATAATAAGAAATATTTCTTCCGTTTCATATTACATGTCGTTTAAGGTATTCACACATGTTAAAAATTCTATTTCATCTCTCATTGATACACTATTTTTATTTGTTAATACCATAAAAGCCAAGTTTATTCAAATCACAAACAGTTCATAACAATACACACATATGTAAATATGATAATACAAAGCTGCTTCACGTAACTAAAATATATATAGAATGCATGGAACAACAGATATTGTCCGGGACCGGAGAAAGGTAATTACGGCAGCCGCGCGTGGAAGTCAGTCAACGGCGTCTAGCGGCGGTCTCACGCTGGCAGTTGAAGAAAACAGCTGCGACGGGGAGGCCGAGATCGTTCTCATGAGCAAACATTCGAGTGTTGAATTGGTCTCTGTAAGATGGAACAGAAACAACACTTCCTCTACGGTTCTGCTTGAACAGCAAATACACAAATCGGTGGATCCCTATGTTTGGCCGAGGCATCTCGTAACCTACAATTTCTTTTCCTGTTTTGCATTTTTATATTAAAATCAGCTAAGAAATGTATATAGAAACTATTTCTTTTCCTGTCTACATTTCACTTAAATATTTTCTATGTTTAAGCTGAGTTATATGACACATATATTGAAATTAATACAAAACAATAGATTACAAACTTGGATGAAAACTAATTAAGAGTGAGCCCTTTCTATATATAAAAAAAAACTAATGAAGAGTATATATATATATATATATATATATATTATTTATTTATTATATTTATATTAAAATCAGTTGACATGTATTATATGAATTAACTATATTTTTTTATATACAATTCATATACGCACAATTTCCGATTTGAACTCGGGTTATAAAACGACGATGAAAACTAATACACACAATTAAGCGCTACAAACCCATGTTATATATGAAAATAATTAAGAGTACGTATGAGTTACCGAATGTCACGTCGGTTGTCCCCGGGATATCGGTAACAATCCTGAGATTGATCATTGTAAAAAAAATGTTATACATTTATGTATAAAATGATATGTCTCTTAAAAAAATTGAAAGAGATTTTTTTTACCAGTGCAAGTGCTCCCTTAGATAAGGATCACTAGGTCCAGGAACATCAGGATCAGTCATGACCTGTTTGAAATATTCGATATTCATCAGTATATCTACACGTGACACAGTGCCAAAAATTACGACTGCTAACGAAAATATTATAACTAATTAATTAGTCTCATGGTTTCATGTACATAAAGATTCAAATAAAATCTCTTTACGAAAATTAGAGAGTAGAAATGGTTTATTGAAGCTATTTTCATCTTACCATCAGGGCCGGTCCTGAACATAGCGAAATGAAATATTCGTCTTAGCCCCCACAAATTTATATGGTTAATATGTATAAATTATTTAATCCATAAATCGTTAAAAAAATATGTATGAATTATCTAGCTTTTAAACCGTAATTGTTTCAATCCCCATAAATCTCCGGGAAACTTATTTTTCAATTATTTATACATATAGTAAATAAGATTTCTAGCTAGATATAAGATAATTAAAGCAATGCGTACCAAAGTGAAGAATGATCTCAAGTCACCCCCATGGACTTCAACCTTAGGTTTGTTTGTAACAGCAGAAGGGAAAAGTTCATGGCCATTGTAGACTTGCTTGTCGGAGTTATAGGTCACTGTCATTTTCACCGCCTGCAAACAATTATCCACAACGTCTCCAATCACTCTGCCAACGATAAGCGGGTCAGACGAAAGACGTGCCATCTCGATTGCTTGGTTCCGAAGAGTTCAAAAGAAAAAAATGAAGAATAAGTGTGAAAGATTAAGGACACACAAAGTTTTGATTTTGATGAGATTGTGTGTGTTGGTGTGGGGAGAGACAAGCTTGGGCTTGCTTTAGTTCTCCTTTGGGGGATATGTTAGTGTTGATTTAATGAAGCATAAAGTGAGAAGAACATGTATTTATAGGATTTTAGAGAAAAAATGGCCGTAATGCATTTGATTTGACGTTTAGATCCAAGGAACTTCGAGATCTATGAGTTACCCTTCAGAAGAAGAAAAATAATATTTCCAATTTTTAAACTACATAGATGCTTTGCAAAAGAAGAAAAAAGAACATTGTTATAGACGTACATAAAAAGAGAGTAAATTTTTCGGAAAGTTGGGGTTTTCTGAGTATTTAGCTATTTTTGTATTGGCCACGAGAAATTATGTGGTGTAGATATAAGTTTACACCGTACGTTATAACTCTATAAAAAATGTAGTTGATGCATCCTAATAAGAATTAAAAAATAGCTTTTGTTATACTATTTTCACGTTTTCAAAGTGATAACGCTAAAATTTTTTTACCATTTTCATCAAATTTTTATGTTTTTAAGGTGATGTGGGTATATCATGAGCAGAACAAGTTATAAATATAATTTGAAAAATCGGAATGATTGATTAGTTTGCAGAAGCTCCACTCAACTTGATAATTTTTGTTCGATCATTTAACTATTTTCATATTCCATTATTATTTTAACATAACCGCCAATGTCTTAGTAAAATTGTCACTGAAGTCACAATTATAAATCTGACGAGAAATATTTTCTGTAGATAGGTTCAGGGAAAACTTTTCTGAATAGAACACAAATTAGTAGCCAAGTGCGGAGAACAAATAAACAGCTAGTCGCCAAGTGGATAAATTTATAATCTTAATTAATAAAATAAATTTATGTTAGAATATCTACTCGGGAAAAGAAGAAGAAGAGAAATGTGTTACGGCTATGTTCTTCCCTAGCCATTATTTAAACAGAACGAATGCATTAAATGGTGGTATCCGAAACTTACGCTTTTTTTCCTTTATCTGATTTTTTTAATATTAGTAAGTTGAAAAAATTGACATTTTAGTATTTTACTTTTAGTTAAGAAAAACGCATCGCCATACGTCGTAAGTCTGTCTCTCTTGTTATTGATAGTTTGTTTTGTAATATTTTTGCTAAAACCATCACTACAAAAAAACAAAACAAAAATCATAGCTATTATATTTAAATGCATCGTTTCATAAAAAAACAGTGATGTTAAAAAAAACATTTGGTTATAAAACAAATTTTCTCTCTATCTCCTCCTATTTTAAATTATAATTTTGTTGTTGGTTATTTAACAAATTCACCCTAAAAAAAGGTATTCAATGGAAGTGTTTTTAATTTATTTTATTACGGAGGTAGAGTAATTTAACAACTAATCTCAAAATAGTTGTTAAATTACTAATCTCAAAACATAAACCTTGGTAAAAAAAAAAACTAATCTCAAAATATTTATATATCGATGGTCAAGATATCTTATCACTTGACAAAAGAAGAACAATCACAAACTTTTCTGTCTCTTATACACATCTAGATGTGTATAAGAGACAGACATATACATGCATGCGATCTCTTCAATTAATTAAATATCATAATCATCAGAGTAATGTTATTAAAAACCAAAAAAGTAGACCTTTTTTATTTATTCCAAGTGTCAGTGTCCACCACCATGATCACAGCTCTCGTTGCTTTAGTGTTTTTCTCCTTTTATCGTATCCTTAATTTTTAATATGAAAAATTAAAGAAAGACAGAAAATTCAGGTGTTCCTAAACGTCACTTTTGCAATAAGGGTAATATGAAGATTAAATATTTATGAAAAAAGAATTAATGTATTGGAGTATGAGGAAAAGAAATATATTCTCTGTTAGGTGAGTGGATGTATTGCAAAGAATAAATCCCAAAACACCTAATATATTTATTTTTTTTGCTAAAGGGATCAAAACTTACCATATTTGGAAATTTTAATGTTGCCGAGTGGCGACCCACAACAACAACAATGCGTTTCCCACACATACAAAGGCTGACAAATTGTGAAAGGTCACTTCAGCTTCAGAAAGAGATTCATTTCGTCTGTCACTCTCCTTTTTAATAATTTATTTCCTTTTCCATTTTAAAAAGTATGAAATTGAGAAACAAGATCTGGGTTTCCTCTTATAGAAACCCTGATTCCATCCAACTGTCTTCAGCTTACACGTTTTTTTTTTTTTTGAACCTTGTTCAGCTTACACGTTTCAGGTGTACTTTGCATGTGATCGTGATAACATTTTTATTCTTAAATACTAAAATTATCTTAACTAGTTCAATTCACTCTTTTATTTTCCATACTCAAGCATATGCCTCCCACAACAATCTGTGACATTAACAATATTTTAAAATCGTAACATGTTATGTGTTGTCTTATTCTCAAGCTATGTAGTGTGTGAGAGAGAACTTTGCTTCTCAGGTAGAAAAAAATCGACCCTTCCTTCTTTTTTTTTCTTTTTCTTTTTCTTTTTTTCCTTAAAACTGAAAAAGTTCTCCGATTCAGCCAATAGAAAGGTCGTTATCGCTTAGAGCCGTTTATTTGTGACTTCAGTTAGCTATATATAATTTTACTGGACACTTTGTACGAAATAGCATTTTTAAGATAGCATTGTTTTTAAATTTTGATTCTTTCGTTTTCTAGAATGTATTGAACTATTGATAAACGCATTTACACATAAATCTAAAGAACCTATTTGCACATTTGTGAAACGTTTTCGGCTTTTTGCACATAGAAATTGAAAACTTAACATTTTTAAAATATTATGTATGTACTTGCAGCGGATATTGTTGAACTTTTATTACTTATTGTACGATGCATGTGATGTGCACCTCCTTCCATTCCACATGATGATAATTCATCATCCATTGACAAAAAATTGTTTTTAATTTGTTTCACTGTTGAATAGTTTGGTGAATGCATATACATTCATTTTGTTTTTTTTTTAATTATATATAATGTATACTCATTTATTTATGTCCACCAGAATGTATGAATACTTCAAATTCACTTTCAATCAAGTGGTAAATGCTTTCACTTTCGTTGTTGTGCATATTTATATAAATTATAACTATGGGTTTCCGAGTCTCAAGTTGGAAGGATGCTTTACCCCTTAACTATTATTATCAACCATTGATTTTGAACCGATAGTATATGGACCGAACACTTAGAAATTTTTGTTACCCATAAAAGAAAAAATTGTGGATTTCAGATGGTTAGCTTGATTTAGTTTTTAATTTAAGTATACTAGTAAAAATTTTGTGTGTAGCCAAGAAATACTCACATAAAAACTACGAAAAACACGAAAAATCCTAAACTGCCACGGAAAATATTAGTCACGAAGCTATATATACAAAAAGTCACGAACAAATTTCCGTAACTATACCTTTCTGAATAATTTTTTTCCGTGGCTATTTAGCTTCATGCTTTTTCGTAGTTTTTTTAAATAGCAACATAAAACTTTATTACAATACGCATAATTGGATTTGAGTTGCATATATGGACTAGTATCGAAGAGCATGCCCACGCCCTAACGTGAAGAAGTCGTTAAAAGGTTGCTGCCGAAGATGAAAACAGAGTCTTCGTCTTTGTCCTCCTCCTCTTTTCATCTTCTTCTTTTGTTAACTAATTCAATATGATCAAAGATAAATACACAGTTTAAAAAAAAACAAAAAAGAAATTGTTAACTAGTTTTTATATATTACATAGGCTGTAACTGGTAAAAGAGAAATTAAATAATTGGCTGAATTTTGTCAAAATTCGAAAAGCTAAACAAATACACCATTTGCAATTGAAGAATAGTTGTGTTGGATTGCTGAATTTGTTGTTGTTATACTTATGGACTTCAAGTAGAAAAAAAACAATCCATTCACATAAAATTAATGATTCGTATAATATGATCGAGTAAGTTTCTATTTTTTTAATTAACCATTTATATATAAAATTTAATTATATTTTTTTTAAAAATAATCAGTTAAAATGAACAATATTCTGTTAAATTTAAAAATGAATTTTGATTTGTTAATAAAAATGAAAAACGTATTTTCTTATGTTTAAAGGAAAATAAGAGTAGTAGTCACTAATAAACGTTTTAAAAGTGTTAATTTTTTTTGATAAATTTAAACGTGTTAATTATAATCAATTTAATAAAAAATTTAATGAGCAAGATGAAGAAAGTATTAAATCAAGTTTATTACAAGAACAAGAAAGACAAGAAAGAATAACGGATGGAGCACATATGCATACGATACGAAAAAGAATCAAACAACTATTATGGGTTAGATATTATTAGTGTATTAATATATCTACGAATAATCCGCGAGCTCATTGGATAAATTTTTCATCCCCGAGACCTGCTTTTTCGCAGAATGAAATTTACTCGATCCGTATCCGTTCCACGGCAGATTATGATTCAAACTGAACGGGCGAGACCCGCAGATTATGATTCAAATTGACATGACTATCGATAAGTTCGATTAGCGTTATATCCTTAAAAAAAAAAAAATTGAAGGAAAAACATAGAGCAAGAAGTTTGTGGGGGGGGGGGGGGGGGGGGTGGTGGAAAGCTTAGCTGGCAAGTGACAAGTCAGAATGAGGCTAAACTAGCATAAGCGAAAAAATATTCTTCAACTGGAGGCTTTGATGTTAATGAACAAATGTCGCATTTAAATATCCAGAGATACTTTACTTTTCAGTTGCAGACTATTATTTTGAATTGTGAGGAGCGAAACGTTTGTCTTGAGGCAGTTCTCAGATAAAGAATTTGTGGGAGAGAACATTGGATTTCTTGGAGTGTTGAGAAGATCCAATATATCTTGAGTCTTGCGATTCAAAATTTATTTGATTGATTTCATCAATAAGAAGAGGTTCTCTGGTGTTACAAGAAGCTGAGATTGATTCTGGGAGTTTACAAAAGATCAATCTTAACATGATTTTTCTGCACCTGCGAAACGCAATAGATCAAATTTGGTATTGACTTAAGACAGATATATATTTTTCTAAGGCGCTCCACATTTTTTTGCAGTAGTATTTGGTTAAAAACAAAATTTGATTCAAGTAGACATTGGTTTGGGAATTTGTAATTACTAGTTTGATATATAACGTGTACCTAAATTACACTCCTTAATTAATTGAATGGGTTTTCTGAAACAAAATTAACATAAGAATTAATGATAAGGTTAAATGCATGCTTGCAGAGGCAGGGTTTGAACACAAATTTTGGGATGCGACATCGTCTACAAGTCTACAACGGTCTATGAGTCTATCTAATCAAATATGTATATCCAAACTCTTCTCTAGATAGAGTACGAGTTGCCTGAAGAAGTGTGGTCAAGTTCTAAACCATACTTAAGTCACCTAAGAAAGTTTGGGAGTACTGCACATGTTCATGTGAGCCAAGACAAAACAAGTCCAAGTGATGTGAAGGAAATCTTTATGGGGGTATCCACAAGAAACTGAATGATACAAAGTAGGCCTACTAGAGAAAAGAAAGTACATAATAAACAGAAATGTTGTGTTTCATGAAGAAGATGTTTATAAGAACATTAAAGAATTCACTACACATTGTAAACAGAAGAAAATAGTACCTCTTATTATTTATTGTGTGAAGCTACTTCTGAAGATGGGCAACAAAGCCAAGATATAGTGACAATAAACAAGCAGCCGAAGCACGAGTCCTGAAGATGATTATATGATATGCTTTAAAGCTTTGAACAAGCAAGTAACAAGGTTTGCAGAAAACATAAGGCCACCATCTAGATTTGGGAACTCAGAATTTGTAGCTTATGCTTTATCAAATCTTGGGATATAGAGCCTAAATCCTAGTTAGAAGCAAAGAACAGTGTTAATTGGAAGCAATGATACAACCATAGTCTTAGAATCTTGAATAAGTTCTCTAATACGCAACACTAATATATATAATATTAAGTAGATATCAATAACATTCTAAGCAATTGCTAAGAGCTAATATTGAGCTGTTTGCAAACAAAGAAACCTGAAGCCACCAAACCAAGGACCGAGAAGGCTCCTTGCCTTGAACGCCAAAACTCGGTCCACGTCAATGGTCTTCTGATTTCAGACAAAACCTTGTCGAACTGTTGGTTAAGATCTTCGAGACCGCCATTATTATCGATCACAACATCAGCTTTGCTTCTTTTCAAATCCAACGACATCTGAGCCATCACTCTGTTTCTTGCATCTTCCTCACTCAATCCATCTCTCTCCATCAGCCTCTTGAGCTGTGTTTCTTCACTGACATACACAACAACAATGGGTTTTGTCCATTTATCCATCTTTACTTCGAACAACAATGGGATATCGACAACTATCACTTTAGCTCCTTTTGCCCATTGTTTCAGTATCTCCCAAAAAGATACCAGTTGATATATACGGTGCCATTAGCCTATAGAGTCAAAGAGACAACACTCAGTTTCAGGATCTCATGCAATAAACAGAAAAAGAGAATTCTCAGTTTCTTACTTGTTTAGTAGTTGGCGCTTGGAATCGGAAGAGAACACCATCTGACCGAGTTTTGGCCGATCCACTTCTCTACTAGGAAGCAGAATCTCTTCCCCAAATGCTGCAACTACTCTTTTCCACCCACCACTTCCTTTCTTCAATACATTCTACAGAAACAAAAACACAATTCTCTAGAGCTAAATTGCATCTACGACCTCTCTCTCTTTCAAATGGCCGCATAATATAGTTCCAAGAAAGTTCTAAGCAACTTGAAACTAAACAAAGATAATGGGCAATGAATGTACTATGATGAGCTATACGATAAAAGAACAAAATGAGAAATGCAAAAAGGCAGAGATGATTACTCGAGCAACAACATCAGCGTCAACAACGGGAATGCCACTAGCCTTGAAGAGGTTGGAGACTGTACTCTTCCCAGACGCTATGCCTCCTGTTAGACCGACTATTCTCATTTCTCCTTTTTCCCTCTTTCACTCCTCAGAAACACTTACTTTTTTTCTCAATGTGTTCGCCTGAGAAACACCCAAGACTCAATTGAGAGATCTTTCAAAAATCAATGCTTACAACAGTTGGCATCTGGGTTTTCAAATAATCACTGTATCTGAAGATTTCCAAGTGCTAATCAACAAAAAGAGCCACCAATCCTAAATTTCTTTTTACCAGTTCTCATACATTGATCTGTCTCAGAGATACATTATATAGCAACATCCTTTTTTGGATCACAATTCTGAGACATTTTTAAGCAAGCAAGATGATCTCTACATTTTTTAAGTAACAACAATTCCTTGCACCAACTAACTAATCCGATGATAGAGTAAAGTAAATGTTTCTGCAACTGGAATATTCAAGAAAGATCCAAGATAGAGCACATTAAAATAAACACAAGTAACTGAGGATGCTCTATGTTCACAGGATGAAATAACAAACAAAGTTATACCTAAAACAACGGTGAAGCTAAACGAAAGCGAACCATAGGTTGCTGCTAATCGAAAACCCATATCACGAACACGAAAACGGAAGAAAACAAAGGAAATCGTATTTCCAAAACCCATTTCTGCAAACGAACACAACAAACAAGAAAGTGAATATATTACACTAATACACAAATGAAGGCAGTGGATTAAGCAGAAGCGAGCAAGAGAATGTAATGGAGAACGTGAAGGCAATGGAGAATAATCTCATAGCAGAAACACTCAAACTTAAATTGGTTTAATCGATTTGATTCTATTCAGACCCAGAAATTCGATTAAACTCCAAAACCAAAGCGAGAGAGTGATATAAGATTCACGATATGAGAGTGACGAAGAATTAACTACTCGCCAAATCGTAAAACTGATGGATACATAAATCATAAATCAAAACTCCAGAAATCATTGAGAACGTCACAAAAGCAAAACCCAGAAATAAAAAAACTCCAGAAATTGTGTATCGACAAACCAAAATCAAGATCCCACAATCAAAGCATAGCGATTTGGAGGGGACTAGAGAATGTTGTTGATGAGTACACAACGAAGCAACAATCGAATTTCCCAGGATTCGGATCGAAAATGAAACAAATAAGAGAAAATAGATTGGGATTTGATTACCAGACCAGATTCCTTTGATTTAGACGAAGCTGTGTTTTTCGCACAAGTGAGACACGACCACGTAACTACCAAATGCGGAGCAAAACTATAAGATAAATTCTCTTTCAAAAAGAAAAAGAAAAAACTATATGATAAAATTCCATTTAGACCAAAGAAAAAAACAACTAAAAAGATAAATAAATTAAAGGGCTTTTACAAAACTTGGGGTACAATGTTGGAAAAAAAAGCATAGCGAAGTGAATAAGGTAGAAAATGTGATGTCTGTTATAATAATAACTATATGATTTATCGTATAGATAAATATTAATAAAGACAAAAATTTATTACCCGTAAAAGAAGAAAGTACTGGTAAGATAGATAAGAGAGATGTTTGTATTATATTTGAATGTTTTTTGGTGTGTTTACAAATGAACGAAATCGTTCGTTTATATAGAAGAGAAAAAGAGAAATTTACTGTGCGCGCATAGTGATGGTGGGCTCCACTTTCGTTTATATTTGACGCCGCATATTTTGATAAATGTTTTGCACGCCTCCTTCATTTGATGACTTTTTACAACACTCCCCCTTGGAGACCAGCGTCACTATCGCCTTTAGCTTAACGTTTTTGTTGCCTCGTTAAAAACCTTTCTAGGAAAACCCAGTGGAAAAAACCATAGACAGGTAAAAAGAGTACAACCACGCAAGCTCCCCCTCGATTGTGCAAGGAGTCATTTCATGGCTCTTGTTGACGACGCATTCCAATGTTATGGACATGTTTCCTGAACATAGTGGTGGGTAATGATTTTGTGAAGAGGTCGGCTGCATTGTCACATGATCGAACATATCTTACTTCAATTTCCTTATTCTTCTCGAGTTCTTGAGTGTATGAAAAGAACTTCGGAGGGATATGTTTGGTCCTATCGCTTTTGATATAACCTTCCTTCGTTTGGGCAACACATGCAGCGTTGTCTTCATATAAGATAGTTGGCTCCGTATTTATGTGAATCCCGCTGCTTGATCGGATGTGTTGGCTTATTGATCTTAGCCATACACATTCTCTACTTGCTTCATGCAGTGCAATAATCTCAGCATGATTTGAAGAGGTGGCCACAAGCGTCTGTTTTTGAGAACGCCAAGATATAGCAGTGCCTCCGATCGTGAAAACGTATCCTGTTTGAGATCGGGCTTTATGTGGGTCTGATAAATATCCTGCATCTGCAAAACCAATCATTTGACCGTTTGAGTTTTTAGGATAAAACAAACCTAAATCAGTGGTCCCTTGAAGGTAACGAAAGACATGTTTAATCCCATTCCAATGTCTTCGTGTAGGGGACGAACTGAATCTTGCCAGAAGATTAACGGCAAATGATATATCAGGTCGCGTACAATTTGAAAGGTACATAAGGGCTCCAATTGCACTTAGATACGGTACTTCAGGACCAAGTATCTCTTCATTTTTTTCATGTGGTCGGAATGGATCATTTTCAACCTGAAGTGATCTAACGACCATAGGAGTACTTAGAGGAGTTGCTTTATCCATATTAAAGCGTTTTAACACTCTTTTGGTATACGTGGATTGGTGCACAAATATACCATTTTGAGAATGTTCAATTTGTAGGCCAAGACAATACTTTGTCTGTCCGAGATCTTTCATCTCAAATTCTCCTTTTAGATAATTTGATGCCTTTTGTATTTCCTCGTGAGTTCCGATAATATTTAGATCATCAACATATACCGCGATTATTACAAATCCGGATATTGTTTTCTTGATGAAAACACATGGGCATATAGGATTGTTCACATATCCTTCTTTTGTTAAATGCTCACTGAGACGATTGTACCACATACGTCCAGATTGCTTTAGCCCATATAATGATCTTTGCAATTTTATTGCACATAACTCTTTGGGTTTGGAACTCAATGCTGCTGGCAATGTGAATCCATCAGGGATTCTCATATAGATATCACTATCTAATGATCCATATAAATATGCCGTAACAACATCCATAAGACGCATTTCTAGATTTTCAATAGCTGTTAGACTCATCAGGAATCTAAACGTGATTGCATCCATAACAGGAGAATATGTTTCCTCATAATCTATTCCAGGTCTCTGAGAAAAACCTTGGGCAACAAGGCGAGCTTTGTATCTCATAATCTCATTTTTCTCATTTCGTTTACGAACGAAAACCCATTTGTATCCAACCGGTCTCACATCTACAGGTGTGAGCACAATAGGTCCGAATACATCTCGTTTATTAAGCGAGTCAAGCTCGACTTGTATAGCATCCTTCCACTTTAACCAATCATGCCTCTTTTGGCATTCATACATGGACTTAGGTTCTGGATCTTCGTTTTCCTCATTTATTTCTTTAGAAACAAGGTATGAGAAAACGTCATCAACATCATCCATTTCAATTCGATTCCATATCTTTCCATTATGGATGTAATTGATAGAGATCTCATGATTTACTTCAGGATCATGATGCTCTATATTGTCATTATTTTCATGACTTGTTTCCTCCAAAATATTTTCGGTTATTTTGGGTATGCTTTGCATTTTAGTTTGCTCTTGCTTTCTAGAATTTTTATTCTTAGAACCGATTGGTCTACCACGCTTCAGACGTGTTCTAGACTCGCGTGTATCATCTGCTTCTCCACGTTCTTGTGGTATTTCAATTCGAGCAGGAGCATTTACAGCCGGTATATGAGATTTAGTTACCGTTTTCGTATCTGCAAATGCATCTGGTAGTTGATTTGCTATACTCTGCAAATGCATAATTCGTCGAACTTCTAGTTCAGACTGTTTAGTGGGAGGATCAAGGTGTAATAATGTTGGTACACTCCATTTTATATCCTTTCCCATTTCTTTATTTTCTCCCCCTAGAACCGGGAATATATTTTCATCAAAATGGCAATCGGCAAATCGTGCCGTAAAGACGTCACCAGTCTGTGGTTCTAGATATCGTATAATTGAAGGAGAATCACAACCAATATATATTCCTAACCTTCTTTGTGGTCCCATCTTTGTGCGTTGTGGTGGTGCTACGGGCACATATACCGCACAACCAAAAATTCTTAGATGAGATATATTGGGCTCCCGGCCAAATGCTAACTGTAGTGGGGAATACTTATGATATGCACTTGGCCTTATCCGAATAAGTGCTTCTGCATGCAAAATGGCATGTCCCCATACAGAGGTTGGAAGTTTTGATCTCATGATCAATGGTCTTGCAATCAATTGCAAACGCTTAATTAATGATTCAGCCAAACCATTTTGCGTATGAACATGAGCTACAGAATGTTCAACTTCAATTCCCGTTACCATACAATAATCATTGAATGCTTGGGATGTGAATTCACCAGCGTTGTCCAATCTAACTTTCTTAATGGGATAATCAGAAAACTGAGCTCGCAGTTTGATTATCTGAGTTAGAAATCTCGCAAATGCTACATTTCGAGATGACAATAGACAAACATGTGACCATCTACTGGATGCGTCAATTAATACCATAAAATAATGGAATGGTCCACATGGTGGATGTATTGGTCCACAAATATCTCCTTGAATTCGTTCAAGGAACTTTGGTGATTCTTTATCAATTTTGGTTGGCGATGGCCTGATGATCAATTTTCCGAGAGAACATGCAGCACATGTCTTTTTATTCCCCTGATAAATCTCCTGGATTTTCAGTGAATGACCATGTGAGCTCTCTATGATTTTTCGCATCATCGAAGTGCCTGGGTGACCGAGGCGATCATGCCATAGTATGAAATCATCTAGATTTCTTTTGACTACGAGATGTGATTCTATTGCATCTATATACGTATGATGCAAACCCGAAGGGAGTTCTGGGAATTTTTCCAAAATAATCTTTTTGCCTGAAGTATTAGAAGTTACGTACAAGTACTTCTTTCCATCCTCAGTTTCAGACTGAGTATCATATCCTTGAAGATATATGTCTTTGAAACTCAACAAATTCCTTTTAGAACTTGGAGAATACAAAGCGTTATTTATGGAAAATTTTGTCCCATTAGGCAACGTAAAGTTTGCTTTACCAGTTCCTTCAATCAAGTCTGCAGGACCCGAGATTGTATTGACAATTATATTTGCCGGTTTCAAACTAGAGAAAAATCTCTTTTGTCTCAGAATAGTGTGCGTCGTTCCACTATCTGGTATACAAGTTTCTCGAATCCTTTTCTTGGAAATTGTTCCATTCGTGTTGTTATCCATCTCTGTAATTAACATAAACATTAATAAATCCAAAACAAGTTTTATTCATATGAAAGAAACACACAATAATTATACATTATATTGTTTAAAAGCAACATTATTCATTTTAAAACTGAAAATGTAATAATTATACATGGCATTACTGGAGACTATTCAGTAGTCTCACTACAAGCATTTCAGTCGACATTGTCGAAATCATTCGCAAAGTCGGGAGACTCGAGGTACGATGTACCCTCGAGATGTTCCGTGAGGTTCACTTCTTTTCCTTTGCCCTTTGTGGCCTCTTGGTACAACTTACAAAGATGTGGAGGGGTTCGGCATGTTCGGGACCAATGTCCTTTACATCCACATCTGTAACATACTTCCTCACGCTTCTGGGTGGTAGTTACTTGGGTTTCCTTTCCTTTGGAATTCTGCTCAGATCTAACCCATTTGTTTGATCCCCTCCCTCTTGAGTTGTAACTTCTCCCTCGTCCGCGATTAAATCGACGACCACGACCTCGATAGAATTGACTCTTTCGTGGATTTTCCACATCCATTGCATTCACTTCTGGGAATGCTTTGGCTCCTGTGGGTCGTGAGTTGTGGTTTCTTATGAGAAGCTGATTATTTTTCTCAGCGAGCATGAGTGTCACAATTAACTCAGAAAACCTTGTGTATCCGCATTTCCTGTATATCTGTTGTAGGACAAGGTGCTCTTTGTGGAAAGTGAGGTAAGTCTTCTCAAGCATTTCTGCTTCAGTGACTGGTTTACCACAATATTTTAATTGTGAGACTATCCTCAGGATAGCGGAATTGTATTCCTCCACTTTCTCGAAATCTTGAAACCTCAAATTTTTCCACTCTTCTAGAGCGTGAGGGAGGTTGACATCCTTCTGGTTGTCAAACCTTTCTTTCAGAGCTCGCCACAATTCTGCTGGGTTTTTTATGTGTGCATAGTCATGCGTCACATTTTCATCTAAATGCTTCCTCAGGAAGATTATTGCTTCTGCCTTGTCTGGGGCAGGCGATTTGTTTCCTTCTTTTATCGTGTCGGATAATTTTTTCATTTCTAGATAAAGCTCCACATTTGTAACCCATGCTATGTAGTTTGCTCCAGTTATCATGAGAGCTGGGAACTTAAGCTTCTCAATGTTTGCCATTTGATTTTCTAAAATAAAATAAATAATATAATTAGAATGATGATATTATTGAATTTAGAACATGCGGGCTACATGGATGAATAACGAGATTACAAGAAATACCGATGTATAAAACATTAAAATAAAAATCATTACAGATTCTTCTGGAGAAAATTCTCCAAAGAGTAAATTATAAAAGGTAGCGCAGATATAACCGAATACAAAAATTAAAAATAGAAGAAACATTTTTTTTTTTTTTTGAAAACGAAAGATTTTGTTTGTAGAAGATTTTGCGGAAAGATGAGATGAATGAATGAAATATATGAGTATTTATAGATGAAAAATACTATTAACTAGCCGTTGAGTAGCCGTTTGAAAAGGTAAAATTTATGAAATTTTTCTTTGTTACCGTTGGATGATAAAAATAAAAATCAATCCGAATTTTTTAAATAATAGACATAATTAAACATATATTTAACGGTAATATTGTGGTGACGGAATCATCCACATTTAAACAGAAAATAATAAATTATACGGTGGCTCAGCCGTCCAGAATAATGCGAATAATAAATTATGGTGACAGAATCATCCACATGAATTAGTAAATAAATTATACGGTGGCTCAGCCATCCAGAATAAGGCGGCTCAGCCGTCCAGTCAAATATTAACAGTATAAATAATTATGGTGCTTTTAGCATCCATGATATAAAGATAATAATATTAACGAGGCGACAAACCGCCCACAGTAATATTAAGAAAATAGTGGTGCGTTAAACAACCACTTTAAATATAATAAATAATTAAATATGCGATATATCGCCTGCTATATTATAAATATATATTTAGGTGAATCGTAGAGTGATCGTGCTGATAACGTGTTATAATAATAACTATATGATTTATCGTATAGATAAATATTAATAAAGACAAAAATTTATTACCCGTAAAAGAAGAAAGTACTGGTAAGATAGATAAGAGAGATGTTTGTATTATATTTGAATGTTTTTTGGTGTGTTTACAAATGAACGAAATCGTTCGTTTATATAGAAGAGAAAAAGAGAAATTTACTGTGCGCGCATAGTGATGGTGGGCTCCACTTTCGTTTATATTTGACGCCGCATATTTTGATAAATGTTTTGCACGCCTCCTTCATTTGATGACTTTTTACAACAATGTCCGTTTTAACACTGAATTAACACAAATTGTGGGCTGATTATATCTGAAAACAATATGAAAGTATAACCGGATAGCAGATTGTAATCGCGTTCTAAATCTAATATAAGTATAATTTGAACAAAAGAAAAAAGATAGAAAAATATGAATCATCAAATTCGTAAAAATTTGAGTCACTTGAATTATTAAAAAAACTTGTCGAGTTAACACCATTTTTGCATTGACATTTATAAATTATATTGTAAATAAATATTTGAATGAAAATTTAATTGTCTGTTAGCATAATTATTTTCTATATAATAATTTATATTTACATCAGATATTTCTAATTCTTGATTAATCTGCGTTTAATCTCCATTTTTGTTAGTCGCTAGGTCTACCTCCAACAACATCTAATGAATTTTTGAACAAGACTTGTGACTAAAGAGAGAATGTAAAACAAACTACATACTATCTAATTCTATTTAAAGAAAGTCACTTTTTGTATTCTAAAAAAATAACCTTCCTCTAATGTGTTATTTACAACTTATATTTATAAAAATTATAGAGGTTCATTAAGGAGAAAAACGGGAAAACATATTATACACATTTAACTTACACGTTTATATTCATCACTTAAATCGAACATTTGCCTAATCCTCCACAAGCACACGTTAGAGAAAATTTAATTTTAACAAAAGAATAGAGATTAACCAGGCGTTTGTGGTCCGGTGGTATAGGGCTTACAAATATGATGTACCGCCTATTTCGAATCCTGGCAACCGAGGGATTCACATGGCACATCTTCAGGCTTCCAGGATTTCTGCGGGACTTGCCGTTAGGCTAGTGTTCCGAGCTACATAGGACCAGCAGGACTTTGTAAATTAGTGTCCGCTTGGTGTCCGGTGCTTAGTCGGATCCAAAAGATCCGGATACCTGAGTTATAAAAAAAAAGAAAAAAAAATAGAGATTGTTTCGCGCTATGGGCAGTATGTATATTGTAATTTTTTTGTTCATATGAACGGAAAACTTATGGAATATGAAAAGTTCACTATAGCCGAAGCTTTTCTTTACTTCAGATGAGTAAATATGAATAACTTTGAACCTCTGTAGCTACTACTAAATATAAGATTCGATGAAATGAAATTAAAAAATATTGAAAAATATGAAACATTTCAGAGTGAAAATTCAAACATCATCTTTGAATGGTTTTGGAACATGAAATATATACCTCGCTAGAAAACCTAATAGCCTTGCCATTATTCTATATCCAGAGACTATATATATGCAGGTGCAAACATTAGAAATCCAGTCTACACATTTGAAAACAGTCTACTTTTGAATGTTGTGAAAACTGTGTAAATCATAAGTATATACCAGGTATACACTGTTTTCAAATATGAATAACTATGATGCACAACATAGTGAATGTTGCAAATGAAAACAATGCCTATGAAACTACTGGAATTTACATACACTCTCTTTGGCTATTTTCATGTGTAGTTTCAACATTACCGTCTATGTGTCAAGTAAGATCATAGCCTCAGCAGGACACTCCTATGTCGTGGTCAGATCCGGTATAAATTTTAAAGGTAAGAAGAAGAAACCCATTTACCAAGAAAAAAAAATGTCAACTTAATTTAAAAATAATCTGTTACGTTGTGGAATTATTAAAATAAGTGTGTACCTCTCTGTATGAAACTGAAACTTTGTTGGGTCCCTTGATTGGTTTCTAAATAGAATCTAGGATCAGTGAGTCAGTAGATGATGAAATGGTTGAAACAAATACATCACGCTACATGAGATCAAATAAGCAACTGAATAAATCCACGAAACACCACTTTATCAAATACCAATTAATCTACATGAAGAGCAAGACGTGCCGAGAGAGATGCACTCTACAACCCTGAGAAAGACGTACCGAGATTATATTGCTGTCCTTTTTTTAATCAGGAGAGGTCTCGTTGCAATCATGATTTATAAAATGTGAGAGTAAACTCAGCTGCAATAATTGCTTATAACAAATTGAAAGAAACAAAAATATCAAAGGAGTGAAAGCTCTATAATCCCAATCGATTCAAGCTATCCTGAGAGAAACCTTAACTCAGGAGAAGCCCAAAATCTGGTGGGAAAATTAGAGAAGAAGTTGGAGACAAAAGAAAGAAAAACTTTCATACCTTTTTTAACTCGAAACATACCACGTTGATTAAAATACTTTGAGAACATACAAAGTGTTTCTTATGATCCACCAATGTGTGCAGCCAAATTGGGGTACAATATATTACAACAATCCAAAAAAGCCTGATAAAAAAAAAGTCGAGGCCTCCTTTGCTAGCCTATCCGCACACTTTTTGCCTTCACGTCCGTTGAACTTGAAGTATTCTCTAAGACGACGTCTCCTCTCTCCTAAAATTTCACTTGTATAACATACCTTGTTTCCTTCACGTCTATTGAAAAGCTTTCATATTAGACATCGTTTGTTTAATCAAACAGATTTTACAAAAGGCCTTTAAAAATTCATATCGAGGAGGAAAAGAATATTGAAATCTTATAGACGGAGACAACTGTGTTACCCACGAAATTTTGTGTGTCCCCGAGCAGACTGGTACTGTTTAACAAAGACCGAAACTTCCCTTTCTTCTCTTCTCTCAGTATTTTGACTAACCCTAATTTAACTCATAAACCTTGTATTTATAGAGTCCAAGACGTCCAACCTACAATATTGAAATATCTCAATCCTTAAATATTTTTATTTTCCTTAATATTATCATAAGACTCCAATTCTATTTCAGCACTTCATAAAACATTTATTGCATATTTTTCTTGATTTTCTCGTTGCAACACATCTTTTGTGTCAACAATAGGCTTGGACAAAAAACCCGAACCCGAAAACTCGAACAGGAACCGACCCGAAATAACTGGTTCGGATCGGATTCAGTTATTAACCTTTTTATCTGACGGGTCCTGAGTTTCAAAACCGTGGGTATCGGTTCGGTTCCGGTTCCTACCCGGAACCGATCGGTTACCCGAATTATTATTATTATTTTTTAATTATTTTTTATAGTTACTGAGTGAGGGTTTTGTGATTCGATTTTCCGACGAACCAGAGGGATCCAGAAGTCGATCTGCATACGGTTTCGAATATCTCACAGTCAGCTATTCAGATCTTCTTTCCTTTACCGATTCCGAGGTATATTCGATCCGAAAATCAGTTTACAAATTGATAAAAATTCAATGTTTTTTTTAAAATATAATTTTTAATTTAATTTTTTCGAGTATGCAGTTACATTTCGGGTATATGGGTATTTTGTTTTTTACTATTTCGGGTATAATCAGGTAAAAAAAACCCGACCCGAACCGAAACCGAATGAGAACCGAAATTTTTGGGTTTTAAACGGTTCTGATATTTGAGATCTGAACCGATCTGAACCGATCTGAACCGATAAGAACCGAACCGAAACTGAATCGAAATTCCATCGGTTTCTATATGGGTATTAAATCACTCTACCCGATAGATCCGAAACCGATCGGGTAAGATCCGAAACCGACCCGAATACCCGAATTCCCAAGCCTAGCCAACAACTTCACGTACTTCCCAACTTTCCAATAAATTTGCAATAGTTCTTGTGTTACGTAACTCAGTACTTATATTACCTAACTCTATCATATTCCAGCAACCTAGTAGATGTTATGTAACGTTAGTCTGCTTTCCCGGTACATTTGAAGATATTCGTGAAAAGTAAACAGGTGTTTACTTTTTTTTTTATCTCTTTCGTCCCACACGCAAACAACATATATGTGGCAAAGTTAGCACAAGTCTGCTCACATGACATTATTTATGAAAATACGGTATCGTAAATTTGAATTTATGAATTATTCTATTTCTATTGACAAAAAAATTTGGATTAACTAAGGTTTTATTGTATATAGACCTGAATTGCTTGCCGGATCTGCTCCGCATAAACTGCCCCGCTGCGGATTATAATTTTTGCTGTTCTATTTCGACCTACGGCAAAAATTTTAAACATAAAATATTTGATCCGCACACACCCCGCTTGAGTTTGCGAAAACATGTAAGTAACTCGCAAATATTTAAATAAAAATAAAAATAAATTTATGTAATTTTAAGAAAAAATACTTAATAAAAAAAGATACAATATGATAAAATATAAATATAAAAATTATTTAAAAATCTAAAAAATTGTTAGCAAATTTATACATATAATACTTAATATTTCAAAATTTTAATAATATTTTCAATACAAATTTTGATAATTAACATTTTTTAATAAAAAAAAAAATTTAGCGGATAACCCGCGAACCGCAAAGTAAAATTGAAACACCCGCACCCGCTACACATTTTTAAAATACCTGTTCCGTGAAACCTGCTTTTTTTGCAAGCTGATTTTTTCGGACCCTCACCCGCCCCACGATGGATTTAACGGTGCAGGACCCGCTGTTAAAGATCTAAATTCTCAGACCTAATTGTAAAGTATTTTTTTAATGTAAATCGGAAAGATGAGATTTTTTTCTATTAAGTAATTAATTTTAAAAAATTGCATTAAATTATTAGAAAGAAAGAAAAGAGGAATTAAAAACCAGTGAAATACTACTTTTTATTTAAAAATTAAACCTCTTTTTCTTGACAAAAAATAAAATAAAATTTTAAACTATTTAATGAAGGTTTCAGTTGTGGACAACTTGATCAAAGTTTGCTTCTATAGAGTCCAAACATCAAACCGGCGAGATTCGGAGAAAATATTGTTGAAATTTAGTTCCAAAAACCTACAAGGTATATAAATATGTAAAGACATACACAAATATAACTATCTTTAAGAAAATTTGGTTTATTCAAAAAAAATTGGATTAACTAAGGTTTATTGTAAAGTATATTTTAATGTAAATAAGAAAAATGAGATCTTTTTTCTTTTAACTGATTAAAGTTTTTAAAATTGCATTAATTGTTAGAAAGAAGAAAAGAGGAATTAAAAACCAGTGAGATACTACTATTTATTTAAAAATTAATCCTCTTGATGTTGACTAAAAATAAATAATTTTTTAACCTATTTAATGAAGGTTTCAGTTGTTGACAACTTGATCAAGGTTTGCTTCTATAGAGAGTCCAAACATCAAACAGGCGAGTTTCGGAGCAAATATTGTTGAAATTTAGTTCCAGAAACCTACAAGATATATAAACATACACAAATATAACTAGCTTTCAGAAAATTTGGTTTATTCAAAATAATGAATATTGTATTTAAATTTCTGTTTCTTATATTTGTTTTGTGTTTCGGGTCAAATGAAGCTAAATGCCATAAAAACACAGTGGTTTTCCAAAACAACCTTTTCCTAAGTCATACTACTCTTAAAGTCCATTGCAAATCCAGAAACGACGATCTAGGCGATCATTTTGTGAAATTTAAGGATCCTGCATATAATTTTAGTTTTCATGATGATATTATTTTCACGACGATCTTCAACTGTAACTTGTGGAAGGGGGCTAATCTGGAATATCATAAAAGTTTTATAGCATATGAAGGAGATCCAATTTATAGATGTGGTGCGTTATACACATGGAACGCACGAGATGAAGCTATTTACTTATCAGAAAACCGTAAGCCTGAAAAGGTCATGTATAGTTGGATTAAAGATTAATGGTCATGAAGCTAAGTTTTTATTTCATATTGTGAAGTAGCTATGTTGCCTAATTTTTCTGTTTGGTGTTAGAATATACACCAAAAGGGATTTAAATTTGTTTTTTTCTATTCTTCGTTTATGAAATTTTTTTTTAATACCGGGGAATTCCAAACCAAAATCCAGACTTATCTCCAGAACCTATAGAAATCCGGATTTTCTTAAGCGTCCACAGCTGGCTAACCACAATTAAATCATAATGCAAAAACAAATCTGTATACATTAGGAATAATACATATTTGTTGTACATATGGAAAGATCTCACCTATGTTCTTTTGTCAATTTGGTCCACAAACAGCATTCAAAATCACAAACAAAATTGTACAACAAAATTCAAAGATAATTGTCTAACAAAATGCTTCCTCTTTCAATGCTTCAGCTTGCCGTCTGCCTCCTTCGCCTACGGATCCTTCTTATCTCCACACTTGGTTTCAAACTTACCAACCAATTGCTCATGCTTCTCTTTGACAACAACGAATTCACCATCACCGGCCTCATAATATTTCCAATTTTCAAGTTTCATTTAATTCATGCCAAACCATTTTTCTCTAAACAGCTGCGCTTAAAAGCTAATTGAATGTCCAAAAAGGCCAAATCTGTAATGAAAAGTCTATCTAAATGCAATTTTTTTTTAAAAAGGAGCGGTCTTTAACATCAGTATGACTGTATGAGGATACTTAAGGACATCACAGGCTCTCAAGCATGAGCAATAGTCGTAGGCCTGTCCATATTCGTTCCCATTCAAATAATTATTTGTTTGAAAATGTTTAATTTAGTCCAGCGGGTAAGAAAACAGATTAAGTATGGGACGGGATATCCGAATTATCCGTTTGAGATTTCAACTTTTTCAAAATTTATGAAAATTTTACAAATATTTTTTTTTGAATTTTTTTCCCCCAAATTTTCCAAAACTTTCCCTGAAATTTTCATTTTCTAAAAATACACGTTCCAGAGTTTGACCATTATCCGTTCTAAAGTTAACTCTTACCCAAATTAGTGAGCTTTATATAGTAATTTTAATTTTTTCAATTTACTCGAACCCGTTTTGTTACCCGAAATTCTCATATTTTATCAGAAATACTTCGAATAATTGTTTTCAATACCCAAATTATCCGTTTCGGTCCTTATCCACTAATTCACGTCCCCCAAAATGGACAAACCTAAGCAATAGTGAGAGTATTTTTTTTTAATGATTTATGTATTTTTTTTTAAATGTATATATAAATTATTCATAAATCGAAACCGAAACACAACATAATTATTTTAACACTTTCGGTGGACATTCTAACAATAAAAAAAGGCAACTTAGCTCATAGATGAAATAGAGATAAGATCTCAGCTTCATGATCATTATTTGTCTTTAATCCACTGGTACTTGAGCTCCTCTGGCTGATCATCTTTTGACAAGTAAATTGCATCATCTCTAGCATCCCATGTGTATAACTCACCACATCTGATAATAAAACCTGCTGCATATGCTCGAAAGGATTGATGATACTCCATATTATCCCCTTTCCACAGGTTACAGTCAAATTTTGAATATAGGAAGAAGATGACATTATCATGAAGACTAAAATTGTATGCTGGACCTTCGAATTTCACAAAATGATCACCTAAATTTTCGTTTTTGGATTTACAATGAATTTTGAGAATACTACGACTTGCAAAAAGGTGGTTTTGGAAAACTACGGTGTTTTTTTGACATTTAAGAGCTTCATTCGACCCAAAATACAAGATAATAACAACAAAAAGATAAATACTATAAATATTACTCGTTTCACAAAAAGTGTTATTTTGACTCTTGATTTTTGTTTCACAAAGAGTGTCACTTTATGTTTTCAACGCAATTTTTAAACTAAATCTCAGTTTTATTCCTACTATTTTAATCTATTAATTAGAGAGAGAAACTGATTTAGTGTACTAATAAAGGATATAAAAAAAATTTACAAGTTTTTCTTAATTTGTGTGAAAAATGTCAAAATAACACTCTTGTGAAACAGATAATACTATTCATTATTTTGAATCAGATGATTTTCTTAAAACTAATTATACTCGAGAGGGCCCAATACTTATGTATGCTTGTGTACAATACGATTTGCAGATTTTATAGGCTTGTCAACAGTAATTGCGCCGTAGCCTATTGAAGCAAATGTTAGCCAAGCTGTCAACAACTAAGCTCGAATCTCAGAGTACTGTTAATGGTTTTATTGAACTGTTTTGCTGGTTTTAAGTTTTTTTTTTTTAATAATAGTTAAACATTTATTAAAGATTTTGGTCATTTTAAGTAAGAATCTCACATATTTTATTTTTATTAAATATTGTGCGACTGTGAAATGGAAATATGTTTTAAAATTATATCAAATTAATTTTTTATTACCAAACAGCTTTTTGAACGCTTAAATTTTATCAATTAATGTATTTTCTATTATAATACATCATTTTTAAATTGAACGGAATATATCTGTTAACCTTTTTATTTTTTAAATAAAATATTAATATTTAAATATTAATTAATAATTATTTTTTGAAGTTTTTTAAAAAAATATCCTAAATAATTCCTATAACTTTCCAAACATTTAATAATAATTCTAAAAATTACAAAATATTAAATTTAAAACTTAAGACTACGAACGATGTACATCAAAACCATATATCATGATACTAATTTGTTGGTTAAAAACTAAACTTTTTTTTTTTCTAGAATATGTGTGTATATTTTGAATAATTGTTTTAATTTTGTGGTGTGTGTATATTTTGAATAATTGTTTTAATTTTGTGGTTAAAAAATAGTTTGGTGCATGTTCGATAAAGCTGATGAATAATTTGAAATGTAATATAGGAATGTCATGACACTATATTATTGAGGTTAAACAATATAGTCTGATGCATGTCATTTTCTATAGTTTCATATATGACATGTGTTAAAAAGTTTTTTTGGTCCTCAAGCGGGCAAATTTCTTGCAAAACCAACGGATTTTCGGTTTTTTCATACATCAAAATTATGAAAAAGGCCAGATCATACATCAATAATAGTGTTAGGCTATTACATAACCTAATCAATAATCTCGTTCAATTCATACCTAAAATTATTAAAACCAGTCAATACATACATAATCTTGTTCAATTCATACACTAATAAATAATCTTTTAATAATGTTAGTTTTACCGTCAGTTTTAGTCGTTCTAGACAAAACCGTAGTTAAAAAAATTTGTTTACAACAACGCTTTTTAAGATAAAATAAAAAAACAAAAAATTTAATAAAAATTACGTGGTTAATGTTTGTTTGCCATTACAATAAAAATTAAATCTGGGTCAGCTCTTTATTAGATTTTTTATTTTATCTCAACACGGTGTTGTTTTAAACAATTTTTTTTAACTACGGTTTTGACTAAAACGACATTTGACATCTGAGTGAGCTTAAACTGACGACAAAACTAACATTGTTAAAAGATTATTTATTGGTGTATGAATTGAACAAAATTTTGTATGGATTGGCTGATTTTAATAATTTCATGTATGAATTGAACGAGATTATTCATTGGGGTATGTAATAGCCCAACACTATCATTGATGTATGATCTGGCCTTTTTCGTACTCTTGATGTATGAAAAAACCGAAAATCCCAAAACCAACATGGGTGGAAGCCAAAAAAACAAATGACGGAAGGATGTTTTCTGAAGACTTTCAGACGCTCAAGTAAGAACAGAAAAGAGAAAGAGAAAAGAAAAAATCATTGAAGAATAATAATTACAGTTGTGAGTTTTCTCCCATGCGAGTTTTTCGAGAACAGTTCTTAACCGCTGTGTTCTTTACCGTTTCATTTCTCACCAACCTTTCTTTCCCCAAAGTAGAAGGTTTTTCAAATTAAAGCTGCCTTGGAAACCACGCACCCGCGGTTCTACCCCCACCCCCGGGTCAGAGGGTCCGTTTCCGACGTCGGCGACAAGCGGTGAGCTCCCCAAACCACACGACCTCAGTCTCCTCATTGGCCCAAGCCACCCAGCTGTTCCCCTGGGAAAAAGAAGAAGCTGAGATGAATGCAAATGTTGAAGATGGAAGACTGTCTTACTTAGGTGTGAATAAGACCACATAAGTAACTTCCGGAGAGTTTCATAGTCCTCTCCTCTACACGGTGTGAATAAGACCACTGGGGAGAAACTCTGTAAGAAAATCGACAAAGAACTATCTACCGACCAAGAAAAATGATGGAAAACAACTTTACACGAAGATACTCCTACGCGGAAAAAGGAAAAGCTATCCGGCAAAGCACAGAAGTTCCCTCAAGAATCAGGATCCGAGTACCGGAGTTTGATAACTCAGATCTGATAGAAGAACATCGACTAACCCTCATCGGAAGACTAACAAACCCTAAGGAGCAAAGGGTTTGGGCAATGTTCTCTTTCTACTCGAAACGATGGAAGCTAAAAGGAAAGTTTGTGGGATCTGACCTAGGGAAAGGAGTTTTCCAACTCAGATTTGATTTTGAAGAAGATCTGCTTCAAGTCCTAGAAGAGAGACCGTATAACTTTGCCTACTGGATGGTTATACTACAACGCTGGGAACCTACTGTGTCTGAATCTTTTCCAGCTTACATTCCTTTCTGGATTCGACCAAAAGGGATTCCACTCCACTACTGGAAAGCTGAGACGCTAAAAACCCTAGGAGAAGGGATAGGAACATACATGGAGCATGAGTTAACAAAGGTAACAACTAGGATAAAGGTATCCATTAATGGGTTGAAAGCCCTACCACAGGAAACAATCCTGGAGTTCTCAAATGGTGATGAAGCGGTGGTCACCCTAGAATATGAGAAGCTTGAAAACCATTGCACTTTTTGCTTTAAACTATCCCACTCAGCGAAGCATTGCATTGATGCAAGAAGTGGAAACAACACCCAAAAGGAGACATATAACTCTACCAAAGAAAGGGCAGAGTCGGGGAAACAATCCTACCTACAATTGAATGAAGTCAGGGGGAGAGACTCGAGAGACAGAAACAGGAGGGATAGAACCATGACCTCTCTACCCCAAGAGGAGCCAAGACAAGCGCAAATAACCTTCCCACAGAGAAAAGATCGGCATGGGAGAGAGTTTGGGGACAGAGTGTCTGACAGAAGGCAACCTGAACGAATCTGGTATGAGTTAGCATACAAAAACCAACAAAGGAGGGAGGAAAATGGAACACTATATACAAATTCGGTACGCGAAGAATCACAGACGCACAAGGTACCTCGAGGAATCTCACATGCAAGACATCATGCACCTACTCATAGAGAGAATCCGCGAGATCTGAGGAACAAAATATGGAACAGAGAGAGAATGAGTGAAAGTTACAACTCCCCAAGCCAACAATGGAGGGTAAAAGACAGACAGCAAGAAGAACCTGGAGCTAATGGATCGAGATCTAGCAAAGCTGATTCCATAAGATCTAATATACAACCGCTACAAGTTAATCTGAACAATGCAATGTTCTCCTCACCAGGTTGTACCATGGAGGATGTAATGGAAGATCTGAGAGATGTCACTGTCCAATATACAAGCTGTGCTGACCCATCGGAGAGTGCTGCAAGGAGAATGCGAGTGCTCCATGGTGAAGAAAGAGGCATGATGACTGAAACTGCAGTTTTCATAGTAGCAGCGATAACATCCACATATCAACAAAGGGCGTTAGCTCCTCTAGACACTCTACCGCTGGGACCAGCTTTGTCACCAGACCTCCCCCAAAACTTGGGACCATTGCAAGCACCGTCTATGGAGGCTCCATCAAAGAAACATAGAGGGGCGACCTCCTCTAAAGGGACAGCCGTCAACCAACATCCGTCAAAGCACAGGAGCAAGCCCTATGATAAGAAAGATGAATCACCTCAAAGCCTCGTCAAGGAATAGCAAGATAACGCCAAAGCAAAAAACCAAACAGGGAACTCTTACAAAACGGAAAGGTACAGATGGAGCGGGCCCCATCAATCCTACTATTCCAGCCATCATAAGGACAAAGGAGGGTTTCCGGCTCCCTCAAAATCCCCTTCCTTAACAATACTGGCTTGGAACTGTCAGGGATTGGGGAACCCTCAGACAGTACGGAGACTGAAAGAAATGCGGCTTGATATTCACCCGGATATAGTCTTCCTATCAGAAACAAAAAACGCTGACAAGGTGGTGCTCAAGACTTTCAGCTGGATGGGGGTATGACCACAATGTCCTAGTGCCTCCCCAAGGGCATGGAAGCGGCGGTTTGACGCTGTTCTGGAAGAAAGACATAGAGTTAGAAGTAATCTCGGCTTGCAAAAACTTCATCGACACTCAAATCAAATACAAAGGAAAAAGGTTTCATGCAACCTTTATATATGGAGACACAGATAGAAACAACAGGAAGCAGATGTGGGATTACCTGGTGAACCTAGCCATAAGCAGGGATACACCATGATTTATCACTGGAGACTTCAATGACATACTTAACAGTGCTGAAAAGTCGGGTGGAACCACTCGACCGGAAGGATCCTTTAGTGATTTCAGAGGCTTTGTAGCAGAAGCGGATCTTATGACCTACAACACACATGTAACCCCCTCTCGTGGAGAGGAAATAGGCAGATCGATGACGACCAGCAGGAACCAGTGAGGTGCAGACTGGACAGAGCCATGGTGAATAGCAACTGGGCAGAAAAATTGCCTTCGGCCAGATGCGAGTACATGAGATTTAAGGGCAGTGACCATAGAACTATCCTATCAGCCTTGGAACACGGAAAAAGAGAACTAAAGGAATGTTCAGATATAACCGAAGACTACGAGATAATGAAGAGGTAAAGCTTTTGGTGGGAAAAACCTGGAAAGAAGCAAGATATCTACCTGTGGAAAAAAGAATCAGCCGAGTCAGATGGGCTATCATCCAATGGAGAAAGGAGCAACACCTAAACAGCAAGAAAAACATAGAGAGGAATCAACGTGATTTGGAACGGGCAATGAGTAGCCCACACCATGATGACACTGCTCTCAAGAACATAAACGAGAGGTTAAAACTGGCATACAAAGAAGAAGAAGAATACTGGAAGCAAAGAAGTAGAGCGCTTTGGCTGAGTTTAGGTTACAAGAACTCGGGCTATTTTCATGCAATAACTAAAGGAAGGAACACAGTCAACAGATTCTCAGTAATAGAAGATGAAGAAGGGAAAACAGTTTTCGAGGATCCTGACATTGCTCTGGTGGTTGAGAACTACTTCAAAAAACTCTTCTCTTCGGATGAAGGGGATTGTGAAATAATCCTAAACCAAGCCTTGCAACCAAAGATATCAGATGAGATTAATAAACAACTAATCAGGGACCCATCAGCAGAAGAGATAAGGAAAGCTATTTTCTCTATCAATGCAGACAAGGCACCAGAACCGGATGGTTTCTCAGCTAGTTTCTTCCACACAAACTGGACGGCAATTGGGGCAGAGATAGTTAAAGAAGTACAAAGCTTTTTTAAAACAGGGATCCTCCCAAGCTCTATAAATGCTACTTATGTGAGACTAATCCCGAAGATTCATAGCCCAAAAAGATGGCAGAATACAGGCCTATAGCCCTGTGCAATGTCTACTACAAGATAATCTCAAAAGTGCTAACAAAAAGACTACAACCGATCTTACCTCAGATCGTCTCAGAAAACCAATCGGCCTTTGTGCCGGGAAGAGCTATATCAGATAACGTCTTGATAACTCATGTGATGCTCCACTTCCTCAAGTCATCTACAGCGGAAATCCAATGCTCAGGTGGTAAAAACAGATATGAGTAAAGCGTATGACAGACTAGAATGGAAATTCATTGAAGGAGTGTTCAAGAGACTAGGTTTTCACCCTAAGTGGACGAATTGGATCATGCAATGAGTGACCACAGTTTCATACTCATACCTGATCAATGGAGCACCCTACAGCAAGGTGATTCCAAATCGTGGTATAAGACAAGGAGATTCGCTTTCCCCTTTCATCTTCATTTTGTGCAGTGAGGTACTGTCGGGGCTTTGTCGCCAAGCACAAGCAAATGGACAAATGAAGGGTATCAGAGTTGCACGCGGAAGCCCCCAAGTCAACCACCTGTTATTTGCAGATGACACAATGTTTTTTTTGTCAAACGAATGCAAGAAAAAGTAAGGCTCTGAAGGAAATCCTAAAAAGCTACGAGACTGCTTCGGGACAGTGCATAAACAAAGAAAAGTCTGCAATTACGTTTTCACACAAAGCACCTGCGGAGCTAAAAGAAAGAATAAAGCATGGGCTAGGAATATGATATAACATGGTTTTTACCCATTTTTAGACCATGATTTAAGTATTTTTATAGAGTCTTTTGGCTATTTTCGAGTCTATATAGAGTCTTTACAGGTTCATGTACAATTGGGGATAAATTGGAGATTTGGATACATTTTGGAGCTTAGTGGAATGAAGTCACGAATTGTAACATGATGTGTGTCGATCGACACCAGGTTTTCCAATTTCCAGAATCGAGAAAGTTTCCATATTTTGAAGAAAAGGAAATCTCCAAGACTTTTCCTAATCTTCCAAGGAATTGAAGATGCGAACCCAGACCTATAAATATAGTTGTCAAAGCCATTGTTAAGGCATTATCTCATACTTTAAGAATCATAGAAGTTTATGGTTTTTGGAGAGAAAAATCAGACTCCTTTAGAGCTGATTTGAAACTCCTTTATTTTTTTTCTATTGATTTCTTTTATGCTTTCTATTCAAATAATGATTTCTGTTTCATTGATCATGTCTGAGTAGTTTACTAGTTAGGTTAAGGGTTTTTCAAGGGTGATTAATCAATTGTTAGGTTGAATAAATTTGTTAGGATAAAATCATTAGAGTTCTTCATCTGGATTTGTGTGTTAATGCTTATTCTAGCTTCATGACCTAGAATCTGATCTTAGGTTGATTGATAGATGCGAGAGTATTATTAATTGCCTGAACTAATGTTAGTTGAGCAAAATACCTATTCGCAAAGAGATTTGGTTTAGGATTCTGTGAACAATCGAACCTGATATTAATGCTTGTCTGAATTGTTTGAATTTGCAAAGAGATTTGGAATTCTAGGGTTTAGGCATAGATAATCTTCGCAGCGAGAGTTAGTTGATTTTACATTAGTGTTTCGAGTTCAAGAACAGTGCTTAATAATTCCTAACATTCTGTCTAGACCTGCAATTTAGATCACCTGAGAATTTCCCTGAACCTAGCGTTTCGTCTCCTGAACTTACATCACTTTTAATTGCTTTCTGTTTTTACTTTTAATTATTTCTTCTTAGCAAAATCTGAACTTAGAAACCTTAGTGTAGCATCTACTTCTCTTGGGATTTCGATACCCCTTATACTACGATTGCTTTTGCTGTGCACTTGCAGTAGTTTTATTAGGGTAAAACCTGACCACTATCAAGTTTTTGGAGCCGCTGCCGGGGATCGAACCCGGGTCACCCGCGTGACAAGCGGGAATACTTACCACTATACTACAACGACTAATATTAGGCGTGCCGGGGAAGTAATAACTGCATACGGAATCTAGTATTAGGATTTTGACTAGGTTTTGTTTTTATTTTTTGTTACTAATTTAGTTTCTTATCTTGATATATGGGTAAAAACCATGATATATCAGCGTAGCATCTACTTCTCTTGGATTTCGATACCCCTTATACTACGATTGATTTTGCTGTGCACTTGCAGTAGTTTTATTAGGGTAAAACCTGACCCCTATCAAGTTTTTGGCTCCGTTGCCGGGGAAGTAATAGCTGCCTACGGAATCTAGTATTAGGATTTTGACTAGGTTTTGTTTTTATTTTTGTTACTAATTTAGTTTCTTATCTTTGATTTCAGGTGCATGCCCAGTACCAGAAGCAACAAGGAGAAGGAACTTGTCGCACAGAACCAAGAGCTCGGTTGTTTGGAACCTACGAACCGCAAATCTGCCCGAGCGTCGATCGACACAACTAGCATCGATCGACACCCAACCTCAGCATCGATCGACACTATAAGCATCGATCGACACCATGCGCAGACTACAATGGCCGAGCTATGGTTGTGGTACGCGGCGCAGAAGGCAACCTATTCGACCTACAAGGCAATAGAAGGAATGCCCTAGGACAGAGACTTGATGAGGCTAGTGCCATCATAATAGAACCAGCGATACAAATCGCCCCTGCAGAAGCTGGACGCGGAAGAACGCTTGGCGAGTACAACCGCCCAGACCAGTTCTATGCTAATAGAGCTGCGATCCGTCCTCCTGCATTTCAGAGGAATGACTTCGAGCTGAAGCCTGCTTACTACACATTGGTGGCTCAGCATCACTTCCATGGTCTTCCTAATGAGCACCCTATGGACCATATTGAGAGATTCAAAGATTTAGCTTCAAGAATCAAAGCCAATAGAGTGACCTACGACTATCTTTTCTGCAAGCTCTTCCCTTACTCGCTTGCTGGAGATGCATCCTACTGGCTGAAGCAGTTGGATCCAGGCTCACTAACCACTTGGGAAGACACAAAGAATGCATTCTTATGCAATTTGTTTGATGACGCGAGGTCAGAAGAGCTGAGGACAAAGATCACTACATTTTCTCAAGGACCTACTGAGGCATTCAAAGCTTCTTGGGTGAGGTTTCGTTCTTACCAGAGGGACTGCACACATCATGGATTCAGCGAGCTGCAGCTTATCGAAATATTCTACCACAGGATCGACTGGAGGTACCAGATGGCCTCATACGCTGCGAGCAATGGCAACTTCAACACAAGATTTCCAGACGATGCGATAGAGCTTATAGAGAACTTGACCTCTAGCAACATCACCAAGAATGCTGATTTTGAGAGGAGACAAAAAGCAGGAGTAGCTGGAGGAAACCAAATTGCTGAAGTCAACAAGAAGCTGTACATCTTGATGGGAAAGAAGCAGGTCCATTTTGCTAATGAAGTGGAGACCTTTGAGCCAGAGCAAGAGGAGGTAAATTACATTAATGGTGCTGGTTTTCAAGGACAGAGGTTCAACAATCAGTAAGGCTATGGTTCTTCCTACCAGAAGCCTTTTCAGAGCAACAACTTCAACATAACTTATGGTTCTTCTTCTTACCAGAATCCTCCTGCACAAGACAATAAGATGGAGTCTATGTTGGAGTAAATCTTGGAAGGACATCAGAAGCTGACAGTGAATTTCAATGGCAAGATTGATTCACTTTACCAAGACCTGAATGGAAAGATTGAGGGCATAAACACTCACATGAAGAAGCTGGATGTTCAAGTTGCTCAAACCGCAGAAGCTGTTCATAGGCAAGAAGGTTTCCTTCCAGGGAAAACTGATACCAATCTGAGGCGCCATGTGAATGCCATCACGATTCAGAGTGGAAGAAGCCTTCAACTAGTGCTGATAAAGGGCTTGAATGCTGAAGAAATCGTGGAGTTTCATGCTGATGAAGAAGATGTTGAAGTTGCAGAGCAGGTGTTGATCGACACCACTGAGTGTCGATCGACACCAGTAGAGGAAATCAAGGAATCGGGCTCGATCGAAAAAGCATCTTCGACACAAGAAGCCAGTGGCGATCGACACCTCCAGAGTGTCGATTGACACCCGACTCAGACCTTGCTGGATCAACCTGAACCTTCTAAACTTGAAGAGGAAAAGATGTATAAACCAAAAATACCGTATCCCCTGCCTCACAGAAGATCTAAACAGGAAAGAGAGGAAGTCAGATGCAAAGAAATGATGAGTAAGCTGATGGTTGAGCTACCCTTAGTTGATGCGGTCCAACTTTCACCTGCATTAAGAAGATATGTCAAGAGAATGGTAGTCAATGGTATAAGCCCTGAGGAAGGCGCATTGCTTACCAGAGACATGAATGTTATCCTCTTGAACATAGTTCCAAGAAAAAAGAAGAAGGTGTGGGTTTCTGAACAAGTCAGCTCTGTGATTCAGAAAAGGATTCCAGAGAAGTTACCAGATCCAGGAAACTTTGTGCTAGATTGCTCAATCGCAGCAGGAAGGTTTCCTCGTTCTCTCTGCGATCTAGGTTCAAGTATCAACTTGATACCATACTCTGTTGCTGTTAGACTTGGAATGACTGATTTCAAGCCAACCAGAATCTCACTTATCCTAGCTGATCGATCAAAGAGATTCCCAGAAGGTGTCTTAGAAGATGTTCCCCTGAAGATTGAAGGCTGCATAATTCCCACAGACTTTGTGGTTTTGAAGTATGATGAAGAACCTGCAGACCCTCTTATTCTAGGAAGATCATTCTTGGCTTCAGCTGGTGCCATTATTGATGTGAGAAAAGGGAAAATAGAGCTTGATTTGGGTGACGTTGTCATGAACTTTGACATGGAGAAGTTAAGAGGACCATCCACCATTGATGGTCAAGCTTTTTCAGTAGAGATGTCCGTGGAAGAAGGTCTAATCATAAAAATTTCGGAAGACATTACTGCTGGGTATGTCAAAGAGCTTGATACTAAAAAGCAAGAGGACAAGCTGGTTATTCAAGAGGCATTGGCTGAGAATTCTAAGAAAATTGTGGAGCTTGAAGACTGGGGTGGAAATGATCATCTCTTCAAGGCTATGAGCAGAGAAGATGTTCAAATCAATGACAAGATGATGAAGGAAGACGTTTTCATCATGGAAGCAAGGATTGCAGAGCTGAAGTGGAGAAAAGGTGCAGAGACTCGAGCTGCAAGCTTGGTGTCGATCGACACACTTCAGGGATCACACCAGAAGTCGTTTCCAATTCTGTAATTCCATCATCTTTGATCCAACAGATGACTCCACATCCTACAGCCCAGAAACCTCGAAGAAAGCAAAGGTATGCATTTCCTGGAATGAATTCCAAACCCCCTGATCTTATCAATAAGAATACCAAAGGTTCAAAAGATGCTGCGCACTTATGCAAGCCACGAGATTCTCGTAGAAGGCTTGGTGTTTCTTTTGATGATTCTGCAGGAAAACGAAGTGTCCCACCCGAAGTCAAGTCCCGCCCTGCTGTTCCTTAATTCCTTGGGCGATTTCATGCAACTACTGCGTATACACCACCTTGGTTGAGAAGACATTCGTCTGGAAAGCACTCGATGCCACCATCTGATCCACCAGACGTCTGAACCCCGACACAGTCAAGCTAATGACTGAAAACGAGCGCTGAGTGGGAGGCAACCCACTGTTAGGTGCGTTTTTATTTTTATTTTGTTTTGGTTTTACTAAGTCCTAGTTTTAGTCAGTTGAAAAAGGCGACATTGGATTCGACTTCGACCAGTGTCGATCGACACCACTATGTGTCGATCGACACCACGCGCAGACGAAGGTAAGTCTTCTATCTGGTCTTTTATGTTGTTTCTAATCTTTCTTTTAGCCAACTTCGGGCTTGATAACACTGGGAACAATGTTGTTTAAGTCTGGGGGAGGTGATTACTCACATTGTGTTTTGTTTTAAGAGTCATTTGAGTCAGTCAAAAACTTTGTTTTATTGAGTCAAAATCAGTTGAAATTTTCAACTTTTCTTGGAACTAACCGCAGATTGTGGACACTTGAGGGACCATTGCTTTAATAGTTGATTACAGGTCTTACTAAGTAGAAAGCTGCAAGTGAATCAATCTAACAGAGAGAGTTCAGGTCCCCTTATGAGAACTAGGTACGTGCAGAACTTGATTCCTCTTCCAGTCTGAACAAATAGAAAATTGCAGTTTCTCCTTGATCTTCCCTTGAGAAAAGAAAAAGAGTCTAAGTCTGGGAATAGTGCAAAGAACCTCATGAGCCTGTCTCCTCACAAGGAGCAATATTAGTGAGTGCTCTTGAACCTGTCTCCTCACAAGGAACACAAGTAGAGAGTAGCACTACTTCCTGAGACTTCAAAAGAATAAGAAAAGTCAATGAAAAGATCTTAGAACACCCTGAAAATGGGTAGCAGTTGACTAAGGGAAGAGAAAATAGGAGAGCTGTACAAAGAGAATCTTGTTCCGGCACTAAGGGAGGGAAAATAATCTATAAAGTTCTGTGGCAATACCAATGTTAGAGTTCGAAATTTATCTAAGGAAAGGATCTGGATTCAAACTGGGAGATTGCTAAACTTGTGGTAAGTACACTGAACTTTCCTAAGGTTGGCTCTACTGCATGTGGATTTAAGAGTGTTAACGAGTTATGACGTTCTAAAGGATAGCTGGAAGTTTCTGTTTTCAAACCTCTACTTCATTCTAAGTTTCTGTTTTGCTTGAGGGCCAGCAAAAGCTAAGTCTGGAGGAGTTGATATATCTTGGTTTTTACCCATTTTTAGACCATGATATAAGTGTTTTTATAGAGTCTTTTGGCTATTTTCGAGTCTATATTGGTGTCGATCGACACCAGATTTTCCAATTTCCAGAATCGAGAAGTTTCCATATTTTGAAGAAAAGGAAATCTCCAAGACTTTTCCTAATCTTCCAAGGAATTGAAGACGCGAACCTAGGCCTATAAATATAGTTGTCAAAGCCATTGTTTAGGCATTATCTCATATTTTAAGAATCATAGAAGTTTAGGGTTTTTGGAGAGAAAAATCAGACTCCTTTAGAGCTGATTTGGAACTCATTTATTTTCTTCTATTGATTTCTTTTATGCTTTCTATTCAAATAATGATTTCTGTTTCATTGATCATGTCTAGTAGTTTGCTAGTTAGGTTTAGGGTTTTTTCAAGGGTGATTAATGAATTGTTAGGTTAAATAAATTTGTTAGGATAAAATCATTAGAGTTCTTCATCTTGATTTGTGTTTAATGCTTATTCTAGCTTCATGACCTAGAATCTGATCTTAAGTTGATTAATAGATGCGAGAGTATTATTAATTGCCTGAACTAATGTTTGTTGAGCAAAATACCTATTCGCAAAGAGATTTGGTGTAGGATTTTGTGAACAATCGAACCTGATATTAATGCTTGTCTGAATTGTTTGAATTTGCAAAGAGATTTGGAATTCTAGGGTTTAGGCATAGATAATCTTCGCAGCGAGAGTTAGTTGATTTTACATTAGTGTTTTGAGTTCAAGAACAGTGCTTAATAATTCCTAACATTCTGTCTAGACCTGCGATTTGGATCACCTGAGAATTTTCCTGAACCTAGTGTTTCATCTCCTCAAGTTTACATTGTTTTTAATTGCCTTCTGTCTTTTAGTTTCACATTCTCACTTAGCTTAATTCGAAATTAGAAAACTGCTGTGTGACTATCCCTTCCTTGTGGATTCGATCCCTAAGTACTACAACTGATCTCTTAATTTGAGAGAGTAGCTCTAGGGTAAATTTGAGAGCATATCATACGCTAAGGTTTCTAGGTTCAAATTATGCTAGATAAAATCAGATAAAAGTAAAACAAGGCAAATAAATAAATGAGTATCACGAAATAGGTTCTTAAAATCAGGAGACTAAGGCGCTTGGTTCAGGGAAATTCTCAGGTGATCTAAATTGCATGTCTAGACAGAATGTTAGGAATTATTAAGCACTGTTCTAGAACTCGAAACACTAATGTAAAATCAACCAACTCTCGCTGCGAAGATTATCTATGTCTAAACCCTAGAATTCCAAATCTCTTTGCAAATCCTATCAATTCAAACAAGCATTAATATCAGGTTCAATTGTTCACAATACTCTAAACCAAATCTCTTTGCGAATAGGTATTTTGCTCATCAAACATTAGTTCAGGCAATTAATAATACTCTCGCATCTATTAATCAACCTAAGATCAGATTCTATGTCATGAAGCTAAAATCAGCATTAAACACAAATCCAGATGAAGAACTCTAATGATTTTATCCTAACAAATAAATTCGACCTAACAATTCATCAATCACCTTTGAAAAATGCTAAACCTAACAAGCAAACTACTAAGACATGATTAATGAAACACAAATCATAATTTGAATAGAAAGCATAAAATAAATCAATATAATCAAAGGAGTTCCAAATTTGCTCTGAAGGAGACAAATTCTTCTCTCCAAAATTTCTCTAAAAATCTCTCTCTAAATAATGTGTGTGTTGTATGTCTAAACAATGGCTGAAAAACTCTATTTATAGGCCTAGGTTCACATCTTCAATTCCTTGGAAGATTAGGAAAAGTCTTGAAGATTTCCTTTTCTTCAAAATATGGAAACTTCTCGATTCTGGAAATTGGAAAACCTGGTGTCAATCGACACCTTGCGAGTAAATCCGCTCCTGACTTCATCACTTCGTGACTTTATTCCATTAAGCTCCAAAATGCATCCAAATCTCCAATTTATCTCCAATTGTACCTGAACCTGCATAGACTCTATATAGACTCGAAAATAGCCAAAAGACTCTATAAAAACACTTATATCATGGTCCAAAAATGGTAAAAACCATGATATATCAACTTACAGAACCTCCGGGTCTCTGATCTCTTCCTCCACAACACAACAGAGTGGAACATCCCTCTGCTTCAAGAATATCTCCTAGGCCACCTGGAGACGATCCTAGACATTCGACCTAGCAAAACAAAAGGGAGAGACAAATTAGTTTGGCTAAAGACTATCTCAGGTATTTACTCCACTAAGACAGGGTACNTATCTCTCGGGCCACCTGGAGACGATCCTAGACATTCGACCTAGCAAAACAAAAGGGAGAGACAAATTAGTTTGGCTAAAGACTATCTCAGGTATTTACTCCACTAAGACATGGTACTACGCTGCTATAGAAGATCAATCACCTATGGAACCAGTAAACACAACTGAGCTAAGATGGATACCAGATATATGGAAACTGCAAACGGCGCCAAAAATCCAGCTTTTCCTCTGGAAAGCAGCGAAAGGCGCCCTGCCAGTGGGGGAAAGACTCGCAGCAAGACAGATGCTAGTGGATTAGACCTGCATCCGATGCGGAGAAGTGAAAACAATCTCACACACTCTCCTCCACTTCCCATTTGCAAAAACAGTTTGGGAATTAGCTCCTTTCCAGAACATGGCGTCGCAGACCCTGCGCGTAACTTTACCGAGGTATGGCCAGGTTTGAGAAGACTTCTATGTCTCCCCCCAACAGGTATCTCTTCGGACACGCTAGCCCCATGGATAGCGTGGCATATTTGGACTACAAGAAATAACAAGATCTTCAATGACACGACTTTCACAGTGGAAGATATGGTCTGCAAAGCAATCAAGAGTACGAAAGAATGGAATGAGGCTCAAGATCTAAAACCAAAAGCAATAATAACATGCATACCGGACCAAAAACAGCGAGATCTTACCTGCCAGAAGGTTAGAACGGATGCAGCTTGGAGAGGAGATCTGAAAACGGCGGGCTTGGGTTGGGTTTTCTTTGGAAAAACCGACGATCTGATCTCCCAAAACTCCCGTTTGGACAGACGGGTGAGATCACCATTAATGGCGGAAGCTCTAGCCATCCGAGCAGCGATGGAGGAAGCGCACGCACGCGGATACACTAGACTCAGATTGGAATCGTATTCGCGTCAAGCGATCCAAGCAATCACGACGGAGATCGGTTTCTCAGAGATCCATGGCATTGTTGAAGATATTGCCACGATCGGAAAACGCTTTGACTCCCTCGTTTTCAATTACATCAATCGCGAATGTAATCAAATGGATGATGAACTAGCCAAAAAAGCCTTAAGTTTGTATGACCCAAGACAAGGCACATTGCCCTTTTAAGGTTGGAAAGAAATAGTTTAGATCGAAAAAAAAGAAAAGAAAAAATCATTTGTATTACGCGTCAAAAACCCCAAAAAGAAAAATAGAGATGAAATAGTGTAGTGACACCGAGTCCCAATTTAATGATAATTCCGCTGTATCAGTCAATTTAGGAGGTGTTAAAGGATAATGATTATACATTATTATAATAATCATATCGAATGTTACCGACGATAAGTTTCACCAACTTACGTTATTAAACTAATAATATATAAAATCTATAATTAGGACTTCACCCATGTAGAAGATTAAGTTAAGTTGAAAACAAGAAAAGTCATTCTCTCTCTTTTTCTAACATTCGTCTCTCCTCTCTTTACAAAGTTTATAACTATAGTATTATATACATAATAATAAATCTTATCAACACATATAATATATAACATGTTATCAGCACAAATGTCTCTAGATCTGTTTTATAAAGAGAAGGTGAGATTTATTTGTATTTCATTTATTTTAATTCTTATTATTATTATTATGCCGAGATGGTAGGTTTTCCTCCTCCGAGCCGATCGTTATGACAAACTCTGCCTTCACGATCGAAATAAAAATTATATCGTTATGCCTGGATGATAGGCTTTGCCTTCTCCGAGCTGATCGTTAAGATATGCTCTGCCTTCACAATCAAATGATCATATGGTAGACTATGTCACCTCAGATCATATTTACGGAGTGGGAGATTAAAATTCCCACCTTTGTTTATTTATAATGCAATTGTTTATTTATTTATGCAATGATAGGTTAAAACCCCAACTTGTTTATTTATTATGCACTGGGAGGTTAATACCCTCATTTTATTTATTTATGAAGTTCGAGTATTGCTTTAAATTGTTATTTTAAATTCTATTATTATTATGCCCAAATTTTAAATTGAAAATCAAACTTTTAAATTGAACTTCAAAAATAAAATTTTAAATTGGATTTTTTATTAAAATTTTAATTAATCAATTGTTATTTTATGGATACAGTTATAATGTCAAATCTAGCAAAGCTTGAGATTAATGCTCTTGATATAGCCGGAAAAATTATATGACATGAGCAGTAGGTGTGGAAATGCATATAAGAGGAAACAGGCTTTTGGATACCATCGATAAGTCGAAAATGACGTCAGATGAAAAAAAGGAAAAAGCAATGATATTTTTACGTCACCACATCCATGATGGTTTAAAAGATGAATACATCATAAAAGAAGATCCTGCAGATCTCTGGCAATCTTTGAAAGAAAGGTTTGATCATCAAAAATATGTGATCTTACCAAAAGCCAGACACGAGTGGTTACATCTCCGGTTTCAGGACTACAAAAGTATTAGTGATTATAATTCTACGATGTTTGGAATCACATCCAAAATGGTGTTATGTGGAGAAACAATAAGTGATTATAATATGATTGAAAAAACTCTCTCCACATTTCACCTGAGTAATGTAGTCCTTCAGCAACACTACCGGGCGAATAGATATATTCGTTATTCGGAGTTAATGCATGTACTTCTTGTTGCAGAACAGAATAACGAACTCGTGATGATGAACCATCAAAGTCGTCCAACTGGATCTGCACAATTCCCAGAAGCGAATGCTGCATCATCCAGGTATAATAATTGGGAAGGACGTGGACGCGGACACGGTTATAACCGTGGTCTAGGTCGTGGACGCGGACGCGGTTATAACCGTGGTCTAGGTCGTGGACGTGGACGAGGACGTGGTCAAGGACGAGGATATCGTCCTCATGATTTCCACAATGAAAAAGATAATAAAAATTTCCAAGGAAATGATGAAGGCCGATAATTTAAGAAGAAAAAAGAAGCGGCTTGTTACAGATACGACATGAAGGGACATTGGGCACGTACCTGTCGTACACCTAAACATTTAGCCGATCTGTACTGGGAATCACATAAACCAAAAGAGAAAGAAAGAGAAACCAACTTTATTTCTGGTGAACCCAAACCTTCGTTTCATGGCCTAAATGATGACACTCATCTAGATGTTACAAATTTTCTGATTGATCCAGAAGAATCAACGGAAACAAAGCGACAAAAAATCGATGTAATATGTTGTCTTCCCGAAGAACAAAAAAAAAATAAAAGTTTAATGTTTGTTATGTTTTATATACTTTTGTGTTTTAATGTTTTGTTGTAAAATAAGTTTTATTGTAAAATAAATAATTTATCACATAAGTGTTTTTGTTTTGATTAATGTTCATTAATGCATCTTTTATGAATATTTTAAATTCAGTTAATGTCAGAATTTGAGACTGAGGATGGAGATATATGTCTGGCACAAAGTGCGACGATGCACACGATAATTAAAGATAAAAAATATTTCTCCTGTCTCAAAATGAAAGATTCCGCCGGAAGCGTGAATACAATATTAGGTAATGCTAAAATTATTATGGGCTCTGGAAGAGTCAGTTTTTCAATGTCAAGGGGAACAAAGTTTGAGATAAATGATGCAATATTCCCCAAAGTCTTACATAAACTTGTTGAGTTTTAAAGATATTCGCAGAAATGGATATCACATAGAAACTATGAATAAAAATGGCATTGAATATCTTTGCATTACATCAGAGAGGAAACATATATTGGAAGAATTGAAAATGTTATCCTCTGGAATATATTGCACAAAAATAAATATGACTGAATCATATGTTACAGTAAACCCGATGTTTACTAGTACATTCAAAATCTGGCATGAAAGGTTAGGGCATCCTGGTTCAGTCATGATGAGAAAGATTGTGAAAAATTCTAATGGCAATCAGTTGAAAAACGAAAAAATTTTGAAAACTGACGAGTTTTTATGTAATGAATGTTCTCAAGAAAAACTCATTACTCGGCCATCACCAGCCAAAGTTGGGAATGAATCACCAGAATTTTTAGAAAGAATACATGGTGATATATGTGGGCCGATCCACCTACAATGCGGGCCGTTTCGATATTTTATGATATTAATTGACGCATCCAGAAGATGGTCACACGTGTGTCTATTGACAACACGAAATACGGCTTTCGCTAAATTCATTGCCTAAATAATCAGGTAGAGAGCACAATTCCCTGATTATGCAATAAAGAGAGTAAGATTGGATAACGCTGGTGAATTCACTTTTAATGATTATTGTATGTCTTTGGGAATCGATGTTGAACATCCGGTTCCTCATGTTCATACACAAAATGGCATGGTTGAGTCATTAATTAAATGATTGCAATTGATTGCAAGACCGTTAATATTGAGAACAAAGCTCCTAATTAATGTTTGGGGACATGCTATTTTGCATGCTGCGGCATTGATCCAGATACGACCAAGTGCATATAATGAATATTCTCCGTTACAGTTAGTATCTGGCCAAATATATCCCATCTTCGTGTTTTTGGAAGTGCGGTTTATGTTCCTATAGCCCCACCACAAAGGACAAAAATGGGACCACAAAGAAGATTGAGAATATACATCGGTTATACATCACCAAGTATAATTCGGTATTTGGAACCAAAAACTGGTGATATGTTTACCGCACGTTTTTTCGATTGCCATTTTAATGAAGATGAATTTCCAGCGTTAGGAAGAGAAACTAAAGAAATTCCTAAGGATATTACATGGTGCACGTCGTCTTTATTGCACCTTGATCCCCATACGAATCAACGTGAGCTGGAAGTTCAGGAATTTGTACATTTACAAAATATGGCTAACCAGTTACCTGATGCGTTCACATATACAAAGAGGGTGACAAATTCATATATCCCCGCTGCCAATGTTCCACCAAGAATTATTGTTCCTGAAGAACAAATTGATGGGAACATAGCAAATGAACCTAAGATTCAGTTGAAAAGGGGGAGACCGATAGGTTCTAAAGATAAATATCCCCCAAAAGAAAAAAAATATGGGAGAACAAAGTAAAAAGGTTCCAGAAGAACCAATTAAAGAAAAATGTCAAGAAGACATAAATGAATGGGTTCCAGAAGAACCACATCTGGAAGAAAGTCCAGAAGATGAAAATGAAATAGAAAAATATCAGATTTCCATCAATTACGCCCAAAATGGAAAATTATGGATCAAAGATAAAATAAAAGATATTGATGGAATACTCTCTTTTTCTGTATCTAAAGAGCTTGATCATGAAAGTGATGATCCAGATCTAAGGTCCATATTAGAATGTCAGAAAAGACATGATTGGGAGAAATGGAAGATGGCCATAGAAACAGAATTATTCTCCCTCAATAAAAGAAATGTCTTTGGACCTATTATCACAACACTAGAATATGTAATGCCAGTCGGATACAAATGGGTTCCTGTAAGAAAGGGAAATGAGAAAAATGAGGTGACAAGGTATAAAGCCCGACTTGTGGCACAAGGTTTTTTCTCAGAGACCGGAAATTGATTATGAGGAAACATATTCTCCGGTAATGGATGCAATAACATTTAGATTCTTAATGAGTCTAGCAGCATCTAAAATCTAGACATGTATCTGGTGGATGTTGTGACAGCGTATTTATATGGATCACTTGATAATGTCATATATATGAAAATCCCTGAAGGATTTAAAATGCCTGAAGCATTAAGCTCAAAATCTAAAAAGATTTATGCGATCAAATTACAGCGATCACTTTATGGATTAAAGCAATTTGGACGCATGTGGTATAATCGCTTAAGTGAATACTTGTTGAGTAAATGTTACGTCAACAATGCGATATGCCCTTGTGTTTTTATTAAGAAAGCTTTATTTGGATTTGTGATCATTGCTGTTTATGTTGATGAGCTTAACATAATTGGAACTCAAAAAAGAGATTGATGATACAAAAATTCATATGAAAGAAGAGTTTGAAATGAAAGATCTTGGAAGAACAAAGTTTTGTCTTGCGCTCGAGATAGAGCATTTGCAAGACGGAATATTTGTTCATCAATCCAATTATACGAAAAGGATCTTAAAACACTTTAATATGAATAAAACGACTTCTTTGAGTACTCTGATGGTCAATAGATCGCTTGATGTTAACAAAGATCAATTTCTACCTTGTGAGGATATCGAAGAAATATTAGGTCCTGAAGTACCTTATATTAGCGCTATCGGTGGGCTTATGTATCTTGCAAATTGCACTCGACCGGATATAGCTTTTGCTACAAATTTACTTGCAGGATACAGCTCATCTCCTACTCGCCGACATTGGAAAGGAATAAAACATATATTTCGTTACCTACAAGGTACGGTTGACTTCGGCTTATTTATTCTAGAAACGTCAAGGTTGATTTGGTTGGTTTTGCAGATGCAGGTTATTTATCAGACCCGCATAAGGCTCGATCGCAAACCGGATACGTTTTCACAATTGGTGGAACTGCGATCTCTTGGCGTTCCCAAAAGCAGACGTTGGTTGCAACTTCTTCAAATTATGGAGAAACTATTGCAATACATGAAGCTTGTAGTGAATGCGTATGACTCAGATATTTGATTCATCACATAAAAGAAACAAGCAGAATAGAGACAAAGAAGGAGCCAACAAAATTGTTTGAAGATAATGGTACATGTGTCGCACACCTCAAAGAAGGTTATATCAAGAACGACCGAACAAAACACATCCCTCCAAGATTTTTCTCCTACACACGAAAAATTGGACATTCAATATGTTCTTTCATGCGACAATATCGCCGATCTATTTACGAAGGCGCTTCTTAAACAGTATTCAGAAAGCACGTTCAAATTATTGGAATGCGTCATCTAAGAGATCTATGAAGAAGATATGATATTCATCATTTATATGGGGGAGATTACGTCACTGTATTTTTTTTTTCTTGTCATGGTTTTTATCCCATTGAGTTTTTATATGATAAGAGTTTTAACGAGGTAACATCATTAATAATAGATAATAAGGGAGAGTGTTAAAGGATAATGATTATACATTATTATAATCATATCGAATGTTACCGACGATAAGTTTCACCGACTTACGTTATTAAATTAATAATATATGAAGTCTATAATTAGGACTTCACCCATGTAAAGGATTAAGTTAAGTTGAAAACAAGAAAAGTGATTCTCTCTCTTCTTCTAACATTCGTCTCTCCTCTCTTTACAAAGTTTATAACTATACTATTATATACATAATAATAAATCTCATCAACACATATAATATATAACAGAAGGCACTTTAATGAAAAGGAGTAAAAAAAGGATTTTGCAATAGTGAGATAGTCGAAGGGTGATATTAAGTGTAGAGGTCAGGGAAGACCAAGTGTTTATAAAATATTTTTGAGAGAGATAAAAGTTCTAAGAAGAATACATAAAATAAGACGTCAAAAAATTGGATCCCTTCATTGATGGGAGTATGGAGGTATTTATAGAGGTTACATGGCCTAGGCTGGAATATCAGGTAAACCATTCAGTAGTCGGTCGGATATTGATGAGCACCTTAGATCAAAGCCAATCCAAGAAGAGGAGAAGGAGGTGATCCACATAGCTAGCACCTGTGCTAGAACACACCAAAACATGTTCGAACAAATTGATTACCCGAAGCAGTTTGTGCGGGATGGACCAATTGGCGACTCAAGAGAGTTTCAAGCCCAATAAAGTCTGGCCATACTATAAGTCCATCCAGCATGTTTTGCTGATCCATCCATGAGCTCATACCAGCCCATACCACGCCAAGATTGGTTCAAATCAATTCAAAAACCAGTAGCCAAACCGAGAGATATTAAATCGATCAAAAGATGGACTATCCATATTTGACTCAACCCAATGCTATATTTGGAGACCAGGAGATACTCTACTTGAAGTAGAGCATCCTCCATATTGGATCATGAGGATCCATTTATGCTCTCACTTTTCTCATATGGATCCATTTCCACCCGAATAAGGATATATGGGCTGTGGGCATGTGTTTGAGGATTCTGGTCTATCAATAAAGAGTTAAACCCATAGCCAACTTGTTCAACAATCTTGATCCATCATAAGAAAGCTATAAACCAAATTATGTCCCATGCCAGTTTGGATCTGACCACTACAGCCGTAAAAACCCGGGTAACTCTAAACAAGTCTATTTCTGAACTTTTCTTAAATAAAACAAATAAATGGACTGATATCGTAGAAATAAATTAGTCTCTTCTTTGTGTGATCTATGCTTTGGGATTGAGCTTGATTAAGCATGGTAGCATCATTAGTTAACCATTAATCATTCTTAATCAATAACATTTACTTATGATCTATACTTCATTTTAATTGATCCATCTTTACTTATTTCTTGTTCGGTTAACTTTTGCTTTGACCTTTCCGAAGTTCTTTGTTTGGTGTGCTTATTTAGTTTTCTTTTAATAACTTAAAGTTACAATAATTTAGATTCGTAGTTATAAAACCAAAACCCGTTTAGGTTAGCTTAAGTAGTGCCTTGCATTTTTAACCAAAAAAAAAAGGGGTAGTGTCTTGCATTCTAAGTGTGTTATTAAATTCTCTTTGTGGATCCAATCCTTTGAATTCTATATCTATAACCATTCACTTCTGGTAGAGAATTGATGGTTTAAACTTATTCATCATCTTATTGATATATTGTTACCGGTTTTTGACCATGATATAAGTCTTATTTATAGAGTCTTTTGGTAGTTTTAGAGTCCAATTAGAGTCTTTGCAGGTTCAGATACGATTTGAGCATAATTGGAGATTTTGAAGCATTTTGGAGCATGGTGGAACAAGCTGCTGAAAAAATGAACTCGGATTTGGAGTTAGATGAACAGTGTCGATCGACACTGTTCATGGGTGTCGATCGACACCACTCGAGCCAAGGCAAAACGCAGTTTTACAAGATTTTGAAGAAAAAAGGAAATTTCCCAGAGAACTAAAGGAATGTTCAGATATGACCGAAGACTACGAGATAATGAAGAGGTAAAGCTTTTGGTGGGAAAAACCTGGAAAGAAGCAAGAGATCTACCTGTGGAAAAAAGAATCAGCCGAGTCAGATGGGCTATCATCCAATGGAGAAAGGAGCAACACCTAAACAGCAAGAAAAACATAGAGAGGAATCAACGTGATTTGGAACGGACAATGAGTAGCCCACACCATGATGACACTGCTCTCAAGAACATAAACGAGAGGTTAAAACTGGCATACAAAGAAGAAGAAGAATACTGAAAGTAAAGAAGTAGAGTGCTTTGGCTGAGTTTAGGTGGCAAGAACTCGGGCTATTTTCATGCAATAACTAAAGGAAGGAACACAGTCAACAGATTCTCAGTAATAGAAGATGAAGAAGGGAAAGCAGTTTTCGAGGAACCTGACATTGCTCTGGTGGTTGAGAACTACTTCAAAAAACTCTTCTCTTCAGATGAAGGGGATTGTGAAATGATCCTAAACCAAGCCCTGCAACCAAAGATATCAGATGAGATTAATAAACAACTAATCAGGGACACATCAGCAGAAGAGATAAGGAAAGCTATTTTCTCTATCAATGCAGACAAGGCACCAGGACCAGATGGTTTCTCAGCTAGTTTCTTCCACACAAACTTGACGGCAATTGGGGCAGAGATAGTTAAAGAAGTACAAGGCTTTTTTAAAACAGGGATCCTCCCAAGCTCTATAAATGCTACTTATGTGAGACTAATCCCGAAGATTCATAGCCCAAAAAAGATGGTAGAATACAGGCCTATAACCCTGTGCAATGTCTACACAAGATAATCTCAAAAGTGTTAACAAAAAGACTACAACCCATCTTACCTCATATCGTCTCAGAAAACCAATCGGCCTTTGTGCCGGGAAGAGCTATATCAGATAACGTCTTGATAACTCATGAGATGCTCCACTTCCTCAAGACATCTACAGCGGAAATCCAATGCTCAGGTGGTAAAAACAGATATGTGTAAAGCGTATGACATACTAGAATGGAATTTCATTGAAGGAGTGTTCAAGAGACTAGGTTTTCGCCCTAATTGGACGAATTGGATCATGCAATGTGTGACCACAGTTTCATACTCATACCTGATCAATGGAGCACCCTACGACAAGGTGATTCCAAATCATGGTATCAGACAAGGAGATCCGCTTTTCCCTTTCATCTTCATTTTGTGCAGTGAGGTACTGTCGGGGCTTTGTCGTCAAGCACAAGCAAATGGACAAATGAAGGGTATCAGAGTTGCACGCGGAAGCCCCCAAGTCAACCACTTGTTATTTGCAGATGACACAATGTTTTTCTGTCAAGCGAATGCAAGAAACAGTAAGGCTCTGAAGGAAATCCTAAAAAGCTACGAGACTGCTTCGGGACAGTGCATAAACAAAGAAAAGTCTGCAATTACGTTCTCACAGAAAGCACCTGCGGAGCTAAAAGAAAGAATAAAGCATGGGCTAGGAAT
>JAHZTW010000001.1:57226228-57261278 GCA_020283515.1 Alliaria petiolata
TGGTGTCGATCGACACCTTGCGTGTAAATCCGCTCCTGACTTCATCACTTCGTGACTTTATTCCATTAAGCTCCAAAATGCATCCAAATCTCCAATTTATCTCCAATTGTACCTGAACCTGCATAGACTCTATATAGACTCGAAAATAGCCAAAAGACTCTATAAAAACACTTATATCATGGTCCAAAAATGGTAAAAACCATGATATATCAACTTACAGAACCTCCGGGTCTCTGATCTCTTCCTCCACAACACAACAGAGTGGAACATCCCTCTGCTTCAAGAATATCTCCTAGGCCACCTGGAGACGATCCTAGACATTCGACCTAGCAAAACAAAAGGGAGAGACAAATTAGTTTGGCTAAAGACTATCTCAGGTATTTACTCCACTAAGACAGGGTAATACGCTGCTATAAAAGATCAATCACCTATGGAACCAGTAAACACAGCTGAGCTAAGATGGATACCAGAAATATGGAAACTGCAAACGGCGCCAAAAATCCAGCTTTTCCTCTGGAAAGCAGCGAAAGGCGCCCTGCCAGTGGGGGAAAGACTCTCAGCAAGACAGATGCTAGTGGATCAGACCTGCATCCGATGCGGAGAAGTGGAAACAATCTCACACACTCTCCTCCACTGCCCATTTGCAAAAACAGTTTGGGAGTTAGCTCCTTTCCAGAACATGGCGTCGCCAGACCCTGCGCGTAACTTTACCGAGGTATGGCCAGGTTTGAGAAGACTTCTATGTCTCCCCCCAACAGGTATCTCTTCGGACACGCTAGCCCCATGGATAGCGTGGCATATTTGGACTACAAGAAATAACAAGATCTTCAATGACACGACTTTCACAGTGGAAGATGTGGTCTGCAAAGCAATCAAGAGTACGAAAGAATGGAATGAGGCTCAAGATCTAAAACCAAAAGCAATAATAACATGCATACCGGACCAAAAACAGCGAGATCTTACCTGCCAGAAGGTTAGAACGGATGCAGCTTGGAGAGGAGCTCTGAAAACGGCGGGCTAGGGTTGGGTTTTCTTTGGAAAAACCGACCATCTGATCTCCCAAAACTCGGGTGAGATCACCACTAATGGCAGAAGCTCTAGCCATCCGAGTGATTAATCATGGTTTTTATCCATTTTTAGACCATGATATAAGTGTTTTTATAGAGTCTTTTGGCTATTTTCGAGTCTATATAGAGTCTATGCAGGTTCAGGTACAATTGGAGATGAATTGGAGATTTGGATGCATTTTGGAGCTTAATGGAATAAAGTCACGAAGTGATGAAGTCAGGAGCGGATTTACACGCAAGGTGTCGATCGACACCACCTAGTGTCGATCGACACCAGGTTTTCCAATTTCCAGAATCGAGAAGTTTCCATATTTTGAAGAAAAGGAAATCTCCAAGACTTTTCCTAATCTTCCAAGGAATTGAAGATGCGAACCTAAGCCTATAAATAGAGTTTTTTCAGCCATTGTTTAGGCATAATATAAGATAACACACATTATTTAGAGAGAGATTTTTAGAGAGATTTTGGAGAGAATAATTTGTCTCCTTCAGAGCAAATTTGGAACTCCTTTGATTCTATTGATTTCTTTTATGTTTTCTATTCAATTTATGATTTGTGTTTCATTAATCATGTCTGAGTAGTTTGCTAGTTAGGTTTAGGGTTTTTAAAAGGTGATTAATGAATTGTTAGGTCAAATTAAATTGTTAGGATAAAATCATTAGAGTTCTTCATCTGGATTTATGTTTAATGCTTATTCTAGCTTCGCGACCTAGAATCTGATCTTAGGTTGATTAATAAATACGAGAGTATTATTAATTGCCTGAACTAATGTTAGATGAGCAAAATACCTATTCGCAAATAGATTTGGTTTAGAATTTTGTGAACAATCGAACCTGATATTAATGCTTGTCTGAATTGTTTGAATTTGCAAAGAGATTTAGAATTCTAGGGTTTAGACATAGATAATCTTCACAGTGAGAGTTGGTTGATTTTATAATCGTGTTTCGAGTTCAAGAACAGTGCTTAATAATTCCTAACATTCTGTCTAGACCTGCAATTTAGATCACCTGAGAATTTCCCTGAACCTAGCGTTTCGTCTCCTGAATTTACATCATTTTTATTTGCTGTCCTTTACTTTTAATTACTTCTTCTTAGCTTAATTCTTAATTAGAAGTTCGTTGTGTGATTATCCCTTCCCTGTGGATTCGATCCCTAAATACTACAACTGATCTCTTAATTTGAGAGAGTAGCTCTAGGGTAAATTTGAGAGTATATCACCGAGCAGCGATGGAGGAAGCGCATGCACGCGGATACACTAGACTCAAATTGGAATCAGATTCGGGTCAAGCGATCCAAGAAATCACGTCGGAGATCGGTTTCTCAGAGATCCATGGCATTGTTGAAAATATTGCCACGATCGGGAAACGCTTTGACTCCCTCTCTTTCAATTACATTAATCGCGAATGTAATCAAATGGCTGATGGGCTAGCCAAAAAAGCCTTAAGTTTGTATGACCCAAGGTAAAGCACAGTGCCCTTTTAAGGTTGGAAAGAAAGAGTTTAGATAAAACAAAAAGAAAAGAAAAAATCATTAGTATTATGCGTCAAAAACCACAAAAGGAAAAATAGAGATGAAATAGTGTAGTGACACCGAGTCCCAATTTAATGATAATTCCGCTGTATCAGTCAATTTAGGAGGTGTTAAAGGATAATGATTATACATTATTATAATAATCATATCGAATGTTACCGACGATAAGTTTCACCAACTTACGTTATTAAACTAATAATATATAAAATCTATAATTAGGACTTCACCCATGTAAAAGATTAAGTTAAGTTGAAAACAAGAAAAGTCATTATCTCTCTTTTTCTAACATTCGTCTCTCCTCTCTTTACAAAGTTTATAACTATAGTATTATATACATAATAATAAATCTTATCAACACATATCTTATTAAGATGCGTCAAAGTTAATAATTAACATGATCGTGACACGTGGCAAGTTAATCGATAAGATTTCGACACGTGTTTTGATTAAAATATATTATAAATAAAAAATCTACTAATCCTAAAAGAAAAAGGAAAATAATATTAATTTTAAAAGAGAAATATATAAAATAATCCTAAAAGAAAAAGGAAAATACTACTATTTTAAAAAAGAAAAAGTAAACTAATACTAATTTTAAAAGAGAAATACATAAAATAATCTTAAAAGAAAAAGGAAAATACTACTATTTTAACAAAGAAAAAACGTAAATTAGATTAACTAAAATATATTTGAATTAAAAAAAACATTTCTAGATGCTAATGATATGTCATTAGACAATGATGAGCTCAATAAAGAGCAGATAGCAAGAATCGTGTAGAGAAGATTTTGATGCGAGTCTTGAGAAGCATAACTTCTCTAGAGAACATATAGATCAAATACGGAAGAAACCAAAAAATTAAATTAAAGACAAAATAGAAATTAGATTAACTAGGATATATTTCAATTAAAAAAAAAATCTAGATCCTAATGATATGACATTAGACGATGATAAGATCAATGAGGAGGAGGAAAGAAAATTCTAGATGTTAATGATATGACATTAGACGATGATAAGCTCAATGAGGAAGAGGATATCAAGAATCATGTATAGAGGCTTTTTGATGCGAGTCTTAAGAAGCACAACTTCTCTAGAGTACAGAGAGATCATTTACGAGAGATGAAATGTGAAGAGAAAGAAAGACTTTATTTGCTTGAAGAGAGTTAATGAGGAGATCGTTAACATACTCGAAGTAGTCGAATTGCATACCCAAGTTTTTAACGTAGCAGAACAGAAAAAGATAGTTGATAGTGTGTGAACTATATGAGAAGTAGGGTTAATGTTGCTTAGAACCCGCAGCAGATTCTGTGTTTTGAACATTTTAATTAAAAATAAATGAGAATTAAAATAAATAAATAATTCTTAAGTTTCTATTTTGTGTTTTCACATATTTTTTTCCGAAATTTTGCTTTCTATTTTCTTTAAAAAACATATTTTAACGGGTTTTATATTTTGTTATTATATATTCGCGTATACGCGGATCCTAATCTAGATTTTAATTATTATAAATCTAATTATGATAAAAGTAGGATAATTAATATGTCAAAATTTTAGAATAAATATATATATATAAATAGATAAAGCATTAGAAATAAACCTAATTAGTATTAAAACATATATATTTGAAAATAAGTTGGATGCGTCAACGTTGCTAATTTGCTAATTAACATGATCGCGACACATGTCAAGTTAATCGATCGAATTTTGACATGTGTCATCTTATTATATATCTAAAAAAGGAAAATAAAACATAAGTATCTATTTTAATTTAAGAAAAGTAAAATAAAAAAGTACATATTTCAATTTAAGAAAAGGATAATATGAAATAAAGTAAATAAGATTGCTAATTAACTTGATCGCGACACGTGGCGCTTCATTCGATTCAGATTCTGACACGTGTTCGGATAAAATATTAGAATTTATATTAACTATGAAAATGATCTATTAGAATTTAAGAAAATAAAAATAAAAAAAAAGTAAATAAGATTAACTATGATATATTTCAATATTCTTGCACGTGTGCCGATAAAATATTAAAATTTATATTAATTATGAAAATGATCTATTAAAATTTAAGAAAAGGAAAAAAAAAGTAAATAAGATTAACTATAATATATTTCTGATAAGATTAACTATGATATAGAGAGTACAAAGATCATATACGGGAGATGACTATGAAGAGAAAAAAGACTTTGTTTGCTTGGAGAGAGTTAATGGGAAGATCGTTAATATACTCGAATGACTCGAATTGCATACCCAAGTTTTTAATGAAGCAGAACAGAAAAAGATAGTTGATAAAGTGTGTGAACTACAAAAGAAGTAGGGTTAATGTTGCTTAGATCCGCAAAAGATTATGTGTTTTGAATATTTTAATTAAAAATATATGAGAATTAAAATAAATAAACAACTCTTATATTTCGATTTTGTGTTTTTAATATATATTTTTTTTAAAGTAGTGATCGGATTTTGTTTTCTATTTTATTAAAAAATTATTTTAACGGGTTTAAAATTTTGTTATTACAAATCCGCGTAAACGCGGATCCTAATCTAGTAATATATAACACGTTATCAGCACAAACGTCTCTAGATCTGTTCTATACCGAGAAGGTGAGATTTATTTGTATTTCATTTATTTTAATTCTTATTATTATTATGCCGGGATGGTAGGTTTTCCTCCTCCAAGCCGATCGTTATGACAGACTCTGCCTTCACGATCGAAAAAAAAATTATATCGTTATGCCGGGATGATAGGCTCTGCCTTCTCCGATCAAATGATCATATGGTAGACTATGTCACCACAGATCATATTTATGGAGTGGGAGATTAAAATTCCCACCTTTGTTTATTTATAATGCAATTGTTTATTTATTTATGCAATGATAGGTTAAAACTCCATCTTGTTTATTTATTATGCACTGGGAGGTTAATACCTCAGGACTACAAAAGTATTAGTGATTATAATTCTACGATGTTTGGATCACATCCAGAATGGTGTTATGTGGAGAAACAATAAGTGATTATGATATGATTGAGAAAACTCTCTCCACATTTCACCCGAGTAATGTAGTCCTTCAGCAACAATACCGGGCGAATAGATATATTCGTTATTCGGAGTTAATGCATGTACTTCTTATTGCATAACAGAATAACAAACTCGTGATGATGAACCATCAAAGTCGTCCAACTGGATCTGCACCATTCCCAGAAGCGAATGCTGCATCATCCAGGTATAATAATTGGGAAGGACGTGGACGCGGACGCGGTTATAACCGTGGTCTAGGTCGTCAACGTGGACGAGGACGTGGTCAAGGACGAGGATACCGTCCTCGTGATTTCCACAATGAAAAAGATAATAAAAATGTCCAAGGAAATGATGAAGGCCGAGAATTTAAGAAGAAAAAAGAAACGGCTCGTTACAGATACGACATGAAGGGACATTGGGCACGTACATGTCGTACACCCAAACATTTAGCCGATCTTTACTGGGAATCACAGAAAGCAAAAGAGAAAGAAAGAGAAACAAACTTTATTTCTGGTGAACCTGAACCTTCGTTTCATGGCCTAAATGATGACACTCATCTAGATGTTACAAATTTTCTAATTGATCCAGAAGAATCAACGGAAACAAAGCGACAAAAAATCGATGTAATATGTTGTCTTCCCGAAGAACACAAGAAAAATATAAAAGTTTAATGTTTGTTATGTTTTATATACTTTTGTGTTTTAATGTTTTGTTGTAAAATAAGTTTTATTGTAAAATAAATAATTTATCACATAAGTGTTTTTGTTTTGATTAATGTTCATTAATGCATCTTTTATGAATATTTTAAATTCAGTTAATGTCAGAATTTGAGACTCAAGATGGAGATATATGTCTGGCAGAAAGTGCGACGACGCACACGATAATTAAAGATAAAAAATATTTCTCCTGTCTCAAAATGAAAGATTCAGCCGGAAGCGTGAGTACAATATTAGGTAATGCAAAAATTATGATGGGCTCTGGAAGAGTCAGTTTTTCAATGCCAAGGGGAACAAAGTTTGAGATAAATGATGCAATATTCCCCAAAGTCTTACATAAACTTGTTGATTTTTAAAGATATTTATATGCTCTCAAATTTACCCTAGAGCTACTCTCTCAAATTAAGAGATCAGTTGTAGTACTTAGGGATCGAATCCACAAGGAAGGGATAGTGACACATCAGTTTTCTAATTTCGAATTAAGCTAAGTAAGAATGTAAAACTAAAAGAAAGAAGGTAATTAAAATCGGTGTAAATTCAGGAGACGAAACGCTAGGTTCAGGGAAATTCTCAGGTGATATAAATTGTAGGTCTAGACAAAATGTTAGGAATTTATTAAGAACTGTTCTAGAACTCGAAACACTAATGTAAAATCAACCAACACTCGCTGCGAAGATTATCTATGTCTAAACCCTAGAATTCCAAATCTCTTTGCAAATTCAAACAATTCAGACAAGCATTAATATCAGGTTCAATTTTTCACAAAATCCCTAAACCAAATCTCTTTGTGAATTGGTATTTTGCTCATCTAACATTAGTTCAGGCAATTAATAATACTCTCGCATCTATTAATCAACCTAAGATCAGATTCTAGGTCGCGAAGCTAGAATAAGCATTAAACACAAATCCAGATGAAGAACTCTAATGATTTTATCCTAACAATTTAATTCGACCTAACAATTCATTAATCACCTTTGAAAAACTTTAAACCTAACAAGCAAACTACTCATACATGATTAATGAAACACAAATCATAATTTGAATAGAAAGCATAAAAGAAATCAATAGAATCAAAGGAGTTCCAAATTTGCTCTGAAGGAGACAAATTCTTCTCTCCAAAATCTCTCTAAAAATCTCTCTCTAAATAATTGTGTGTTATTTTTCTAAACAATGGATGAAAAACTCTATTTATAGGCATAAGTTCTCATCTTCAATTCCTTGGAGGATTAGGAAAAGTCTTGGATATTTCATTTTCTTCAAAATATGGAAACTTCTCGATTCTGGAAATTGGAAATTGGACACTCATCGTGTTTCTTCAATCTGACTTCATTCCACTAATCTCCAAAATGTATCTAAATCTCTAATTTAGCTCCAATTGTACCTGAACCTGCGAAGACTCTATATAGACTCGAAAATAGCAAAAAGACTCTATAAAAACACTTATATCATGGTCTAAAAATGGGTGAAAACCATGATATATCAACTCCCCCAGACTTAGCTTTTGCTTGCCCTCAAGCAAAACAGAAACTGAATATAGAGTCGAAGTTTGAAAACCGAAATATCCAGCTAACCTTCAGAACGCCACAACTCGTTAACACTCTTGAATTCACATGCAGTAGAGCCAACCTTAGGTAATGTTTCAGTGTACTCACCACAAGCTTAGCAATCTCCCACTTTGAATCCAGATCCTTTCCTTAGATAAATTTCGAACTCTAACCTTAGGTATTGCCAAAGAACTTTGCTGATTCTTTTCCTTCCTTAGTGCCTGAACAAGATTCTCTTTGTATAGCTCTCCTATTTTCTTTTCCTTTAGTCAACTGCTGCCCATTTTCAGGGTGTTCTAAGATCTTTTCATTGACTCTTCTTATTCTTTTGAAGTCTCGGGAAGTAGTGCTACTCTCTACTTGTGTTCCTTGTGAGGAGACAGGTTCAAGAGCACTCACTAATATTGTTCCTTGTGAGGAGACAGGCTCATGAGGTTCTTTGCACTATTCCTAGACTTAGACTCTTTTTCTTTTCTCAAGGGAAGATCAAGGAGAGACAGCAATTTTCTATTTGTTCAGACTGAAAGAGGAATCAAGTTCTGCGCGTACCTAGTTCTCATAAGGGGACATGAACTCTCTCTGTTAGATTGATCCACTTGCAGCTTTCTACTTAGTAAGACCTGTAATCAACTACTAAAGCAATGGTCCTTCAAGTGTCAACATTCTGCGGTTAGTTCCAAGAAAAGTTAAAAATTTCAACTGATTTTGACTCAACAAATTTTTTGACTGACTCAAATGACTCTCAAAACAAAACACAAAGTCAGTAATCACCTCCCCCAGACTTAAACAACACTGTCCCCAGTATTATCAAGCCCGAAGTTGGCTAAAAGAAAGATTAGAAACAACATAAAAGACCAGATAGAAGACTTACATTCGTCTGCGCGTGGTGTCGATCGACACTGGTCTATGTCGAGCCCAATGTCGCCTTTTTTTTTTAACTGACTGAAACTATGACTTAGTAAAACCAAAACAAAATAAAAAGAAAAACGTACCTAACAGTGGGTTGCCTCCCACTCAGTGCTCGTTTTCAGTCATCAGCTTGACTGTGTCGAGGTTTAGACGTCTGGTGGATCGGAGGGTGGCATTGAATGCTTTCCAGACGAATCTCTTCTCATCCATGGCGGTGTATAGGCAGTAGGTGCATGATATCGGCCAAGGAAACGAGGAGCAGCAGCAGGGTGGGACATCTTTTCGGGTGGAACACTTCGTTTTCCTGCAGCATTATCGAAAGAAACACCAAGCCTTCTACGAGACTCTCGTGACTTGCATAAGTGTGAAGAAACTTTTGAACCTTTGAAGTTCTTATTGACAAGATCCTGGGGTTTGGAATTCATTCCAGGGAATGCGTACCTTTGCTTCCTTCGAGGTTTCTGACATGTAGGACGTGGAGTCGTTTGTTTGACCAAAGATGATGAACTTGCAGCATTGGAAGCGACTTCTGGTGTTATTCGTGAAGTGTGTTGATCGACACTAATGGTGTCGATCGACACTAACTCTGCAGCTCGAATCTCTGCTCTTTTTCTGCAAGTCAGCTCCGCAATCCTTGTTTCCATGATGAAAACGTCTTCCCTCATCATCTTGTCATTGATTTGAACATCTTCTCAGCTCATAGTCCTGAAGAGATGATCATTTTCACCCCAGTCTTCAAGCTCCACAATTTTCTTAGAATTCTCAGCCAATGCCTCTTGAATAACCAGTTTGTCCTCTTGCTTTTCAGTATTAAGCTCCTTGACATACCCAGCAGTAATGTCTTCCGAATTTTCCATGATTGGACCTTCTTCCACGGGCATCTCTACTGAAAAAGCTTGACCATCAATGGTGGATGGTCCTCTTAATTTGTCCATGTCAAAGTTCATGACAACGTCACCCAAATCAAGCTCCATTTTCCCTCTTCTCACATCAATGATGGCACCAGCTGAAGCCAAGAGTGATCTTCCCAGAATAAGAGGATCTGCAGGTTCTTCATCATACTTCAAAACCACAAAGTCTGTGGGAATTATGCAGCATTCAATCTTCAGGGGAACATCTTCTAAGACACCTTCTGGGAATCTCTTTGATCGATCAGCTAGGATTAGAGAGATTCTGCTTGGCTTGAGATCAGTCATTCCAAGTCTCACAACAACTGAGTATGGTATCACCTAAATCGCAGAGGGAACGAGGAAATCTTCTTGTTGCGATTGAGCAATCTAGCACAAAGTTTCCTGGATCAGGTAACTTCTCTGAAATCCTTTTTTGAATCACATCGCTGACTTGTTCAGAAACCCACACCTTCTTCTTCTTCCTTGGAACTATGTTCAAGATAATTTCATTCATGTCTCTGGTAAGCAATGCGCCTTCCTCAGGACTCACACCATTGACAACCATTCTCTAGACATATCTTCTTAATGCAGGTGAATGTTTGACTGCATTAACTAGGGGTAGCTTAACCACCAGCTTACTCATTATTTCTTTGCATCTGGCTTCCTCTCTCTCCTGTTTAGACCTTCTAGGAGGTATGGGATAAGGTATCTTCGGCTTATACACCTTTTCCTCTTCAAGTTTGGAAGGTTCAGGTCGATCCAACGAAGTCTCAGAAAGGTGTCGATCGACGCTATGGTGATGTCGATCGACACTAGCGCCTTGTGTTGACTCTTTCGCGTCATTTGGACTCGATGTGTCGTGATCTTCAGTGGGTGTCGATCGACACTCTTGAATAGTGTCGATCGACACTGGCTCCGCAGGTACACAATCCCCATCTTCAATGTCTTCAAGCTCCTTGAATTCTTCAGTACTAAGACCTATTTTCTGCACTGGTGGAAAGTTTCTTTCACCCTGAATCGTGATGGCATTCACATGGTGCATCGGATTCACGTCCGTCTTTCCAGGAAGACATCCCTCTTGTCTCTTCAAAGCTCCAGCAGTTTGAGCAACCTGAACATCCATTTTCTTCATATGAGAGTTCAGATTATCGATCTTCCCATTCAAGTCTTGGTACAGTAAATCTATCTTCCCGTTGAAATCCACTGTCATCTTCTGCTGTCCTTCTAGAATTTGCTCTATCATGGATTTCATCTTATTTTCTGCTGGAGGCTTCTGATAGGAAGAAGAACCATAAGTCCTTTGGAAGTTGCTGTTCTGGAATGGCTTCTGGTAAGAAGAACAATAGCCTTGCTGATTGTTGAATCTCTGTCCTTGAAAACCCGCTCCATCGATGTAGTTAACGTCTTCTTCCTCAGGCTCAAAAGTCTCCACTTCTGCAAAGTGAACTTGCTTCTTTCCAACCAAGATGTCCAGCTTCCTATTAACCTCAGCTATTTGGCCTCCTCCATTTGCACCAGAATGTTGTTTCCTCTCAAAGTCTGCATTTTTGGTGTTTTGCAAGAGGCCAAATTCTCTATAAGCACCATTGCGTCTTCTGGATATCTAGTGTTGAAGTTGACATTGCTCGCATCATCTAAAGCCATCTGGTACCTCCAGTAGATTTCTCGGTAGAAGATTCCGAGTAGCTGCGGCTCGCTGAAACCATGGTGTGGACAGTCTCGCTGATAAGCTCTGAACCTTACCCAAGAAGCTTTGAATGCCTCAGTAGGTCCTTGGGAGAACGTAGTGATCTTCATACTTAAATCTACAGACCTTGCATCATCAAAGAAATTGCATAAGAATGCATTCATTGTGTCTTCCCATGTGGTCAAGGATCCTGGATCAAAATGATTAAGCCAGTAAGATGCATCTCCAGCAAGCGAGTAAGGGAAAAGCTTGCAGAAAATATAATCATAGGAAACTCCATTAGCCTTAATGCTTGATGCCAAGTCCTCGAATCTTTCAATGTGGTCCATAGGATGTTCATTGGGAAGACCCTGGAAAGAATGCTGAGCTACAAGTGTGTAGTAGGCAGGCTTCAGCTCGAAATCATTCCTCTGGAACGCAGGAGGACGGATCGCAGCTCTATTCACCAAGTGTTCTTCCACGTCCAACTTCAGCATGTGCTATCTCTTGCTGCGCTTGGTGTCGATCGACACCAAGATTGTGTCGATCGACACCTACTGGTTCGATGACAGCAACTCCATTCTCATCGAGTCTCTGTCCTTGCGCGTTCCTTCTGTTCCCCTCTGCATCAACCAAGTTGCCTTCAGCGTCTCGGATTAGAACCATAAGATCAGCCATATCTGTCTGCGGAGGGTGTCGATCGATGCTATTGGTGCCGATCGACACTCGTGTGATCTTGCGGTTCCTACGTTCGAGACGACCGAGCTCCTGGTTGAGTGCGATTAGTTCCTTGTCCTTGTTGCTTCTGGTAATGCGATTAAGCATGCACATGAAAACAAGAATAAGAAACTAAAATTAGTAACCAAAAACAAAAACAAAAACAAAAACCTAGACAAAATTCTAATACTAGAAATCTGTAGGCAACTAATCTCCTTCCCCGGCAACGGCGCAAAAATTTGATATGCTCTCAAATTTACCCTAGAGCTACTCTCTCAAATTAAGAGATCAGTTGTAGTACTTCGGGATCGAATCCACAAGGAAGGGATAGTGACACAGCAGTTTTCTAATATCGAATTAAGTTGAGTGAGAATGTAAAACTAAAAGACAGAAGGTAATTAAAATCGGTGTAAGTTCAGGACACGAAACGCTAGGTTCAGGGAAATTCTCAGGTGATCTAAATTGCAGGTATAGACAGAATGTTAGGAATTTATTAAGAACTGTTCTAGAACTCGAAACACTAATGTAAAATCAACCAACTCTCGCTGCGAAGATTATCTATGTCTAAACCCTAGAATTCCAAATCTTTTTGCAAATTCAAACAATTCAGACAAGCATTAATATCAGGTTCAATTGTTCACAAAATCCCTAAACTAAATCTCTTTGCGAATAGGTATTTTGCTCATCTAACATTAGTTCAGGCAATTAATAATACTCTCGCATCTATTAATCAACCTAAGATCAGATTCTAGGTTGCGAAGCTAGAATAAGAATTAAACACAAATCCAGATGAAGAGCTCTAATGATTTTATCCTAACAATTTAATTCGACCTAACAATTCATTAATTACCTTTGAAAAACCCTAAACCTAAAAAGCAAACTACTCAGACATGATTAATGAAACACAAATCATAATTTGAATAGAAAGCATAAATGAAATCAATAGAATCAAAGGAGTTCCAAATTTGCTCTGAAGGAGACAAATTTTTCTCTCTAAAATCTCTCTAAAAATCTCTCTCTAAATAATTGTGTGTTATTTTTCTAAACAATGGCTAAAAAACTCTATTTATAGGCATAGGTTCGCATCTTCAATTCCTTGGAGGATTAGAAAAATTCTTGGATGTATCCAAATCTCCAATTTAGCTCCAATTGTACCTGAATCTGTAAAGACTCTATATAGACTCGAAAATAGCAAAAAAACTCTATAAAAACACTTATATCATGGTCTAAAAATGGGTGAAAACCATGATATATCAGATATTCGCAGAAATGGATATCACATAGAAACTATGAATAAAAATGGCATTGAATATCTTTGCATTACATCAGAGAGGAAACATATATTGGAAGAATTGAAAATGTAATCCTCTGGAATATATTGCACAAAAATAAATATGACTGAATCATATGTTACAGTAAACCCGAAGTTTACTAGTACATTCAAAATCTGGCATGAAAGGTTAGGGCATCCTGGTTCAGTCATGATGAGAAAGATTGTGAAAAATTCTAATGGCAATCAGTTGAAAAACGAAAAAATTTTGAAAACTGACGAGTTTTTATGTAATGAATGTTCTCAAGAAAAACTCATTACTCGGCCATCACCAGCCAAAGTTGGGAATGAATCACCAGAATTTTTAGAAAGAATACATGGTGATATATGTGGGCCGATCCACCCACAATGCGGGCCGTTGCGATATTTTATGGTATTAATTGACGCATCCAGTAGATGGTCACATGTGTGTCTATTGACAACACGAAATACGGCTTTCGCTAAATTCATTGCCCAAATAATCAGGTTGAGAGCACAATTCCCTGATTATGCAATAAAGAGAGTAAGATTGGATAACGCTGGTGAATTCACTTCACAAGTGTTTAATGATTATTGTAAGTCTTTGGAAATCGATGTTGAACATCCAGTTCCTCATGTTCATACACAAAATGGCATGGTTACGTTGAGTCATTAATTAAATGGTTGCAATTGATTGCAAGACCGTTAATATTGAGAACAAAGCTCCTAATTAATGTTTGGGGACATGCTATTTTGCATGTTGCGGCACTGATCCAGATACGACCAAGTGCATATAATGAATATTCTCTGTTACAGTTAGTATCTTGCCAAATATATCCCATCTTCGTGTTTTTGGAAGTGCGGTTTATGTTCCTATAGCCCCACCACAAAGAACAAAAATGGGACCACAAAGAAGATTGAGAATATACATCGGTTATACATCACCAAGTATAATTCGGTATTTGGAACCAAAAACTGGTGATATGTTTACCGCACATTTTGCCGATTGCTATTTTAATGAAGATGAATTTCCAGCGTTAGGGAGAGAAATTAAAGAAATTCCTAAGGATATTACATGGTGCACGTCGTCTTTATTGCACCTTGATCTTCTACGAATCAACGTGAGCTGGAAGTTCAGAAAATTGTACATTTACAAAATATGGCTAACCAGTTACCAGATGCGTTCACATATACAAAGAGGGTGACAAATTCATATATCCCCGCTGCCAATGTTCCACCAAGAATTATTGTTCCTGAAGAACAAATTGATGGGAACATAGCAAATGAACCTAAGATTCAGTTGAAAAGGGGGAGACCGATAGGTTCTAAAGATAAATATCCCCCAAAAGAAAAAAAATATGGGAGAACAAAGTAAAAAGGTTCCAGAAGAACCAATTAAAGAAAAATGTCAAGAAGACATAAATGAATGGGTTCCAGAAGAACCACATCTGGAAGAAAGTCGAGAAGATGAAAATGAAATAGAAAAATATGAGATTTCCATCAATTACACCCAAAATAGAGAACTATGGATCAGAGATAAAATAAAAGATATTGATGGAATATTCTCTTTTTCTGTATCTAAAGAGCTTGATCATGAAAGTGATGATCCAGATCCAAGGTCCATATTAGAATGTCAGAAAAGACATGATTGGGAGAAATGGAAGATGGCCATAGAAACAGAATTATTCTCCATCAATAAAAGAAATGTCTTTGGACCTATTATCACAACACTAGAACATGTAATGCCAGTCGGATACAAATGGGTTTCTGTAAGAAAGAGAAATGAGAAAAATGAGGTCACAAGGTATAAAGCCCGACTTGTGGCACAAGGTTTTTCTCAGAGACCGGGAATTGATTATGAGGAAACATATTCTCCGGTAATGGATGCAATAACATTTAGATTCTTAATGAATCTAGCAGCATCTAAAAATCTAGACATGTATCTGATGGATGTTGTGACAGTATATTTATATGGATCACTTGATAATGTCATATATATGAAAATCCCTGAAGGATTTAAAATGCATGAAGCATTAAGCTCAAAATCTAAAAAGATTTATGCGATCAAATTACAGCTATCACTTTATGGATTAAAGCAATTTGGACGCATGTGGTATAATCGCTTAAGTGAATACTTGTTGAGTAAAGGTTACATCAACAATGCGATATGCCCTTGTGTTTTTATTAAGAAAGCTTTATTTGGATTTGTGATCATTGCTGTTTATGTTGATGAGCTTAACATAATTGGAACTCAAAAAAGAGATTGATGATACAAAAATTCATATGAAAGAAGAGTTAGAAATAAAAGATCTTGGAAGAACAAAGTTTTGTCTTGAGCTCAAGATAGAGCATTTGCAAGACGGAATATTTGTTCATCAATCCAATTATACGAAAAGGATCTTAAAACACTTTAATATGAATAAAACGACTTCTTTGAGTACTCCGATGGTCAATAGATCGCTTGAACAAAGATCAATTTCTACCTTGTGAGGATATCGAAGAAATATTAGGTCCTAAAGTACCTTATATTAGCGCTATCGGTGGGCTTATGTATCTTGCAAATTGCACTCGACCGGATATAGCTTTTGCTACAAATTTACTTGCAAGATACAGCTCATCTCCTACTCGCCGACATTGGAAAGGAATAAAACATATATTTCGTTACCTAAAAGGTACGGTTGACTTTGACTTATTTTATTCTAGAAACATCGAGGTTAGTCTGGTTGGTTTTGCAGATGCAGGTTATTTATCAGACCCGCATAAGGCTCGATTGCAAACCGGATACGTTTTCACAATTGGTGGAACTGCGATCTCTTGGCGTTTCCAAAAGCAGACGTTGGTTGCAACTTCTTCAAATTATGCATAAACTATTGCATTACAAGAAGCTTGTAGTGAATGCGTATGACTCAGATATGTGATTCATCACATAAAAAAACAAGCAGAATAGAGACAAAGAAGGAGCCAACAAAAGTGTTTGAATATAATAGTGCATGTGTCGCACAACTCAAAGAAGGTTATATCAAGAACGACCGAACAAAACACATCCCTCCAAGATTTTTCTCCTACACACAAAAAATTGGACATTCAATATGTTCGTTCATGCGACAATGTCGCCGATATATTTACGAAGACGCTTCTTAAACAGTATTCGGAAAGCACGTTCAAATTATTGGAATGCGTCATCTAAGAGATCTATGAATAATATATGATATTCATCATTTCCATTGGGGAGATTACGTCACTGTATTCTTTTTCTCTTGTCGTGATTTTTATCCCATTGAATTTTTACATGATAAGGGTTTTAACGAGGCAGTACGTAATACATCATTAATAATAGATAATAAGGGAGTGTTAAAGGATAATGATTATACATTATTATAATCATATCGAATGTTACCGATGATAAGTTTCACCGACTTACGTTATTAAACTAATCATATATGAAGTCTATAATTAGGACTTCACCCATGTAAAGGATTAAGTTAAGTTGAAAACAAGAAAAGTGATTCTCTCTCTTCTTCTAACATTCGTCTCTCTTTCTCTCTTTACAAAGTTTATAACTATAGTATTATATACATAATAATAAATCTCATCAACACATATAATATATAACAGGAGGCACTTTAATGAAAAGGAGTAAAAAAAGGATATTGCAATAGTGAGATAGTCGAAGGGTGATATTAAGTGTAGAGGTCAGGGAAGACCAAGTGTTTATAAAATATTTTTGAGAAAGATAAAAGTTCTAAGAAGAATACATAAAATAAGACGTCAAAAAATTGGATCCTTTCATTGATGGGAAAATGGTGGTATTTATAGAGGTTACATGGCCTAGGCTGGAATATCAGGTAAACCATTCAGTAGTCGGTCGGATATTGATGAGCACCTCAGATCAAAGCCAATCCAAGAAAAGGAGAAGGAGGTGATCCACATAGCTAGCACCTGTGCTAGAACACACCAAAACCTGTTCCAACAAATTGATTTCCAGAAGCAGTTTGTGCGGGATGGACCAATTGGCGACTCAAGAGAGTTTCAAGCCCAATAAAATCTGGTCATGCTATGAGTCCATCCAGCATGTTTTACTGATCCATCCATGAGCTCATACCAGCCCATACCACGCCAAGATTGGTTCAAATCAATTCATAAACCAGTAACCAAACCGAGAGATATTAAATCGATCAAAAGATGGACAATCCATATTTGACTCAACCCAATGCTATATTTGGAGACCAGGAGATACTCTACTTGAAGTAGAGCATCCTAAGAATGCGATGAGGATCCATATTGGATCATGAGGATCCATTTATGCTCTCACTTTTCTCATATGGATCCATTTCCACCCGAATAAGGATATATGGGCTGTGGGCATGTGTTTGAGGATTCTGGTCTATCAATAAAGAGTTAAACCCATAGCCAACTTGTTCAACAATCTTGATCCATCATAAGAAAGCTATAAACCAAATTATGTCCCATGCCAGTTTGGATCTGACCACTACAGCCGTAAAAACCCGGGTAACTCTAAACAAGTCTATTTCTGAACTTTTCTTAAATATAACAATTAAATGGACTGATATCGTAGAAATAAATTAGTCTCTTCTTTACGTGATCTATGCTTTGGGATTGAGCTTGATTAAGCATGGTAGCATCATTAGTTAACCATTAATCATTCTTAATCAATAACATTTACTTATGATCTATACTTCATTTTAATTGATCCATCTTTGCTTATTTCTTGTTCGGTTAACTTTTGCTTTGACCTTTCCGAAATTCTTTGTTTGGTGTGCTTATTTAGTTTTCTTTTATCATGACTTAAAGTTACAATAATTTAGATTCGTAGTTATAAAACCAAAACCCGTTTGGGTTAGCTTAAGTAGTGCCTTGCATTTTTAACCAAAAAAAAAGGGTAGTGTCTTGCATTCTAAGTGTGTTATTAAACTCTCTTTGTGGATCCAATCCTTTGAATTCTATATCTATAACCATTCACTTCTGGTAGAGAATTAATGGTTTAAACTTATTCATCATCTTATTGATATGTCATGGTTATTACCGGTTTTTGACCATGATGTAAGTCTTATTTATAGAGTCTTTTGGTAGTTTTAGAGTCCTATTAGAGTCTTTGCAGGTTCAGGTACGATTTGAGCATAATTGGAGATTTAGAATCATTTTGGAGCATGGTGGAACAAGCTGCTGAAAAGATGAACTCGGATTTGGAGTTAGATGAACAGTGTCGATCGACACTGTTCATGGGTGTCGATCGACACCACTCGAGCCAAGGCAAAACGCAGTTTTACAAGATTTTGAAGAAAAAAGGAAATTTCCCAGAGAACTAAAGGAATGTTCAGATATGACCGAAGACTACGAGATAATGAAGAGGTAAAGCTTTTGGTGGGAAAAACGTGGAAAGAAGCAAGAGATCTACCTGTGGAAAAAAGAATCAGCCGAGTCAGATGGGCTATCATCCAATGGAGAAAGGAGCAACACCTAAACAACAAGAAAAACATAGAGAGGAATCAACGTGATTTGGAACGGACAATGAGTAGCCCACACCATGATGACACTGCTCTCAAGAACATAAACGAGAGGTTAAAACTGGCATACAAAGAAGAAGAAGAATACTGAAAGTAAAGAAGTAGAGTGCTTTGGCTGAGTTTAGGTGGCAAGAACTCGGGCTATTTTCATGCAATAACTAAAGGAAGGAACACAGTCAACAGATTCTCAGTAATAGAAGATGAAGAAGGGAAAGCAGTTTTCGAGGAACCTGACATTGCTCTGGTGGTTGAGAACTACTTCAAAAAACTCTTCTCTTCAGATGAAGGAGATTGTGAAATGATCCTAAACCAAGCCCTGCAACCAAAGATATCAGATGAGATTAATAAACAACTAATAAGGGATCCTTCAGCAGAAGAGATAAGGAAAACTATTTTCTCTATCAATACATACAAGGCACCAGGACCAGATGATTTCTCAGCTACTTTCTTCCACATAAACTGGACGACATTTGGGGCAGAGATAGTTAAAGAAGTACAAGGCTTTTTCAAAACAGGGATTCACGGGGAAAATACCAGACAGTCTCAGCCTCGTTAAAACGTTAATAGTGTTGTAAGTAGCAAACGATTGTTCAAATTGTTTATATATCCTAAATTCTTGAATCTCATATGTTCTTTCTTTGTTATAGGTCTTGATAAGAATAGACTAAGTGGTGATATTCCTTCAGGTCTTAATAATCTCACAAATCTAAACCAATTGTTAGTTGATTAACTTAAGTTTTGTTCTATGTATTGAAGATAGAAATGAAAAGAAATGAAAGATGTTGCAGGCACTTGGCGAACAACAGATTTACATGTAGACTTCCAAATTTAACCAGCTTGAGCACTCTATATGAATTGTAAGTTTCTATATTTTTCTTCTTTTGCCATCACTACCCCTACAAAACTTTCATTTTTAATCAATCTAATGCTATGATGTGATTCTACTGTGATTGAGATGTGAGCAATAACACTTTGGAATTCTCACATATTCCATCATGGATTTCTTCATTACACATTCTCGCAACATTGTAAGGTCATTCTTCTATATATATCTTATTATATAAATTTTGATGTTTCAGAGTTACTAATTAACATGAATGCGACACATGTTTAAAAAATCTTCACACAAATATATTATATGTCCTTACCTTACTCATTCCATTACTCCTTACTTTACTCCTTAATATATATGTGTACTTACTAAGAACAAATGGGCTTCTCTTTCGTAGAAAGATGGAAGGGATCCAACTTGTAGGTCCAATACCATTCTTCCTCTTCAGTCGTTTTCAGTTGAAGATTATGTGAGTAAAGCAATACATAAAATATACTTTGATTGGGAATACATCTCAAACTTGTAAGATTTGTACTGATGTTTTATTTTTACTTACAGTAACCTAAAGTGCAATAGGTTAAACGAAACCTTGGACCTCAGTACTATTAATAGCAGCATATTGGAGTTTGTGGATTTACAATATAATGATATAACTGATTATATAAACCACCCACTAAACGCATCAAAGTATTGTAAGTATGGTACTCACAAATCAAAATGATTCTTTTTCATCAGTCAAATACTTATGTCCTGTTGATATTTTGACAAATTGGCGAATAATCCAGTATGGTCGGAGGTGGGGAACGAGTTGAAGTATTTATAGTTTAGTCCTACTTTAATTATAGGGAAAGTTACTCATATATCATACAAATTAGTTGATATGACCAGTTACATACAAAACATTTGTTTATTACTATAATATTTCGCCTATATTTTGCATACCCAGCGTGAACTTGTTACATGTTATAGGAAAAAAACATAATTACAATAAATGCCATTATTTTTTAATTACACATTAGAAACAACGCGCCGCCACGTCAGAAATCGCTGACGTGTATTAATGAACTCAGCCGTAAAGCGCTACAGCGGCAATGACGGCTGAGTTACGGTATGCTGCGGCTTATTTAGGGAAAATGGCTGAGTTATGAGCTAACGGCTGACTTACGTGTATAACCTAGCTTGATGTTTCGGCTGACTTAATGAAATATGTCTGAGTTATGAGAAAACAGCTGACTTACAAGCATAACCCAGCCATAAGTTACGGCTGAGTTATAGCCCGATGGTTGATTTGTCAAAATTTGGCTGAGTTATTGTTTCGACACAGCTGAATTAGCTTTCTCTGCCTGACTGAGTTATTGCTTCGTTACGGCTGATTTTCGTGTAAGTGTCATAAATCAGCCGTAATGAGCTGGATTAACTAAAAACTCGGCCTAATTACGGCTGATTTAGTAGCGAAAGATTAATTATCACAATAGCATGCTTTGACGGCTGACTTATTAAACGATACCGCTGAGCTAAAGATTTCTAGTTGAGTTACGACATTAAACGACTGAATTTGGCAGCCGTTTTTTTTGTTTTTTTAATTACTGTAATAGTATTCATGTTACGGCTGACTTAAAGTTTTGTTTGATGGCTGGTTTAAGACAGTTGATTTACGTGTTCGTTTGGTGGCTTACTTGCCACTTTATCAATTAAATAATGACGTCGTATGCATATTTCCATGTCATCATCAACAGAGAATACGAAACGTCGTCTTCGTTTCCCTCGTCGTCGTCATCATATTTCTCGTCGTTGTTGTTCTTCACATCAACAGAGATATCGAGAACTTAAATTTTGAACATCCAACTCGTCATCGTCTTCCTCGTTCTTCTTCATTTTCGTTCATCCTTCTCTGATATATAATTAATCCGGTTTCGGTAATTGTAGTTTCCGGTAATTGGGTAAAGAAACACAAATATATATTTAACACCGACGATAGAGGGTGTAGAGTTATGCAGATAGATGCGAAAACAACGCACAACAAGCTTGTGAAGTTGGTTCTCGATGACTACGAATTGAAGGAGTTGAGCCATCAGGTGAAGCTGAGCTACATGTTCTCGAACAAGGCTATGAAAAATATGTCGCATGATACTCCACCAGTTTATGTCTCCAAGGAATTTGGCCCAAATGACGTCGGTTTCAGAAAGTGAATTCCATTGTTAAACTTCGTTGTACTGTCGTCTTTTCTATGAACTTCTATGTAATGGTGTTTTATCTATCTATGATCATCTTTTCTTTTGACTTTTGATTTCACTTGATTTTAGCATACCCGTGAATTACATTGTTAAACTTGACTATAAATTATTCATAACTTGACTAAAACAACTCAGACAAACCACGAATGAATCTCCGTTAAGACAACTATGTCGTTAGTATAACTCAGCCAAACCACGAATGAATCTGCGTTAAGTCAGCCATGTCGTTAGAATAACTCAGGCAAACCATGAATATGGCATAACTCGGCCAAACCACGAATATGACAGATGTGAATATTTGATACATTCATGTAATTAAACCACTTTAATAAGTTGTAATTAACATTTTTATTCACTTTACCGAATAATGATCATGAAATTAGCTCATGTTTGTACCTTTTAAAACTTATCCAACAAAACGATAAATCTCAAACCCTCTACCCATACATTGTGAAGCTATACTTAGATTCCATTCCTAGACAAACTTACATTAAGGATTGCATGTTATATAATGTGTCAAATTTTCAGCCTCTTTGATTGCAATGACATTGCAAGTTGCATTTAAGTTTTTTTTTTTTTTTTTTTTGGATCTAAACACCACAACATCTTAATCAAACACAAATAGTCATGAATCATATAAGGGATGTCCTTACAAACCAAACACAAAGGGCCAACAGAACATCTACTTATGCATCTACTTATGCATCTACTTATGCATCTACTTATGCATTGCCGATACCGAACAACTTCAAAATCTTTGTTTTCCATCCAAATTCAAATCGTTGTTGTATATCACCATCTCCTGCACATTTCTCGACCCCATGCTTCTCCAATTCTCTACGAAGCTCCATAATTATTGTACTTAGTTGATCGATCACATTTTTCTTCTCCCGGATTTCATCTCGAGATTGAATCAATGCTCTTTTTGGCCATCCTTTCACCTCTTCTTCATCAAACCACCTAAAGTATTTGCAGTGAACTGTCCCACCCTTCTAATGACACACAAATAAGTTTTTTATACAATCACATATGATCCAGACAATCACTCATTCTTCTCCATACCTTGTACAATTCACAGCCGAAGAACATTCGACCCGGGTTTTTATCTGTCCAAGATGTGAATATTTTTGCAGGCAATCGATAATCCCACAATTTAAGACCGCCGAAAGTTCTGCTCCTATTGTTACTAGATGAGCCAAAATTAAATCCATCTAGTAGAAAACAAAAATAAAACCCTTACTCAGCAGAGACAAATTATTTATATGCATATGTCTCTTTGATTATCTACAATCGAAACCTGTTTAAAATGTCGATCGATAGATTTTGTCTCTGTTCTTCGTGATTAGATTCTCGATGCGTGATTGGATCCTCAATTCTGGATTTGGAGCATAAGAAATTTGGGAAAGAAGAAATTTGAAGAAGAAGATGTCGAAGAAGAGAGGTAAATTACTGAGTATTGGGTTGGGTTGGGTTGGGTCAATTAATTAATTTGGGTCGGTTAGGGTTGGGTTCATTTCGTAACTCAGCCGTAACACTGTTGTTGATGATATTAGCAAACCAGCCGTAACACTGTTGTTGATGATATTAGCAAGTCAGCCGTAACTTGACTATAAATCAGCCGGTAAGTATGTTTGTAAACTCCTTAAATCAGCCACAAACGATTATGTTCAAAATGCATTGATAAACCGTAAATATGCCGTAAAGCAAACCGTAACTCAGTCGCAACATAAAACAAACTCAGCCACAGATGCATTGATAAACCATAAATCAGCCGTAAAACAAACTGTAACTCAGTCGAAACATAAAAAAAAAACTCAGCCACAGATGCATTGATAAACCAGAAATCAGCCGTAAAACAAACTGTAACTCAGTCGAAACATAAAAAAAAAACTCAGCCACAGATGCATTGATAAACCAGACACCGAATCGAATAAATCTATCAAATCAGCCACGATATGTAAATCAACGATGGCGAAAATTAGTCGTAATAAGCATCCATAAAAACCCTTAATATCACAACCACAGTTTTCAGAAAACGATTTAAATCACGGGAATCACTTGGAATTAAAAGATTTTTTAAAAAAAGATTCGAACTTACCAGAGCAAGTTTGTTCGTGAAAAAAGGAGAGATTTTTAGCAATGGAAAACGAAGAGTCCACTCTCAAAAACATAGAGTCCCCGCTCGAGTTCGTGAAAAAGGAGATGAAATGCGACGGAGATAAGAGAAGCGGCCGGAAGAGACGATACGACGGCGGAATTAGGGTGCGACTTCGGAATCGCCGAGAGAGAGAGGTTTTTTTTCATATCAAAAGAGAACGATTCAGTTTCTCTCGCTTTTGATCATTAATGACATAACTGTTGTTAATGACGTGGATTTTTTTTATCTTAATGACGTGGATTAAACTAATTTTTCTTTAATCATTTTTTAACTAAAAAAAATCTCTAATTAATCAAAGGTATTAATTGTAATTACACAAGGGCATAAAATATCTAAGTAATTTTTAGAAAATGTAAAATATGCTAGTAATATTCCAACCTTTATGTAACATCTGAGTAATTTTTTCTTAATTATATTCAATTTACGTTCAAATAAGCCATAATTAGTATATTTACAAAAAATAAAAATTCAAACAAGGAAAGTTTTCTAAAATAACATATAAATATATATATATATATATATATTTTTTTTTTTGTCAACAACATAAATACTTAAAACGATACAAAAATCTGAAATATGGTATCAAGTTTATATATAAATTATCAAAAACGTAAAGACTAACATTTTGTGCTAACTTGTCTGCCTTCTGAAACAAGCGATTTTATACTTGTGGCAATTTCTCAATTGCTCATATCATTGCAATACTTGAGATATCTATCCATCTTAGGAGTTTGATGCAAAAGGAATACAAAGTTTTGTATAAGCTAAGCCAAGTTCAAAATTTTAAGTGACAAGGAACTATTAAAAGCAACCATAAGCTAAAAGAGATACTACAAGTCTAAATATATGAATTAGAACCTTAAATTTTACTAATTGCGCACTAATCAAACGATTAACTACTAATCAAGATTACTAATTTACTAAAAACGAAACCTAGGGATGAAATCATTGATTTGGGCATTCAAATGGCCAACCTTGCAATCATTTAAGCAACTAAACAAGTTATCTCTATGCCTAGATCGCTAATAAAGACTAATCCATGATGTGTGATAATAATCCCTTTACTAATCACCTTAATGAACTAATGATGTGTTAGCATTAAAATGATTAACAAACAATAAACATAAGTCTAAATGGCATGATAAACACCCTAGGCAACTAATATCTAAGGCTAGGAATGTATATCTCTTAGAAAAGTGGTTCAAGCATTTCATCAAACACTTGGTGGGTGTATGGAATGCTTATGATCCTAAATAGCAAAAGATTAGCTATTTGGCATTAAGAACACTTTAATAAGAAGAGAGATGAAAGAATCTAACCTAGATTGCAAGATTGAACCATTAGAAAACCCTAAATCTAACCCATCCCAAGTTCCTAAGAGACTACTCACTAATCATCATTAAGCCCATCAAATCCATGATAAGAGATAAGCAAAACATGATTTGAGAAGAGATAATAAGAAATCCAAGAGAGTTTTTGTATTAAACTTAAAAGATCCAAGTAAATACAAGTTTTCTCCCAAAGAGGCTAAAGTTTAAGCTAAGAACAATAGAGAATAAAAGTTAAGCAAGAAATTAGGTCTTTTGAGTATTTATAGGGGGACCCAGAAAAAGTGAAGACAAAAAAACTCGTTTGTGTTCGTATCGACGTAGCTGGTTGATATAGCACGTCGATACGAACCTCGGATATCCCGTCTCGACGTAGCACGTCGATACGCTTGGTCGGTACGGCTTGAGACTTCTCCTCTAGCGCTCTTATGTTCGTCTCGACCAAGCTAGGTCGATACAGCTGGTCGAGACGAACCTCGGGAAAGGGTGTATCGGCCTGGCTAGTCGATACACTACGTCGATACAGACCAAAGTTTCTTCTTTAGGTCTCTTCCTTCTCTTCAAGTGACTTCTTGCCTTTCTCCTTGCAATGCCATCCTTCTCCAACTTCAAGCATGCCTCCATAGCATCTATATTACATGATAAAGACTCCAAAAGTGCCAAAATATGCAAAGACTATGCAAGGACATCCTAGACTACTAGATGAATGAAATGTGATGCCAAGATGCCTAAATGAGTTCCTAAATGAGGTGAAACTTACACTAAATGGAGGAAATATGATGCAAAATATAGACATATCAACTCCCCCCAACTTGCCTTTTGCTTGTCCCCAAGCAAATGAAACACAATCTAAAAAGAGGTTTGAAGGTGGGAGCTCAAATCCAAAGGTGTCAAGCAAATAAATCAACTCAATGGTCCTAGTTCTTAATTCTAGGATGCTCTTGATGCAAACTCTACTCCAAAAGGTCTAGACATACCCATACTCATTCAAGTGAACCCAAGCCTCAACCTACACATGCATTCATTTTCACCAACTCTTTAACATTCATTAAGTAGTAACCATGGATCATGAATCATGCAATGCTAGTGAACTCGTTTGGTTTTGGGCAAGGTTTTGAGATGAAAATGATCTCAACTTCATGGGGTTCCAATGCTATGGGATCTCTCAATGAACAAGTGAACTTTGGCAAAATGCTAAGAGTAAAAAGAAACTTATGCATACAAGGACAAACTTCCATCTACCCTTTGTAACACAAATGTTTTCACTCTCATTTTCTTTTAAGCTCACTCACCAAGTCCAGCCTAGGCTACCCATTACAAGGCATTGTGCCATACCCACAAGAAGTTAGAACATTTTTCTTTTTCCTTTAAGCACTTAGGGAAAACATCTTCTACAATTACAAGTGTTGGCACACTTTCACTTCAAGCTCTTTTCTTTTACACTTTGCTATCCTCTTTCTTTTCTTAACTTAGCCATAATTTTTTTTCTTTTTCTTTTTCTTGGCTCCTTTACTTTTCATTTCTAGAGGATTTTCTTTTGAACACTTAGAGCATAATACACTTGGCCAACACTTGTCACAAAATTTTTATTTTCCCTTTCTCACCATCACAACTTTGTAAACTTCCTTTTTAATTAAATGTCAAACCACAAGCCCTACCCAAGAAGCCTAACCTATCACCTAGCTCATTGTTTCGAGCTAGCTACATGGAAGCCTATCCTTGTCGCTCTAAACTCAACACTTTTTGCTAAGTTCACAAGAAGAAAAAGGCCTAATGCAATCAATAAGGTAGATGTCTCAAAGAAAGCTTAGCTAGGGTGCTTGATTCTAACCGCTATAAAGATGAGAGTCGGCTATTTGGGTTAACAAGAGTGGCAAAAGGAGAGAAGATAACCCAAATATGTATATGGTATCCACAAGTTCTCTAACAATGCATGACCATGATAATTGTTTATTCAAATTAAGTCCAAGTTCAAGAGAGTTGGTTTCTATTCAAAGCTTGCTTCAATTTAGACTTGAGTTTCAAATGGTGAGGTCCAAGTAGGGTTCATCTTTACTTTCAAAGTTTGCACATCAAGCATCAAAGAACTACTAACTAGGGCTTTGAACTAATTCATGAGCCTAACACCTTACAAGGAAAATCTATCATTGCCCCCTATGCAAGAATGCAATCCTATATGAAAGCTAGACTCAATCCTACTTATGTGACAAATGCAAATGCAACTACATGCTAGTTTTTTTGAAATTTTTGAATTTTTCTCATTTTTTTGGTTTTTCTATGCCATAGATGAATGCATGAGATTCTAATATGCATGACACTCTAATATGCATGATAGAGGAAAATAAGATCACAAAGCACAAAGTCAAATACACCATACTTCTCCAAGCTTGGAGAAGATTTCAAAATGCAAAAATAAAAACTAAATGGTATTTACAATGGTTTGGAGTTATACCTTAATCAGAAACGAGTGGAGGAGGAGGAGTACGACTCCATGGAGTATGATGGATTGCTTGACTGAGGGGTGGGAGATCTCATAACCCGCTTCTCGCGCCTACGAATCTCATAGGAAGAAGGCCGCGGTTCATCTTCTTCTTCCGTTGCACTCGGCATTCCTTGGAAGGAATGGCGCCTCTCTTCCTTGTGGCTGTCCCCCTCTTCATCCTCATGTTGTTCTTCTTGATGCCTTGAGGAAGAAGAGCCTCCAACCTTAGCCTTGAGCTCTTTGATTTGCTCCTTCATCCCTTTGACAGTCTTCACAAGCTTCCTAATGGTCCTATCTTGCCACTTGTTCCATCCTTGAAGGAGCTTGATGTGTTGGTGAGCTGTCCTTGAAGGTTCTCATTGGTTGGTGCCTTCATAAGGCACAAAGCTGTATCTCTCACTGCCATAGACTGGAGGTGGCTGAAATGGTTCAAAATATGTGTCCCATGGAGCTACCGGGAAGGTTTGAATGTCGCCTAGTTCCTCATCGAATGGAGTGAAGACACATTAGCTCTTTCCCGGAGACTTGTGAGGTGAGTGCAAGGAATCCGGATTGTCCCTTCCTTAAGCCTTGAGACATTGAACTTGTAGCGGTATCCACTCCCTTCCTTAATCAAGAACTGGGCCTTAAGGATATAGGTGGAGTCTAAATACTGTTTTTCAGCCGAGGGCTCTCCCAAGCTAACCTCAACTCCCTCAAGAATTGGTGTGATCATGCCTCCAATGGTGAGCTGAGGAGTGTGGTCTCTCTTGTTTGTTGCCCATCCTCGGAAACTTGCCGCATGAGCCACCCGCAGCTGCACCATTCCATTTCCCATTGCATCAACTCTCAATGGGGTTTTGACATCAAAGAAACCGATGATGTTCTTGAGCCCAACATTAAGCATCTCCCATTCTTCTACAGCCACATTTCCTGTCTCTTTCTTTGAAAAGAAAGTGTGAGCCAAGACCTTATGGGCATACCGGATTGCGGGATGTCGGATCATGGAGCTCTTAACTTTCCCGGGCTTGTAACTCCCACAGCTAATCATGTTCCACAGCTTTTGCACCTCTACTCTTGAGACGTCCAATCGGGAGCCTGCGCCTCTTCCCTCATCAAAGCCAGGTATCTCGCTCAGCCTCTTGAACCCCATCTTGTATGATTTGTTCCTAACCCAAAACTGAATGAAACCGAATCCATCCCTTTATTCATCCACTTTACCCGACATCAAAGTCGTCACCTTTGATATGGGTCAAATTTACCCTAAAGCAACTCTCTCAAATTAAGAGATCAGTTGTATTACTTAGGGATCGAATCCACAGAGAAGGGATAGTCACACAGCAGTTTTCTAAATTCGAATTAAGTTAAGTAGAAATAATTAAAAGTAAAGACAGCAGGTAACTAAAACGGTGTAAGTTCAGGAGACGAAACGCTAGGTTTAGGGAAATTCTCAGGTGATCTAACTTGCGGGTCTAGACAGAATGTTAGGAATTATGAAGAACTGTTCTTGAACTCGAAACACTAATGTAAAATCAACCAACTCTCGCTGCGAAGATTATCTATGTCTAAACCCTAGAATGCAAATGTCTTTGCAAATTCAAACAATTCAGACAAGCATTAATATCAGGTTCGATTGTTCACAAAATCCTAAACCAAATCTCTTTGCGAATAGGTATTTTGCTCATCTAACATTAGTTCCGACAATTAATAATACTCTCGCATCTATTAATTAACCTAAGATCAGATTCTAGGTCGTGGAGCTAGAATAAGCATTAAACTCAAATCCAGATGAAGAACTCTAATGATTTTATCCTAACAATTTAATTCGACCTAACAATTCATTAATCACCTTTGAAAAACCCTAAACCTAACTAGCAAACTACTCAAACATGGTAAATAAAACAAACATCATGAATAAAGAAGAATGCATAAAAGAAATCAATAGAAATAAAGGAGTTCTAAATTTGCTCTGAAAGAGACAAATTCTTCTCTCTAAAAATCTCTCTCTATAATATTGTGTTGTATGTCTAAACAATGGCTGAAAAACTATATTTATAGGCCTAGGTTCGCATCTTCAATTCTTTGGAGGATTAGAAAAAGTCTTGGAGATTTCCTTTTCTTCAAAATATGGAAACTTCTCGATTCTGTAAATTGGAAAACCTGGTGTCGATCGACACTCATCGTGTTACATTTCATGACTTCATTCCACTAAGCTCCAAAATGTATCCAAATCTCCAATTCATCTCCAATTGTACCTGAACCTATAAAGACTCTATATAGACTCGAAAATAGCCAAAAGACTCTATAAAAACACTTATATCATGGTCTAAAAATGGGTAAAACCATGATATATCAACTCCCCCAGACTTAGCTTTTGCCTGCCCTCAAGCAAAACAGAAACAATGTATAGAGTCGAGGTTTGAAAACAGAAACTTCCAGCTATCCTTTAGAACTCCACAACTCGTTAACACTCTTAAATCCACATGCTATAGAGCCAACCTTATGTAATGTTCAGTGTACTTACCACACGCTTAGCAATCTCCCAGTTTGAATACAGATCCTTTCCTTGGTAAAATTTCGAACTCTAACAGTGGTATTGCCACATAACTTTTCTGATTCTTTCCCTTCCTTAGTGCCTGAACAAGATTCTCTTTGTACAGCTCTCCTATTTTTCTCTTCCTTTAGTCAACTGCTGCCCATTTTCAGGGTGTTCTAAGATCTTTTCATTGACTTTTCTTATTCTTTTGAAGTCTCGGGAAGTAGTGCTACTCTCTACTTGTGTTGCTTGTGAGGAGACAGGTTCAAGAGCACTCACTAATATTGTTCCTTGTGAGGAGACAGGCTCATGAGGTTCTTTGCACTATTCCACGAGTTAGACTCTTTTTCTTTTCTCAAGGGAAGATCAAGGAGAGACTGCAATTTTCTATTTGTTCAGACTGAAAGAGGAATCAAGTTCTGCGCGTACCTAGTTCTCATAAGGGGACCTGAACTCTCTCTGTTAGATTGATCCACTTGCAGCTTTCTACTTAGTAAGACCTGTAATCAATTACTAAAGCAATGGTCCTTCAGGTGTCAACATTCTGTAGTTAGTTCCAAGAAAAACTGAAAATTTCACTGATTTTGACTCAATAAAACAAAGTTTTTGACTGACTCAAATGACTCTCAAAACAAAACACAAAGTCAGTAATCACCTCCCCCAGACTTAAACAACACTGTCCCCAGTGTTATCAAGCCCGAAGTTGGCTAAAAGAAAGATTAGAAACAACATAAAAGACCAGATAGAAGACTTACCTTTGTCTGCGCGTGGTGTCGATCGACACATAGTGGTGTCGATCGACACTGGTCAATGTCGAGTCCAATGTCCTTTTTTCAACTGACTAAAACTAGGAATTAGTAAAACCAAAACAAAATAAAAATAAAAACGTACCTAACAGTGGATTGCCTCCCACTTAGCGCTCGTTTTCAGTCATTAGCTTGACTGTGTCAGGTCAGACGTCTGGTGGATCAGACGGTGGCGTCGAATGCTTCCCAGACGAATGTCTTCTCATCCAAGGTGGTGTATAAGCATTAGGTGCATGAGAGCGACCAAGGAAATGAGGAACATCAGCAGGGAGGGACTTGAGTTCGGGTGGGATACTCCTTTTTCCTGCAGCATCATCAAAAGAAACACCAAGCCTTCGACGAGAATCTCGTGGCTTGCATAAGTGTGCAACAACTTTTGAACTTTTTAAATTCTTATTAAGATGATCAGGAGGTTTCGAATTGAGTCTAGGGTGTGCGTACCTTTGCTTACTTCGAGGTGTCTGGGCAGAAGGACGTGGAGGCTTCGGCTTGACCAAAGATGACGGACTTGCAGCATTGGAAGCCACTTCTGGTGTGATTCGTGAAGTGTGTCGATCGACACTGAGTCAGTAGCTCGAATTTCTTCACCTTTTCTGCAGTTCATCTCTGCAATCCTTGTCTCCATGACAAAAACGTCTTCCTTCATTGGCTTGTCATTGATTTGAACATCGTTTCTGCTCATAGTTTGGAAGAGATGATCATTTCCACCCCAGTTTTCAAGCTCCACAACTTTCTTAGAATTCTCAGCTAATGCTTCTTGAATAACCAGCTTGTCCTCTTGTTCTGCAGTATCAAGCTCCTCTCCCGCGATCACAGCAATGCAAGAGATGTGTTTGGAAGTTCCAGTAGTAGGGATAGCTTTGTAGAACACTTCTTTGTCAACATTAGAGAAAGACATTCTCTTATTAGGCATGTCTGCAATAGCTCCTACCGTGGCCATGAATGGTCTTCCAAGGATGAATGGTATGCTAGACGTTCTGCTTACTTCCACAACCTAAAAATCAGTTGGAACTAGGCAACTCCCAACTTTGACAAGTAGGTTTGGAATTGTACCATACGAGACTGCGGTAGAAGAATTGACAAATTCAAGAGTCATGCTTGAAGGGTGAATGTCAGCAATCCCCAGCCTCTCTGCAATGTCATTTGTCATGAGGTTCACGCTTGCTCCTGAATCGCAGAGGGATTGTTTAAACTCAACTCTACCAATGGAGCATGGAACCATAAACATCCCAGGATCTTCAACCTTAGGCAGCTGCTTCATTGGTGGTGGTGTTTCCCTTGCTTTGTGAAAGAATTCTTCCATCTCTTCAAAGGTTTCTCTGTTATTCTGGAAGAAAGCACACAAAGGATATCTCTCATAAGCCTCATCAAAGGAGAGCTCCTTAGGAATCATTTCCACCTTCTTGTTGAAGGCAGCTAGTTTCTCTGGACTAATGGGCGGCCTTATGTGTTTGGGTAGAGGAAGATTGGGAACCTTGGCCTTGTAGACTCTTTCCAATGCGACCTGTGAAGCTTAGGTGTGTCTGTCAAAGTCCGGGAATGGTGTCAAAGTGGGCCTTGTACACGTTTGTGTCGAGGGTGCTGTGTTGATCGAGCTTTATTTGTCTGATTTCTTTTCGAGTGTCGATCAACACACAGTAGTGTCGATCGACATTGACTCCGCAGCAATTTCTACATCTTCAAGCTCCTTGAATTCTTCAATACTTGGCCCACTTTTCTGCACAGGCTGAAGGTTCCCTCCATTCTGGATCGTGATGGCATTCACATGGTGTCTCGGATTCGTGTCCGTCTTTCCAGGAAGAAATCCTTCTTGCCTACGAACAGCTTCTTCGGTTTGAGCAACTTGAACATCCAGCTTCTTCATGTGAGTGTTTATGCCCTCAATCTTTCCATTCAGGTTTATGCCCTCAATCTTATTGTCTTGCTCAGGAGGCTTCTAATAGGAAGAAGAACCATAAGTTTTGTTGAAGCTGTTGCTCTGAAAAGGCTTCTGGTAGGAAGAACCATAGCTTTGCTGATTGCTGAATCTCTGTCCTTGAAAACCAGCTCAATTAATGTAGTTAACTTCATCTTCCTCAGGCTCAAAAGTCTCTACTTCATCAGCAAAATGGACCTGCTTCTTTCCTATCAAGATGTCCAGCTTCTTGTTGACTTCAGCAATTTGGTTTCCTCCAGCTACTCCTGCGTTTTGTCTCTCTCAAAATCAGCATTCTTGGTGTTGTTGCTAGAGGTCAAGTTCTCTATAAGCTCTATTGCGTCATCTGGAAATCTGGTGTTGAAGTTCCCATTGCTTGCAGCGTCTAAGGCCATCTGGTATCTCCAGTCGATCCCGCGGTAGAATATTCCGATAAGCTGCGGCTCGCTGAATCCATGATGTGGGCAGTCCCTTTGGTAAGATCTGAACCTCACCCACGAAGCTTTAAATGCCTCAGTAGGTCCTTGAGAGAATGTAGTGATCTTCATTCTCAGCTCCTCCGATCTCGCATCATCAAAGAAATTGCAAAGGAATGCATTCTTTGTGTCTTCCCATGTGGTTAAGGATCCTGGTGGCAACTGCTTCAGCCAGTATGATGCATCTCCAGCAAGCGAATAGGGGAAAAGCTTGCGGAAAAGATAATCATAGGTCACTCCATTAGCCTTGATGCTTGAAGCTAAGTCTTCGAATCTCTCTACGTGGTCCATGGGGTGTTCAGTGGGAAGACCATGGAAAGGGTGTTGAGATACGAGCGTGAAGTAAGCAAGCTTTATCTCGAAGTCATTCCTCTGGAATGCAGGAGCACGGATCGCAGCTCTATTAGCATAGAACCGGTCTGGGCGGTTGTACTCGCCTAATGTTCTTCCACGTCCAGCTTCTGCAGGTGCTTGGTGTCTTGCTGGTTCGATTATGATGGCGCCAGCCTCATCAAGTCTCTGTCATTGGGCATTCCTCCTATGCCCCTCGCCATCAACCAAGTCACCATTCTCGTCGCGGATCAAAACCATAAGTCCAGCCATCTCTGGTCGCGAAGAGTGTCGATCAATGCTAAGTGTGTCGATCGATGCTTTTGGTCGGGTGTCGATTGATACTCTTTGTGTCGATCGATGCTCGGGCAGATCGACGGTTCGTACGTTCAAGACGAGTGAGTTCCTGGTTGAGTGCGATCAATTCTTTTTCCTTGTTGTTCCTGGTACTGCGATTGTGCATGCACCTGAAACACAAAGTTAAGAAATTGAATTAGTAACCAAAAACAAAAATTAAAAACAAAACCTAGTCAAAATCCTAATATTAGAACTCTGTAGGCAACTAATCTCTTTCCCTGGCAACGGCGCCAAAATTTGATATGGGTCAAATTTACCCTAAAACAACTCTCTCAAATTAAGAGATCAGTTGTATTAAGGGATCGAATCCACATAGAAGGGATAGTCACACAGCAGTTTTCTAACTTCGAATTAAGCTAAGTAGAAATAATTAAAAGTAAAGATAGCAGGTAACTAAAACGGTGTAAGTTCAGGAGACGAAACGCTAGGTTTAGGAAAATTCTCAGGTGATCTAAATTGCGGGTCTAGACAGAATGTTAGGAATTATGAAGAACTGTTCTTGAACTCGAAACACTAATGTAAAATCAACCAACTCTCGCTGCTAAGATTATCTATGCCTAAACCCTAGAATTCCAAATGTCTTTGCAAATTCAAACAATTCAGACAAGCATTAATATCAGGTTCGAATGTTCACAAAATACTAAACCAAATCTCTTTGCGAATAGGTAATTTGCTCATCTAACATTAGTTCAGGCAATTAATAATACTCTCGCATCTATTAATTAACCTAAGATCAGATTCTAGGTC
>JAHZTW010000001.1:59276525-59348746 GCA_020283515.1 Alliaria petiolata
AATTGTTAGAATTTGCAAAGAGATTTGGGATTCTAGGGTTTAGACATAGATAATCTTCGCAGCGAGAGTTGGTTGATTTTATTGTTGTGTTTCGAGTTCAAGAACAGTTCTTCATATCTCCTAACATTCTGTCTAGACCTGAAATTTGGATCACCTAAGAATTGCCCTTGCCTAGCGCCTTAGTCTCCTGATTTTAAGAACCTATTTCGTGATACTCGTTTATTTAATTGCCTCGTTTTACTTTTATCTGATTTGACCTAGCATAATTTGAACCTAGAAACTATAGCGTAGCATCTACTTTCTTTGGGATTCGATAACCCCTTATACTTCAATTGCATTGTTATGCACTTGCAGAATTGTTTTATTTGGGTAAAACTTTGACCCTATCAAGTTTTTAGCGCCGTTGCCGGGGAAGTAATAGCTGCCTACGGAATCTAGTATTGGGATTTTGACTAATAGAAGTAATAGAAGTAATAGCTGCCTACGGAATCTAGTATCGATCGACACCCTGCGCAGACAGAGATGGCTGAGTCTGTGATTATAATTCGTGATGAGGCTGGTAACTTCACAGATCTGGACAACAATAAGAGAAACAATCGTGGCCAGAGACTTGACGATAATGGAGCTGTTATCATCGAGCAACCAATTCAAGCCGCACATGTAGACATTGGACGCGGAAGAACACTTGGTCAATACAACAGATCAGACCAGTTCTATGTTAATAGAGCTGCGATCCGTCCTCCTGCATTTCAGAGGAATGATTTCGAGCTGAAGCCTGCTTACTACACACTTGTAGCTCAGCATCAAATGAGCGAGAAAGAGAGAAAGAGGAACACGAATAATTTAATGACACCAATCATTCTGAAACAATAACTATGAAGACCACACACTTTTCTATCCACTTCATGATGATGTCTCATGTGGTTTAATAAATCCATCCCGAACCGAAATGAATGGTTAAAATTTAAGTTTCTTTTTACTAAAAACAAAAATCCTAATAAATTTTGGTAAAGAGCTGAAACCAAACGGAAAGTCCAAATTAAAGACTTTTCCAACANGAATTTATTATATAAATTATTTATTATTAAATTTGCGACGGCGTTGCGACGTCAAATTTGCGACGGCGTTGCGACGTCAAATTTGCGACGGCGTTGCGACGTCAAATTTGCGACGGCGTTGCGACGTCAAATTTGCGACGGCGTTGTGACGTCAAATTTGCGACGGCGTTGCGACGCGCCTGATTTGCGACGACGCGTATTCCGACGCAAATGTGTCGCAAATTTGCGACATATTTGCGGCATATAGGATTTGCGACGGCAGTATTGCCGTCGCAAATTTGCGACGGATTTGCGATTAATATTCTCCGTCGCAAATTTTGCGTCGGATTTGCGACGAAATTTAATTTGCGGCTAACGATTAGCGACATTTTGGTCGCCGTCGCAAATCCTCAGTTTTCTTGTAGTGATTGAATGAATATTACAAAATCTTAGACTCCTTTCTATAAGCTTCCGATCTGTGACATTTCAGTACTAATTATAGCAAAGCACTATATCCCCTCCAAAATTCTTTAGATTTTTCCTATCACTTTAACAACCAAAGTAACAACGAAATGGATATCCAGATGCAACTCCAAGATCATCACTGTGATGCAAAACCGGCACATCTTGCTTGTGCCTAAACCGTTCAATACTTTGATCTCACACTCTTCTAAAACATAGCAAAACGTGTTCTTCGCAAAGAAGGAGGACTAAATCGCTGTTTGGGTGTACAACGATCTAGTCATCTCCCCTGAAGTCGATGCCATCATGAAACGTCTCGTGGATTCCACGTTTTCGTTTAGAATTCCCATCATGAACCTTGCCTTCGACGGTTACAAAACGTTGCTGTTTCCGTTCGAAGGCGTCAAAGGGATGGGATGTGAAGGAAAGCCTATAACAACTTGACATTCCTCACAAGCTTTCGCTTAAATGGTTTATAGGGTTCTTGAGATCTTGGCAACCCTCTATGAAAGCTAAAGAACGAGTTGTTGAGCTTGTGACTGAAGATTTGATCAGTAAGTTCGAAGAAGCTTGGGGTGATGATGATGATGTTAAGAATATTTTCTACAAAGCTCATATGATGTTAAGGCTTACTGTGCCTACTCTGCGAGGAAGAACACTTAGATATATACCTTCTGATGGACAAAAACCGTTTACTGAATCTGTTGAAGGCTATTGCCAATAACTCTATCGAGAATGTACACATGTGGTCATATATTTATCTGTATGTCATTGAAATGATGGTTATGTGAAATACAATAAAGAACAAATCACTCATGGCTTTGATCTTTAGACAGTATCATAAATTATATAATTCATCCGAAACCATACTCTGAGATATTAGCTCTTTGTCTGGCCTTAATTCAGAAAGGCCTTCCCTGTCTCTAGTTGCAATTTTTTTAGATTGTGTCATCTGATATCTCCTGCTTTTGATGCTTGTCACTTTCTTAATAGAATCTGAAGATTTGAATTTTTCAGGAACTTTATTCTCGCAGACAGTTAAAAAGAAAATGATACAAAATTAGGCTTGTCTTATAGAAAAGTCAAGAAGTTTTTTCCTGATTGGACCAATTCGGTAACAGAGAGATGGTAGATGATTGAATTGAAGTGGCTTGATTCAATTAAAGAGAGTGATTTTTAGATGATCAAAGAAACACGATAAACTATATGAAATATCCCAAATATCATATAAAAAGAAGCCAATAATTAGTAACAAACTATATGTTCTTAATCTAAACACACAACAAGCATGCATTAGAGGTTGAAAATGAATGATGAATTCAAGTCTCCAAGTGCATGACACATCTTTGATTTTTGGCATGAATTGGTGAAAACGAAAAAACGTTGATGGTTAACTACTTCATATCTTAATGTTTTCAATGTATCCCCACCATTCATGTTTAAATCCGCATGTTGCAAGTTGTTGACCAAAAAAGGAAAAATAAAACTACTATCTGATGCGGTCGTGGCAGCATAGGATCATCAACCTGTTGGAGAATTTGTGATTAAAAGCAAAATAAACTGAAATTAGCTCTCAAAATAATAAGAAGAAGAAAATCTCAATTTAACTAAAACATAATGGTAAATTTCCTAATTTGGCGTGAGTATCTCCATGTGCAAGGAACATATTTTATTAATCCACCATATGATTCTAACGTGACTTCTTCTTCTCCGTGTCTTCTTCAATTTTCCATTTCTCTCTCTTTAAGGCTCATCTCCACAATTGCACAACCAGCAACACCTTCTTCGATTTGTGTTTTCACTTTTTCGGATTGAATCAGAGCTGATGGTGAGATCCCAACACAACCATCAACCTTCATTATGGTCTTGGAGTTCCATTGGAATGATCCACTTGGCTTGGTCGCGGCCAAAATTTCCTCACGGGTGATCTCTGAATTCGACTCGACCTCATGGGGATACTTCTCTGCGTCCCCACAGTAATCCTAGTCCATTCCAAAACAAAAAAGATTAATTTGTCAAAAATAAATTATGCAAGTGTGGTGTATAGAATCATGCCAAGAAACAATTTCTTCATGGCTTCGCCTAAACTTACTTGATCCGCATGCATGTTTCTCACAAACTTCTTGAACATATGGTAGTTTTCTTCATTTTTTTTATTGAAGATAGTTTCGGACAATCGCAGGTACATGAAACTGTTCAGTTTGATGAAATTGGGTTTATCCTTGTCGTAGAAACCATCCGGCCTGGCATTAAAAAGAACTTGGTTGTAACCTTGGGCATCTTCAATCTCCCATGTGTTTCCACCGATCACTTCTATGCCTTCTTTCCATGCTTTGCTCATGACCTTAATTAATCAAACGCCAAACCAAACCAAAAAAGATAAAAATTTAACTAATAAAAAAAAACCTTTGCGATTTGGAAACTCCACTTCTGTTATGTGTTCTTATGTAACAAAGTCTTTTGGTAGGTGTACCGCTTTAACAAGATCATGGGGAGCAGAGGAGGCTTCATTTGGCGGGTTGGGATTCTTCATCTCAAGACAACTAAAGTTGAGAAAGCAGTTGCGTTTGGAGAGCATCCGGGCGATGGGACGGTAGCCATCCCTGTCATAAATGTTATAATATCCGGCAGTCAGTTCCGCCGCGTGGCTGAGATTGTTGTACCACCAGTGGACTCCTGAAACCTACGGTGTTCACACAAAACGAAATTATGATAGACTATCAAGACCCTAGCTAGAATACTTATATATAGTATCTAGTACCTTGGCAACCAAGTCAACTTTGAGGCCAGTGAAAATCTTGTTGGCTTCTCTTAGGATCTGATCGCCATGTAAAATGAGCTTCGTGGAGTACCATTCCAAGAAGAACTTTCCCTCCGGCTTGGTGTATGTCCCCTTTTCTTTGAAAAATGCAGTTTCTTCCGGCTCGCTCTTGTAATCTCCAAACTCTTTTGTCAAAAGATCCAAATTCTGGTGTCCTTGCTTCTTTGCCGCATCATTGAAATCTTTCTTTAAGTATTCGTCGTAGCACTGGAAGTAATTAACTAACTAATAGTTCAGGGTTGAATATTGACTAGATTTGATGAATCCTCTTGTATATATTATTATTACAAACCTGAAATTCCCCGATGCCGGGATATGTCCACCTTTCATCTGTTGGGAAAGAAGGGTAACAAAGTTCTCCATTGGGTCCTAGGCCGACTTGGATGGCCACTATCACGCCGGATTCTAGGAACTCTTTCATTTCTTTTCGGAAGTTACTCATGTAGTCACTGTATATCTGATGATTGGAATATATATATATATATATATATATATATATAAGATTATTAGTGGAAAGAAACTATAGGGATGTTGTTGTGATATCAGACTGATTTTGGAGCACTCTGTCGGTCTAACCAAAACATTTAACGCGACTCTTGCGTTTGGTAATGCCAAATAAAGAAAAAGTTCTTATATATTTTCCCTAATAACTATATATCGTCTATTGGTTTTGACTAGTCTAGTTAGAGTCGTATTAATCCGACTGTTACACCATTCAATATTACCTGTATCGCAGTTCGTTTTCCACCATTTTCATCATCGAAGAGGGGTTCATTATCAACCCCAAGGCTGAGGCACCCTTTGTTTCGAAAGCCTTTGCTGTCGGTGTAGTAGATATCGGGTTTGTCTTGGCCAGTTTTGAGTACCCATTTTGGGAGAGAGGTGGTTTTTTTGTTTCGGCTGCTCTCGTGAAAAGACATGATGGCATAGATCTTGAGCCCCAAAGACTGGATCGACTTGAACAGCTCTTTGTAAGCATCCCATTTATATGACTTGGGCCCTTTTGACTCCACGATCCCCCACCACACGTCGACCATCACGCCGTCGATGCTGGCCTCGTTCCTGAGACGACGCAATTGCGCTATTGTAGTTTTCGTTTCCGCGTTTTTCCTATCTAAAGCCACCACTCCAAACTGCATCAAAGTCCCAAAGTTGTATCATAAAATTGCTCTAACAATACATGAAGGTAGCGAAAGGCCACTAAAGTTTATCCCCACACATTACCTTCCCTGATGTTATCGTATAACACACAATAAAACAGTAGAAAACCTAATAATTAATTCCACTCGGCTTCCCTCCTTAAGCTTATTTAGATATATGCATGTTTTCTTTTTTCCGATTAGCCAATTGATCCCATTCTTTTTTTCTTTTCTTTTTGATATGAATGCTTTCTGTTTGTTGTCATTAAAAACGGTTTTAAAACTAAAGTTGGTATGTAATCGAAGACTTACAAGAGGAAGCAAAACGTAGACAGGAACATAGTTGAGAAGAAGTTTTTCCTCTCGATTGTTTTCCTCTATTCTTTTATATAATTCAGAGCAAGATTTGTTTTTTGACATTCTTTTTTTTTGTTCTTCGCAAGTCTCACACTGAGGAAGATTTGAGAGAACCGGAGGAGAAGAAAAAAGAATTACAGAAGAGACAAGAAGAAGAAGGAAGCTAAGTGAGGTAATGAAAGAGAAGAAAACGACAAATCCTAACCGGTTAAGTTTTATCTGAACGTTTTGGTTTTTTAATTTTGAGTATTATAAATCAAATGATTTGTCGAACCGAATCCGACCTAATTGTGAGCGAAATACACTAAGAAATAAAAGTAAATGCTTTTAGTATTGACTATTTATAGTGTTTACAAGAGAAAAAAAAATAGATAAATGAGTTGATGTAACAAGTAAAGAGAAGTATGTAGTGTAGATTGTGAAAATATGATTCGATCCCTTGATATCTCCTACTCTTCTTGTTTTTATAGTTTTACTCCTACTCCTTTTGTTTTTATAGTTTTAAAACCGTTTTTAGCGTCTCCATTTATTGTGTTTGATTATGTAATTATTGCATTTACTTCAGTATATTCAGTCGTTTCTAATCAAAGCATTGAATTATTTTTGTTTGAATAATTTCTCAATTCGTCATCAAAGTTGACTCTTAGTTTTACCTGTAGATTTAACTTTACAACGCTTCTTTTTGGACTGAACGAGTTTTAATACTTGAATTCGATCCGAGCTTTTCCAATTCGATAAAAAAGTTGTCCTCATCGACGGACCTTCGGATTTTACTGTTTAATGAACATAAAATTTTGGGCCGAATTTTGTATGTCAACAAGTAACTTTAGATTATAATTTTGATAATGAAATAGCATGAGATTTGCCATTTTAACACAAATGATTCCAATATTAGTTTATTTTTTGAAGTGTCTAAACTTCTTGGTTTATAATTATATTATACAGTCTGTATCAGATCGATGTTTAACCAAAAATAAATAAAAATAACAGTCTGTATCAGATTTTTTAATATGCCCAACGAGTTTGACTATCTTAGACATGTGGTACTGGGAAGAGATTGTTCTAATTTCTTTTTCTTTTTGCTTCCACTTCAAATGAATTTTTTTTTTTCGGGTGCGTTTTTTATTGTCGACAACTGGTTTATTGTTGTATAAAATAGGGATTTTAAAGAAAAAAAAGCTCTCAATATTATCGGGATTGCTTCACGTAGTCTCTTGTTGGTAATAATATGTGCAGTAGTTCTCTAAAACCTTCATGCATTAAAAATAATTCTTTTTCCAAAACTAGACTCCCTATTGTACGTTTGGCAAAAGTAATCTACAGGGATAGTGAAATTATAACCCTCACCTTTATGACCAAACAAAAAACGTTCGCGATAATGACGGTTTTACCCTAGAGAAGTCTCCTACGAGAGAGTAGACTTCCCGCGTAGACTTCTTGACCTCTGCAAGAAGTCTACTTTCTTCTAAAGTAGACTTCTCGAGTAGACTTTCAAAGTAGACTTATCACATGTAATTTATAATGTAGAATAGACTTCTCTCAAATAATTTCCTTAGAATTAATTAAAAAAATTATAAAAAATTAATGTTATAAAAAACTTTGATAAATAACCAAAACATATGAATTTTCCATCTATTAAAAATAAAATTTCAAAAAAATGAATCAATTTAAATCAACATAGCCAAATTAGATTAGAAACTAATACATCTAAAGAAGTCTACTAGAAAAGTCTACTAAATCACTAAATCTCAAATTTTAATAATAAAAATTATAAAAAAATAATTTGGTAAAAAAATTATGAACACAATTAAAACATAGAAAATTGGCATATATATAAAATAAAATTTCTTGAATATGAATCAATTTATAAGTTTCATGTGTATTCGATTTAAAAGGGTTAGGGTTAAGGTTTAAAGTATATGGTATAAGGGTGTAATTGTTAGGGTAAGAAATTTTTTTATATGAATTCATAATTTATGGTTTGGTTAATGGTTTAACGTTGATATTTTTATTATTTTAACTGTAATTTGTGAATATGTTAAGTAAATTAATATTTTGATATAAGTTTTAATCGAAGATATTTTATTTAGAGTTTAGGGTAAGTAGATTTCTCAAGTAGACTTCTCAAGTAGACTTCTGCAGTAGACTTCTCTCGAATAGAATTATACTACACAATAAATTTCTCTAGTAGACTTCTCGAGTAAATTTCCAAAGTAGACTTCTCTCGTGTGATTTATACTGCATAATAGACTTCTGGAGTAGACTTCTCGAGTAGAATTCTCTCAAATAATTTTATGAGAATTAATTAAAAAATTATAAAAACTTTATTTTATAAACTTAGATAAACAACCAAAACATATACATTTTCCATCTATTAAAAATAAAATTTCAAAAAAATGAATCAATTTAAATCAACATAGGCAAATTAGGTTAGAATTTTTTTTTATAAATTCATAATTTGTGGTTTGGTTAATGATTTAGCGTTGATATCTTAATTATTTTAACTGTAATTTGTGAATATGTTAAGTAAATTAATGTTTTGATATAAGTTTTAATCAAAAATATTTTATTTAGGGTTTAGGGTAAGTAGACTTCTCGAGTAGACTTCGCCAGTAGACTTCTCTCGAATAGAATTATACTACACAGTAGACTTCAATAGTAGACTTCTCAAGTAGACTTCATAAAATACAGCGGGAAATCGAAATTATTTAACAAATTGGGCGGGAACTTTAATAAATTGGGCGGGAACTTTAACAAATTGGGCGGAAACTCAATTTTACTGGTTAAGTAGACTTCTCGAGTAGACTTCTAAAGTAGACTTCTCTCGAGTACACTTATATTACATAGTAGACTTCTCGAGTAGACTTCTCTCAAATAGACTTATACCACATAGCAGACTTCTTGAGTACACTTCTCGAGTAGACTTCTCTCGAAAATTTTTCTAAATATATAAAGAGAGTTTAATCTAATTGTGTTAAAAATAAAATGCCTCTCTCTCTGTCTAAAATAATGCCTCCTCTCCTCTCCCTCCTCTCTGGCCATGAATCTCTTCTCCTTTATTTCTTGTTGTCATTCTTATCTCTATCATATCTATCTCACTTTCAATCTCCTCTCACTTGCTGGTTATGGTAGTGGTAAGCAAATATGTGCTTTTGTGTTCCTCTTTTTCTTTGCTTTGTGTTCATATTACAAATTTGAGCTTATTATTACAGATTTTAAATTATTATTGTAGATTTGGGTTTATTGTTGCAGATCTAAACTTATTATTGTATAAATTTGGTAGATTTTGTTGCAGATCTGAAATTGCAGGTATTATTTTTTTCTTCTCTCTTTCTCACAATCAAAGATTCAAAGGTACTACTATCTTATCTTCAGTTTTGAGTATTTCTCAGTTTTCAGTAATTAAAATTTAAATGTTCATTAGTTATGCTAACTGTATTTTAATTATAATTTGGGTTTGATTATTTTTTTAATGTTGGATTAGGTTCAGACTGAGAAAATGGGAGAAAGAATGAAGCTGCTTCAAGATTTTGTGCCTAAAATAAGGTGGAAATTTATGTTTAATTTTAGTTTTGGACTCACTGCGCTTAATTAAATTATTTGCAATTGATTTTCTAATATTTTTTTCAGATGATTCCATCAAGAAGCAACCGGTTACATGAAGCAGGACTCCAATCAGAAGAGTCTTTTACAGTATTTTTTTAATTGATAATGTTAAACGTTTTGAATGTAATTTTTTTTATCTCATTGTTGTTGGATCTAAGTTCATCTTTGGTAATAAGACAAAACTAATAATAAATGGTTTTGTTTTAATATGAGCTACATTTTTGTAAACATATTAACTCTTTACACTGTAGAAATCTCCAAGAAAGACTTAAGTTTTGATTTCAGAGTAGACTTTTCGAGTAAACTTCTCGCGTAGACTTCCAAAGTAGACTTCTCTCAAATAGATTTATACTACATAGTAAACTTCTCTAGTAGACTTCTCGAGTAGACTTCTAAAGTAGACTTCTCTAGAATAGACTTATACTACATAGTAGACTTCTTGAGTAGACTTCTCGAGTAGACTTCTCTAGATAATTTAACTCATTTATATATTTTTAATAAAAAAGTGTGAACTTTCGATAAACTAAACTCCAGAGATAAGACAGCAAAAGAAAATATCTAAGATCACAAAAGAGTAAAGAAAACCATCAGAAAACCCAATATTGAAAACACAATTAGAGATAAATGAGTACTTAATGTCTTAAAAGAGGTTCTTACAATCAAACTGAAACAAAAGTACTTAAACTTCTTACTCAGGCTTTTCCAGTAGACTCCTCTAATAGTCTTCATTAGTAGACTTCTTACTCAGACTTTTTTCTTGACACCTTATTCACTTATCACCATACTTATTCCTTGACATCTTACTCAGTCATCACCATCTTTAAAAGGTGGAAACTTTAATAAATTGGGCGGGAATTTTAACAAATTGAAAAAGTAAACTTTTACACTTCATTAGAAGTCTACTACTAATAAGCTATATACCTAATAAAAGAAGAAAATTAATTAAAGCTCAACTATAAGAAACAAACATGTAAAACTCATACATAAGCAATACCAATAAATAACACAAACTCAAGAGTCAAAAAGTAATTTTTATTTAACATAAATTACAGATAAATGAATTTTATAAAAAAAATTGAAAAAGTAGACTTCTAAACTTCAGTAGAATTCTACTAAGTAGAAGTCTATTTACTTCTTGGAGAAGTCTACTACTAATAAGCTAAATACCTAATAACACAAAAATTTAATTAAAGCTCAATTATAAGAAACAAACATGTAAAACTCATACATAAGAAAGACTAATAAATAACACAAACTCAAGAGTCAAAAAAAAAAAATTATTTTTCATAAACTACAGATTAAAGAATTTTATAAAGAAATTAAAGAAGTAGACTTCATCTGAAGTCCGGAGAAGTCTACTCGTTTGGTCTACTCCAAAAAAGTCAAGTCTACTCCAAGAAGTCTACGACTAATAAGCTAAGTGCCATGTAAATCACAAAACCAGATTCCACCATCCCTATAAACTATAAAAACGTATAACTCATATAGAGGCAAGAACACTTACTAACACAAGCTCATGACCAAAAAAATCTTAAAAATTCATTATATATTTGATAAAAAGCGTTTTTTAAAAAATATGGAAAAGTAGACTTCTAAGATGGTTAATGAAGTCTACTAATAGTAGACTTCGTCAAGAAAAGTAGACTTCTCTCAGGTCAGTTTTGCAATTGGCAAAAGATGAGTAGACTTCTTACAGGTCATTTTTGCAATTGACCAAACTTTGACTTTATGAAGTAGACTTCTCCGAGGTAGTAGACTTCTAGAAGTCACTTTTGCAATTGACCAAGTTTGACTTTTGGAATAGACTTCTTGAACCCTGGAGAAGTCTACTATGGGTTAGTTTTGGGGTTGACCAAACATTGAATTAATTAAAAAGTAGACTTCTTCTCAGGCCAAAAGAAGTCTACTTTTTAATTCAACAATTCGTCACCCAAAAAAAAAGTCTAGTAGACTTCTCCAGCTGTCTACTACAAAAAGTCAAAGATTGGTCAATTGCAAAAGTGACCTGTATGAAGTCTACTTTTAGGAGTAGACTTCTCGGAGAAGTCTACTATCTCGGAGAAGTTTACTATCTCGGAGAAGTTTACTCCAAAAAGTCAAAGTTTGGTCAATTGCTAAAATGACCTGCCTTTAAAGAAGTCTACTCGAGAAGTGTACTCCATTTTTTTTTGTTCTCAAAGGAAATGGAGTAGACTTCATCTGACCTGGAGAAGTCTACTTTGTTCACGCGATCAATTGCAAAACTAACCTTTGCGTTGACTTAGTAGACTTCTCCAGGTGAGATGAAATCTACTTTCGCAGCCCAGATCTGGAAAACACGAAATTTGACTGAAAAATGATTTACCACTTGTTTTTAGCATCTTTTCAAGCTAAAAATGGGTTTTTGGTGCAATTAAAGCTTCAAATTGGTTGAAAATGGTGGTTGGGTGAATTGATGATGATGGCATTTTTGTGAATAAGTGAAGAAGATGAGGATTATTTGGTCAATTGGATTTCCAAAAATTAAAGAAATTAATTTGAATCAATGGCAATTTCGTAAATATTTGAAAGTGAGAAGGATGGTTTGGAGAGAAAGTGGTTAATGTTGAAATGAGAAATTTGGTGGGTTAGATTTGCAACTGACCTCAATTCTTGAGTCATTTTTGCAAACCACCCTTGTTTTTCACTTTCTGCAGACGTAGTCTCTTGTTGCTATCCACATCTCTAGGTTCAGTCTCCATCTTATTCTCCACAAACAACATATTAATTATATAATAGATCTAAAACATAACACCATCTCAACCGATTAAATAAAAATGGTTTGACAATTTTATACTCCCTATGTTTCTTAAAGAAAGTCTTTTTAGGATTTTTACACATATTATGAAAACACATTAAAACTTGATAATAAATGTATGATTTCTGTGATTAACAATTTCTTATAAATTTAAACCAATAGCAATTCAATAAATTCAATTACTTTTATTAAAATTTACAATTTATCATTATTAACTCTTAAAAAATGCATAGAAAATTGAAAAGTACATTCTTTTTGAAACAAATTTTTTTCTTAAAACTACATCCTTTAAGAAAAAGAGGGAGTATTTGAAAAGAAATAATCTATAGTATAAATTTACATGACAACTCTTCAACAAATAGAAATCACACTAAGGTCATCCACAATGGAGAACACACATTAATTCTTAACATAATAAAAAATCAAAAAATAAGAAAAAGAAGATAGAGACGATCTTAAATAAGAATAATTTTTAATTTTTAAGACACTCTTAAATCACTTGTCATGTTATTATTAGTTCAATTTATTTTATATATTAAAAATTAATTATAAATATTAAGTTGTATTGAGATAATATATTTTAATAATTCTCCATTGTTGTTGATCTAATCCACTACCATTTTGGTTAAAATTATCTTATTTAATAGAAAAATTAATAGCCTTGATTGATCATACAAGCTGCCTTTAACTTCTTTTTTAATTAAAAAAAACTGCAAAATAATTGAGAAAACCCAACACGACAGGAAAAATAAATTAAGACTCATTACTGAAATGAAAAAAGTATTTAATTCAAAAATAAAATAATTGAGAAAATCCCAAAAACGCGGAAAAATCATGAGGAACCAGCCTGTCTGGGAATTTTAGAGATAGTTGACTTAAGGTAAAGCATATGCATGCTATACAAATCAAAGTACAAACTCTATATGATGAGGATGCCACAAAACACGATCAAATTAAGCCTTTGTTAAAAAAAAAAAAAAAGGAGAAACGTCCAATATATATATACACTCATTTTTGCTTTCAGTTCATTAAAATTAATTCTACAGAAACCAATGGAACTAAAATGTCCTTTCAACACTTCTCCTGATGAGCCTCACAATTGTTTACGGCAAGAGTCTCCACAACTCTCAAGCTGCAACATGTGCGGAGATAATTTCAACGAAGATGAGTACTCTTACATTTGTTCTACTTGTAGTAAAGAGTGCCACATTGGTTGTTACCAGTTCCCACATGATATCAGGAAACACCCTTATCATCCTTCCCACACTCTCACCCAACAAAAACTCTCAGATTCCAAATCTTCGATACCCCATTCTTGGCAAGACGACGAAGTCCCCTGTTCCCCTGATGAGAATCTTGGAGGATGCAAATGTTGCCGGAGAGAACTTCAAGACATGTACTATCGTTGTTCTGAATGCGGTTTCACTCTGAACGCCACATGTGCCATAAACCCACCGCCTCCCACTATCTCGAGCCCTAAGCGTCATGGGAATACGACCTTCACTCTATTTCCTCGGCGTATCTCATTGCCATGTGATGCTTGTGGCGAGCCACTCAACAAAGGCAGTGATCATGTCTACACTTGTCTCTCTCGTAACTACATAGCTCATGGAAAATGTATTAAGAAGTTACCATGTGTCATTAAGATCACCAGACACCGTCACCGTCTCAAGCACACACACTCTCTTCCTTTCCCGGACACCCTCTATCTTCCTCCCGCTGGTTTCTCTTGCGGAGTTTGCTACAAAACCGTCAAGGTCAATTACGGGCAATACTCTTGCATTAAGGGCTGTCATTATGCTGTCCATTCGAAATGTGCAACCAGAGAGGATGTGTGGGATGGGGAAGATCTCGAAGGACTGCCTGAAGAAGTTGAAAAAGATGAAGATCCATTCGAGGAGATTGATGAGGAAACAATACGACATTTTAGTCATGAGCATCATAAACTGAAGTTTTACGGAGGTAAAAACGATCTCCGCGGCAAGTTCTGCGAGGTTTGCCTACTTCGAACAATTGACTCTGATAGTTTGTATAGTTGTATGGAATGTGAATTCATTCTCCACAAGTCATGTGCATCCCTTCCTCGCAGCATAGACCCTCCATTGCACAAACACCGACTCACACTCATTCCATTCCCTACTAATCTCTACTTGTTCCAATTCACGGTTTTTGTCGAAGACATGTTCAAATGCAGTGGCTGTAACCAAAGAGGGTGTGGATTTGTGTACCAATGCAAAGGAAAAGGTTGTAGGTTTCAAATAGATGCCAGGTGCGCTTCTCTGGCTCAGTCATTTATCCATGCTAGCCATGATCATCCTCTCTTCTTAAGTTTGACCAAAGGTGAATGCATGAGGTGTGGCTCCAATCAATGTTCACCTTTTTACCTAGAATGTACTGGTGAATGCAACTTCTTTTTGGGGCTTAAGTGTGCTACGTTACCAAGCTTTGCGCACTACAAATACGATACTCATCCACTAGATCTTTGTTACGGCTAAAAGGACACAACAAGAGTTCAGTACTGGTGTGAAATATGTGAATCAAAGTTAGATGCAAGTGAATGGTTCTATACTTGTGACAAATGTAAAGTCACTCTTCATGTTAGTTGTCTATTGGGGAAAGAAGTATACATGAAGCCTCACCATATCATCAAAATGAATGATAACAAGGTTGAAATTGTTCACAATAAGGGTAACCCTCGGCCATTTTGCGGTAAATGTGGTGATCGTTGTGTGGATACATTGGTATTCAAGCATTCAGATAGATTCTTTTGTACTTTGCGCTGTATGAAAAAATCATTGGATCGAGAGAAACGAGAAGAAGAGCGAAACGGAGAGGAAGAAGAAGCGGTGACCAGGATCTAAACCGACCATATGAACTTTTTGTGTATTAGCTTCTTGTGAAATCTTTTGTCTTTGTTAAAATTAAATTCTTATGTTTTTATTTGAGACAATTGGGTAAACAACCCAAATTTTAACATAAATTAGAAAAACCACATATTCTTATAGAGGCCCAAACAGAAAACTAATTTGCCATCAAATCAGAGGTGTTTACCTCCACGCGCTCTGTCCATCTTCAATCTTTTTTTTTTTTTGAAGTCTAGAGAGAGAACAAAAACTCAGATTGATTCTGAAATCCATCGCCTGCGCGTGGAGTGTTCTCGTCGGATTAGTCAAAGTGAAGAAGAGAAGTTGGTTTCTGGTGTTCTACTGTCTAAGTTTTTTGTTTCCATCTCCGGCTGATTTAGTGAGATTCGGTGTAAAGTTTTTTATTTTGTGATCAATGGATTAGATGGTGAAGGAAACAGAGTACTACGATGTGCTCGGCGTTACCCCAACTGCTATGGAGGCTGAGATCTTCGTTCGCCACCGTCGACGTCTTCCTTCGTCACCGCCAACGTACCATAACTATTTCATATTTTAATTTTACTCTATAAATAAATATATATATGTACAAATCGTATTAGACATTTACATATATACATATCTATTCTATAATTCAATATTACTCCATAAATATATATCTATACATACTTATCATGTTAGACATCTACATATATACAAATATAAGGAAATAATATTTTATTTAAATATCTACAAATTAAATTATATAACTAATTTATATGATAATAATACTATATCAAAATATAAAGGTATATATAATATTGTAAATATATATATGTATAATAATTGACAGGTTGTCGTCACATTAATGACAAACTATACACGCATACATGATGGCACAAATCGTAATTTTGTTGTTAAAAAATCGATCCTTTGGTATTCTTATGTCGATTTCTAATACCAAAACCTGTCATAGCTAAATTCCTAATTCTTTTTCTACATTTAGCTATATACCAAATTGACCTTTTTTATTTTACTCCTTTTGATATGACGTGTATTTGAATTGTTCAGCCTTTATGCTTTTATTTTACTCCCTTTCACATTTTTTTTTTTTAAGTAAAGGACTCACAGTCACATCTGACATTTGTTCGGTTTACCCTCACGTCTGTGTCCAGTATTTGACCCAAGAGTAATTTAGGTGTTGGCAATGGCAATGGAAGAAAGGAAGAAAGTTGAAATATTATTTTTTACTTTTTACTGTTAGAAAGGAAATGACTATTTTAAAGAATTTTGGAGGGGATGTAGTGCTTTGCTATAATTAGTACGAAAATGTCACAGATGGGAAGCTTATAGAAAAGAATCTAAGGGGATGTTATTGGTTCTTGTATTTTAATGAGATTAGAAATCCAAACTAAATTCAGTGTTATTGGTTCTATGATTTTAAAATCCATATTAAAATCCAGTGTTATTGGTTTTATGATTTTAAAATCTATATTGAAATCCAGTGTTATTGGTTCTATGATTTTAAAATCCAAGTATTATAAAGACTTGATTTTTATTGGATTTGAATGAATTTAGAAGTGTTTTCATGACTAAAATACAAAGATACAAATATTTGATTTAACCTTGGTATTTAATTGGATTTGAGTATTTTTTAAATCCAAAGAGGATTTCCAAATCCATTAAAATATAAGAACCAATAATCCTTCCTAAGATTTTCTAATATTCATTCAAAGTTTAATATAAAAAACGGGAAAAAGATAATCATCTCTATATCAATTCTCTTAATTTCGCCTAAATATTTTGTTTTTCTATCCGATTTAAAAACAGTTTCTATATTCGAAAAATACATAGTAGTGTGATCCCAATTACGAAGCTCAAAAAGAATACAATTGACCGGATGCTCTGATGACATGTTTTATAGAGCGGGAGCTAAATAGATGTAAGCATATTCGTTTATTCTAAGAATTTTTGAATAAACCAATTCTTCTTGGATTCATTGAGAATTCTGAAGATTTAGCCGAGAACAATATTTTAAAATACTATTCTTGATACTTATCGAAAGCTCTTTATTTAAATATAAATATCAAAAACAATTTAACAGAACAATAAGCCTAAACGGCTATCTATCATTGTTAAAAGTGGAAAATTGTTTCATCAATTTATTGTTGATGTCTATAAATCGTTAGAATCATATCAAGTTACAAATTCTATGTTTTATTTGTTTGTTTGATTTTGTTCGTTCATGTGATTGTTCGTGTATAGTTTTATGTTTTTATTATTTTTAGTTTGATTTTGTTATGTTCCTGTTACAAATTCTATGTTTTATAGTTTTATGAACACACCTTAAAGCCATCAAATAGGATTTCCCCTGAACCTTCTGTAGCCGCTAAGAATTTCAGCTTCAACCCTTTGGATGGTAATGATGATGATGATGAGGATGATGAGGAGGAGGTTGAGAAAAGATTCACTTCATTGTCGAAACCATCTTTGATGAGGTGTGGAAAACCTGACGGTTTAGGAACTTGAGAGCTAAAGGCATAAGATCAGATGCTAACAAAGGGTAGAGGTTTGGATTTCTCATCTGGGGTTTCAAAACTTCTCTTTTGTTTGCCAATATGTTAAGTAAGGATCATGTTGGTGTTAACAGATGGAGAAGTAAAAGCAGACTCGTCAGCTTCTCTATTCTCTTGATGAATTTGTTGCTTAAAGTCATGAATCTTCTCACAACATAGATTTCAATGTTTTAATTCTGATCTTAATAAAGTTGAAACATTTGACTCCAACAACTGCAGAGAATCCTCTGACATTAACAATCAAACACAGTAGTTGAAACATTTGAGTGCAAACCACCATAAAGGTTCATCAGAATCTAACCACCAACAAAAGTTCAGACAACAACAACCTTATCAAACCGAACCAAGGAGTGTGTAACAGAATCAGATCAAGAAGAAGAAAAAGAAGAAGAAGAAGAGACAAGAGACATGAACTCTTGATCTGACTCCAAAGCTTCCATAAACTCTGGAAGAAGACACACTTCCAAATCTATGCTTCCTCCTCCTTCTCTTCCAGGATAAGCTGATACCTTCCCGTCATACTTACTGTTACAACCGCTTCTAGCCGCCACCGCTTTCCCCATCCCAAACTCGCATCCGTACTTGTTAAACCTCGGCGAACTTCCCATATGAACAAGGTTCGTGTCGGAAAACCCCACTGATTGCAAAACAGAAGGAGACTTCAACCATCGATCCATTACGGAAGCGATCTTTTCGCCACTGTGTTCGGTTACAGCTTGATGCAGTTGTAAAGCAGCCCATCCAAACTCATTCTCCAAAAGATTACCGATTCTCGTAGTCGTTTTCGCAAGAGAGACGTAAACCCCAAAGTAATTCGTCGGCAACGGCGGGCTCGTTCTTGATCTGTTTCCAGCAGCAAGCCTGCAAGTGGTTTCTTGATCATTCGGCAGTTTTCTTGCTCTTGTAATGGTTCTCCATATAAATGCTGTTAACGATTGAAAAGAAGAGATCTTTGCTGTTGTTCCGCAGTCTTGGCTCGCCTTTGATCTCAGTGTCCTCACTGTCTCTGACGAGAAATGGAACATTCTTTCTTTCAAAACCGGAGATTCGGATCGGGGAATGGACTCATCAAGTGAACTGAAGGGAAGCCTGCAAATAGGACCGCACACTTCACGAAAGATTGGAGGATTCTTGAGACAAAACAACGTGCTGTTGTTGTTATTATCAAAAGTGTTGAAGATCTCGGACAAAGAGTTGAAGAACTGCCAGAAGGAGCTCCCATCTCCAATCGAATGATTCATAGACATTCCTATGAAAACTCCATCTACCAATTCTGTTACCTACACAAACCCCCCAAAAATTCAGTCTTTCTACATATATTATACACATGAATGAAATAAATGTACCTTGACTGATAAGAGACTCATGGTTTGACCATCGAGATTCATTGCTTCGTGATGGTCAAAGAAAGATTGAACAACCCAAGGAACATATTTGGACCCAACAATGTCTGATACACTTAGATCCGATTTGGCATGGATAAATCCAGCTCCAGGACTGTTATTACAGTCCACGAACACCGAGTGAGATCTCGGATTGTCGGTTTTCAAAGCCGAGAGGCGACCAGCGAGCGGATAGAAATGGACAAGTGTTGTGGCTAGAGAGTCTTTAAGCTTTTCCAGCAAACTCTCCACGAAGTCTTTTGGTTTGATTATTGCATCATCAGATTCAGATGCTATTATTGACGATGGTTTGAGAAAGAGAAGACCTTTTTGGATGTATTGGATTGAGAGCATCGCGTGATCCAATGGTGAAAGATGGTATGGCTCTTTTGATTTTTCTGGGTGAGTTTTTGGTTGGACGAAACATTGCGATATAATCTTTACTTCCGATAAAGAAGAAGAAGCCATTTTTGCTTCTTTGCATCAATGATCTGATAAAGGGTTTGTGGGTTTGTTTATAGATATTGTGTACCTTACGGATGCTTCTGGGAACGTGGCGAAATAATAAAAGTTGTCTCACATGTGGAAGTACACACGACAAAATCTCTTAGACAAAATTATTAATTTATCGTATATTAATGATCAAGACCGAGAACAAACCAAATGTGTATGGATTTACATCACTAGCATTCGAAGTATAACCTGTTGAATATTTTCCGTAAGCCTAATAAAATTGGACCGTCTACTCCATAAATCCAACAAGAGTGTATTTACCAAAATGTAGTATTTGAAAATATGTTAATTTGAAACATGAAAATCAAGAAGCCGAAAATTACTTAACCAGAGAAGCTCTGACTCTAACCGGATTAAACCGGGTTATGATTTTCATGAGCCGAATATAATTGGACTAATATACTCCACAAATCCAACATGTAATAGAAAGTATAAATGAGAAGGCCCAAGAAGAGTTTCGTTAAGGAAAAAATATTAAACTGAATATTGTAGGGCTTTACCCCGAAGGGAGCCCTTCCAGAAATTCTCGTGAGCCCAAGACAAGCTAAGGCCCAGGAGGGGGTTTGGAAATAGTTTTCAACCAGCAATAGACGCGCCTCGGTTAGTACCTCATTAGCTGCGTCATTGCCCCAAGCGCAAAGATGAGAATTAACGATCGAAAGGCCCTTTGTTTTATATCCAAGCGAAACCAATCAACTTGACATAAACTTCCGATGTGGGAGATATATTTTACTTGCACACACCATGTCGTTTGACGATTCTAATATCGAACAACGTGCTGGTTTCATATAAGCTTAAAACGGCATGACCTTTTTTGTTGTGTTATGCACATGGGCCAACGCTTTAGACCCAATTAATCTATGAAATTTATGACGAGGAGGATAATCAAGCTATGAAATTTAACCGGAATAAACCGGTTATGGTTTTCATGTGACAAATAAAATTGGACTTGTGAACATCATAATATCTCAAAAAATTTTATGAATTGTAGACAAGATTATATGATAAATACACAAAACACAAACTAAATGCTTATGGAATTCACATCACTAGCAAAGTAGCAAGCTTTGAGGTAGGCATCCACATTGGGGTACCCGTTTGAGTTCGGATCGGTTCTTTTCGGATTTGGATATTTCGGATTTAAAGAATAGAATTCATTCGGGTATTTTGCTTTTTTTGTTCGGATTTGGTTTGGTTCCGTTTGGGTCGGGTCGGTTCCATATATCCAAATTATCTAAAATTTATGTAAAATAATTAAAATTTGATAAATATAACTAAAGATTTTCAAATATTTTGAGTATTTTAGTTATTTTGTTCTAAACATAACTAATATATTTGGTTTATAATTGTAATTTTGGGTATTTTAGTTATTTAAAGTGTAAATACAACAAATATTTTTGATATATAATTATATTTTGGGTATTTCACGTACCCATTTGGTTTTCGGTTCGGTTCTGGATTTTCAAATATAGAAATATAGGAACCATTCGGATATTTAGGTCGGTTCCGCTTCGGTTCGGTTCTTTCTAATTTGATTCGGTTTGGTTTGGTTCTTTGGGTCTGGTTTTTATGCTTAAACCTACTCTGAAATATATTCGGACTAAACCGGTTCTTGGTTTTCATCATAAGCCAAAAGTTAGCATAAAATTGAACCGTGTACTTCATAAATCCAACATGAGTATGTTTACCAAAATATTTTAAAGAATTTGAAACAATAATAAAACCAAAAAGCTAAGATTTACATCACGAGGAAGCTTTGTCACTAACCGGAGTAAACCGGATTTCTGATTTTCATGAGCTATTGTGAAGTAACAAATTAAGATTGAACAACTTACTGTAAAATCATTTTGACAAAAAAAAAAAAAAAACTACAAAAACCACAAACTTTTGAAAATTTCAGTTACTTCAAATTAAAATTACCTGATTAAATAAGTCTCTTGTTTAATTACCATTATTACCAAAGCTACCAAAAATTAACATTTCTCCCTCTTTGGCTTTTTCTGTTTACCCTTTCTCCTTTTTCGTAATATTCTTTTGTCGTTTTGCTTAGATATTTCTCTTGTAACAGTTCCCAAAGAGAGAGAGAGACGACGACTCAGAATCCGAAAAAATACATCAAGAGCAAAGGGAGAAGAGAGAAAGACGATTTACGGGAAAACCACGAAGCTATGGCGGACCAACTCACAGACGAGCAGATCTCCGAGTTCAAGGAAGCCTTTAGCCTCTTCGACAAAGACGGCGATGGTTAAATCTCTTCCTTCTACACCTTTTTTCAATTTGTTTTTGTGATCGTTAGTATATCACATTGTTGGATCTCGATTTTTCCATTTTCGTCTTCGATCGATGATCTATATACATGATAGAGCGAAGAATATGTGTCCCTTGAGTCGATAATCGCTTTAGATTCTGTGTTATCGACCCGTTCGTATCCTCTGGTTTTTGCTGTGTTTTGATCTTTGACCGAGTCGTTTTGTTGGATTTGTTTTCGCTTTTTCGATCTTCGCTGGCTTGGCTTTTCGTCTATGGTTGAAATCGATTTTTGTTAGCTTGGATCTGGATTTTTTTTTTTTTTTTTTCGTCCGTCTCGTACATTTTGTGGTCTTGGAATCTTTCCTCGATCTCTGGATTCGCCTTCGTCAATTTGTTTAACTGTGTTTTTCGTGATCAATTGTGACAGAGAGAGTTATCTCTCGCGTTGTATGTTTGCATCTTCCTTAATTGCTTGGTCGTTTGTTTCTTCGATGAAAAATCAGTGATCTTTTTTGGTGAAGTCTCTTAAGTATCTGAGTTCCTATTGTGTGTTTCAACATTCTAACCAAAGAATAGGGAAAAAAACACGATGTCTATCCATAAACTGTTTGGAATTTTTTTCTTGAATTGTCTTGTTCATCGAGGATCTACATTTCTTGAAGCTTAGAATGCTATTTTGTGTAGATTTTGTTTACTCATATGTTCCTTTAAGAGAAAAGCAAAACAGGTTCATGTCCTTAACTTTTGCATCTATCATTGCTTTTCCCTGTGAAAGATCTTATATTGACCCTTTGGTTCATCTCTCGATTCGCCTTCTCTCGCTTATAATCATTGAAGCTTCAATTTATTTAACTGTGTTTTCGTGATCAATTGTGACAGAGAGAGTATCTCTCGCGTCGTATGTTTGCATCTTCCCTATTCTGTGTTTTCAGTGATCTTTCTTGGTGAAATCTGAGTTCCTATTGTGTTTTCAACATTCAAAAGTGCGATCTCCATCCATAAAATTGTTTGGAAATTATTCTTGAATCGTCTTGTTCGTCGAAGATCTACTACATTTCCTGAAACTTAAAGTGCTATTTTGTGTAGATTTGTTTTCTAATATGTTCCTTAAAAAATAAGCAAAACAGGTTCATGTGCTTTACTTTTGCATCTATCAAAGATCTTATATTGACCCTTTTGTATCTCTCTCTCGATTGTGATTACGCAGGTTGCATCACTACCAAAGAGCTGGGAACAGTTATGCGTTCTCTAGGGCAAAACCCAACAGAGGCCGAGCTCCAGGACATGATCAACGAGGTTGATGCAGATGGAAACGGAACCATCGACTTCCCCGAGTTCCTGAACCTGATGGCTAAGAAGATGAAGGACACTGACTCAGAGGAAGAGCTGAAAGAAGCGTTCAGGGTTTTCGACAAAGACCAGAACGGTTTCATCTCCGCTGCTGAGCTACGCCATGTGATGACCAACCTTGGGGAGAAGCTAACCGATGAGGAAGTCGAAGAGATGATCCGTGAGGCTGATGTTGATGGAGATGGTCAGATAAACTATGACGAGTTTGTCAAGATTATGATGGCTAAGTGATTGGAGAAAAAGGTTGATGATGATGATGACGACCTTTTTTATTATCTACAAACAGATTGTACTGTTTTTTTCTCTTTTAATGCTTCTAGGAGTTTAACCAAGAACATTTGCATGATTGGTCTAGAAATTGGCTTTAAAAAAACTGAGATTTGAGACATAATTTGTTTTTGATTTTCTGGTTTTGTGACTTTTGTGTGTAATGGAAAACAATTAAGTTGGATTGAAAACGATGATGGGTCAATTTGCTTCATTTCCGGTTAGGTTTTTGGTCACATTTCGGTTCTAATGGTAAATATAGCTTTATTTTACCGGTTAGGATAGGAATAAAAATGATTAAATATATGATTATCATACGGTTTATAATCGTTTTGTTGCCGGTAAATGACTGATTGTTTCAACCGTCCACATGATTCGCGGCCAATAACTTTTAAACCACTTCTAAATGCGCGTCCAATCAAATTCTTAATCTTCATATGACAAATTTGGTATAAAGTGCTTTTGACAACAAACACACAAAAAATGGTATAAAGTGGGGTTTTTTTTTCTTTTATGAAAGTGCTTTTCAAATGTCTTTGGACCCAAAACAGAAAAACAAATTGTCTTTATTCCTCCTCCCCCTCTCTATTGGATACGAAGTTGAAATTTAATGGTACACAAATAGGAAGACGACACATGTAAAAAAGCACGAGGTTGGGTATCTATGGGCCATGGCCGCCAATTGGCCATTTGCCACGCTACATTGGCGTGTGGGGATGAGATGTGAGATAGAGAACAAAGAATCTCTCAATTTTATGAAATATTTTTAATTTCAATAATATTATGTTAGTACTATCTTTTTCTTTTTTAAATCATCATATTAATACGGACAGAAATTCATAATTAGGTAAAACACTATTGGATATATTAATTATATTTACATCATTGAAAAAAAGAATATTTTAGTTTACCATTATAATGAAATTACCTTATATAATTGTTTAATACCGAAGTTTTAATACATTTTATTTTATATACGATTTAGTAATTTTTCTCTCTCTCTTTTATAATTTCGATTAATATATGAGACATTTTACAGTAGTACGTGTTTAAAACTTTCTAACTTTTTATTTCTTGTTAATTTTCTTATAAATCTCTACCTTCCCTATTTTTCATAGATTCTCGTATTCATATATATTCCTTTATTGGACATCATTACTCTTTGTTCTTTACATATTCGTTTCCGAATTTCCATTATAAATATTAACCACGTATATTTATAGATGCACAAAAAATTCTTTGTTGTTTTACTTCTATTTTATCTTTTTAGCCACATATTTTACTTTTCAAGCAAGTTAACAAATTGCACGTAATGTTAACATGTATTTCACTTCTCTTTTTTCTTCATAAGTAAAAATAAGGAATTAAATATTTTAAAAAGTGGAAAATTTCATCACTTGGAAATTTAACTATGGCAAGTATAATTTTTGTCCAAAACATTGATATTAGAAGAAAAGAAACATAGATACATACAGTAGAACCTCTATAAATTAATACTCGATAAATTAATAATCACTATAAATTAATAAATTTTATCGGTTCCGAGTCGGACCAGTATAAAAATTAGCAAAATTCGATAAGATAATAAGATAATACTTTTTTGAAACTTCTATGTAAATATATGGTCCCTATAATTATATAAATTAATAATTATATATATATAAATAATGTAATATAGTAAAAGATGATTCTATTGTTGTTATAAGTTTATAAATGTTGTTGGACTAATCTTTTAAATTTATTGATATAACATTTCTGAACAAATTTTCCAGTGCCCAAAATATTTTTTTATTGTTTTTTGATGAACATCAAAAACTGTAACCGAAAAATCTTTTTATAAATTAATAAATTATTAATTTATCGATTAATTAATAACTCTATAAATTAATAATTTTTTGAAGTCCTAATATTATTAATTTATAGAGATTTTACTGTATGAGGTTTTTAAAAATGGAAACTTTAATTTTATTCATGCATTTATGTGGTATAAAAATTGGGAATCAGAGTTAATTAAAGAAAGATGCCTAGTCACTCTCCAGCTCACGAAATCTTGACGCGGTTTTAGAAAAAAAAACGCGTTATTACGTCACTCGCTTCCCTTTATTTATAAATTTCATAACAAACCTTTCTTCTTCTCCACACCACACACACACTCTTCGTTACACTCTTCAAGCTTCTCTCTCTCTCAGATTCTCATCGTGTGACAATGTCGAAGAACGGAGCTCGTAGCTGTTTAGGTTCGATGGACGAGATCCGCAAAGTTTTCCAGCGGTTCGACAAGAACGGAGACGGAAAAATCTCCGTCGACGAGCTCAAGGAAGTGATCCGCGCGCTTAACCCAAACGCGTCGCCGGAGGAAACGGTGACGATGATGAAACAGTTCGATCTCGACGGGAACGGATTCATCGACATGGACGAATTCGTCGCTCTTTTCCAGATCGGAGTGAATCAAGGAGGAGGAGGAGGAGGAAACGATGTTAGAGATCTGAAGGAGGCGTTCGAGCTGTACGATCTGGATGGTAATGGACGGATCTCGGCGAAGGAGCTTCACTCGGTGATGAAGAATCTCGGCGAGAAGTGTTCGGTTCAGGATTGCAGGAAGATGATTAGCAAAGTCGATACTGATGGTGACGGTTGCGTTAACTTCGAGGAGTTTAAGCGGATGATGAACAACGGCGGAGCTTGAGATTTCGAAATCCGGCGCCGTCGTTTTCTCGACGGTGAGGATCTTATTAGGATTGATTCTAGATATTTTGTATAGAGGAAGCTGCTAGAAAGTTCGATTGATCCATCTGGTTAGTGACGGCGATTAGATTGTTTAGATGGTTATTGTGTCAAAACCTAGAAATTAAAGGCAAATCCTCTAGATGGTTCAGAAGTTTCCAACATTGTGTTTTACGTTCTTTTTTATAATTTCGTTTCTGGTGATGATCATTGATTAAAAAGCTAAATGATTGTTCTATTTTTAATTTCTTGCTTAGCTATACTATTTAGTTAAAAACATAAGAGTTATTAATTTGCTGATTTAATTAACTTTAACGACTAATGTTTTCAAATTCGCTTAGTAAAAGATTAAGAATATAAAAAATAACTATAATCTACACGCTCTGATTGTGACAATGAAATGCCATCAGTACACATAGTTTCGAAAAGACGAAAACTATATGATATTTTTGTATAGTTTAAATAGATTCACATTTTTTATATCCGTAAAACCAAATCCGAATCCACATTAAACAAAAAAAAAAGGAAAACCCAATTTTTTTCCTCCCTACAAGTTCGGAATAATGCTGATTTCGGAAAATGAAATGCGATCAGTACAGATCGATTCGAAAACTAGACGATATTGTAGTATAGTTTAAATAGATTCACATTTGTCTATATCCGTAAAACAAAACCAGAATCCAAATAAAATAAAAGAAGGAAAAACCAAATTTTTATTTTAACACTTTGTTTCATTGATTTTGAATGCACTACATCATAAAAGAGATTTGATAAATGAAATTTTAAAAGAAACCAATACTTTTTGACACATTTTAGTAGGATAAACTGGATTCGTGCCATGCACGGGGTTTAATTCTCAAAAACAAATTGGACCAATCCATAATCTGATTCGTTAAAATTTTAAGTCGGGCTTGCATTTTATGAATGGGCTTGAAATCCAAATTGATTTTTTATTTGTAATAATTTTGTCCAATCGAGAGACGTGGACAAATTGAATACACATTCTTTTTGTGTCTGATTTTGGTAAAGTATCGATACTTTCCAAATCTTGATTTCTTGATTTCGTGATTCATTTTGACTCTCTTTCTCAAAATACGGGAAATAATTATGATCTCGCTTCAAGAAGTTTATGTAGAAGGTGGTATTTTACAATCGATGACTTGAATTACGAAAACCTCACGGCGATTATCAAGGAAACTCTCAACCGTGTCGATTACGAGAAAGAGTTGAGTAAACCGGGTAAGAAAATTATGTTTCATAGTTTTAGATTTATCAGATTACTAATATTTGCAACAAAAATTTCGTTTCTTTTTGAGTAGACATGCAATTAGAATCTATGGTGTAGACATGAAATTAGAATATATGGTTTAGAATCCGTACAAATCAATTTTGATAAGCAATCACCAAAATTAACCACTCGTATGTTTTTATTTGTTCGTCTGGTTGGAAGAAATATACTACATGGAGAATTGGGGGCAACTACAGTGATCAAGATGAGTTTCCTTCGACAAATATCTGTTAAAATCAACTTTTTACAATTAAATTGAACACTAATGATTTTCATACTATTGTTACAGTAGTTACATATCTGTCTCGAAGCTATATAATCGTAATCTGAAGATGATACGATCATGGATAGCATAAGGAGCTTGGAATGTGGAGAAGAGCTTGAACCTGATGGAAACAAGTTTGTACCTGAGGAGGACCTTGTAGCTGAGGAAGCAGCTCGTGCTAGAGCTAAACTTGAGCCCAAATGGAAGAAGCTTGATCCTAAACCTCCCTGGTTTTTGATCCAAGAATCAACAAATGGACAAGTGATTTATTTGCACTCTTTTCCCCTTGCCTTTGGTTTTGTCCCACTGGGTTTTCCAAGGAAAGTTTTTAATGAGGCTTGTGAATCACTTTCACATCACCCATTTGTTGATCAAGGCCCCAAAATTCGACCCAAAGGAATATCCATCAAGTTCAGTACATTTTATGCTAATCACAGGCCCAAAAAGAGCCCAAAACAAGTGTCTAATTTGCTGGCCAAGAGAAGTGACGAAAATGGAAATGCAAGGGTCATATTTCAACTTAGAGTTATTGTTTTTATTTCCAAGACAGTCTGCATGTAGACTTGTCTTTTCCTTTATAAGTTCTTTGTTTTCCTTATTGTAAATCTATCTATCTTTTTATTCTAAAACCTTTTAAGTTAGATCATCTCTTGCTGGTATGTAATATCCACAAGAAATCATGTTCTTCCTTTGGTGCGTCATATCCAGAGAAAGTTCAGTGGTATATCAAAGATCTTCCGCAGCCTTTGTGCGACCCTTCACTCCACACCCTTTGAATAACATTTCCCCTGGATCTTGTGATTACAAAGCTTATCCCCACATTTCAGAGTGACGATTTTGGGAGGATCCTTACCAGGATCATGTCAAGTGGTATCAGAGCACCATTCTAAAGTTAAGTGTTCTTTTCTTTTGATTTTCGTTTTTATTCAACAAGTATTAGATCTGCTTCTGCGAAATTTTTTTTTTACTTGTTTCTTCACTTTCAGCGATCTATTTTATCATTTTAAGTTGTTAGAAGTGCTAGATCTTGTGTATGTTAGAGTCTGTGGACGAATTTCTTTGGCAAATCTGCAAATTTTTGGTGAGTCTTCATCTTCTGAAACAGATCTGCGTGTAAACTGCTAGATTTCTTTGAGTTGCGTTTGTTTGATGCTTTTGAGCAGTAACACTCCTTGTTAGAACTCTTTACTGGTGATTTTTTGTGTTTTTCTGTGCAGGAAACATGCCTGTAAAGATGACTGAAGAAAAAGTAGAAAACAGCAAGAATAAACAGCGAATTGAAGCTCTTACTGCTCAAATGAGGAAAATGATGGCAACAGAGATGGAGACTTTTAGGCAGGAATTTCGACAATCTACATACCATGAGCAGAGACGAGCAAAGCCTAGGAGGAGAGAAGAGAGGTCTCCACAAAGAAACATAAAGAGAGCAGAAACTAGAAGAAACCCTGAGCAAAACAGAACACAAGTAGATGCTAGAAGAGATGATTTTGGACAGGAGTTTCATCCAAGACATAGGCAAATGCAACACAGGATGGAACAGCAAGGACCCTCAAGGAGAGACAGAAATCATCAGGATGATTCTAGAGGTCATAGGCTCAGAACACCACGGTTTCATGAGAAACATGATCCAAAAACAAAATCAGACCCTGAAATGGATATAGTTAAAGCTGAGTTGGAGCAGATACTCAATACATTTCGTCCAGTCTCAAAGAAGGTGCAGAACAGAGCTAAAACAGGTGTTAACAAAGAGCATACATCCAAAGAAGAAGAGTCTCCTGCAGAAAAACGTGCAATGGACCAGAAACAAGCTGCATACACAATACAACCCATGTTGCTTGAGAAAACAAAACCAGAGGAACCCATACAACCTCATATGAGCAGCAATGTGCAAGGTATGTGTCTAGACCCCCTTTTGGTTAATAAAACTAATGTGTTTGCTCATGATGCAGAAGAAGAATCATCAGAAAAGGCAGAAAAGAGTTTGCCATTGATTGCTGATTTGGAGCAGCCAATCAACCTTGTGTCAGAATCAGTCCCTAAGCCATTTTCTAAAGATCACACAAGAAAGGACTGTAAGGAATTTGATTTGGTTAGGACTGAGCCTAATTTGATTATGATGATTTCTGCTCAAGATGAAAAATGTTTTGGTTTAGAAAATGTGAAAGAATTTTGTGTTTCAAAATCTATTTTTGACAAAATGATTCCAAATTTCGAAACTGGTACACATGAAAAGTTCTTTGAGGCAAAAGGTTTTCTATGTGATAAAATTCGTGATTTTGAACCTGCTTTAAGAGTTTCTTTGTTTAGCAACACATTTGAGTTGTTTAGAACTAATGCAGAGTTTAAAATGGTTAAAACTTTGTCTAATATAGAACAAAACATTTTATGTGATTTGAAACCATTTAATGAACCTTGCAATGTTCTGAACTCTGATAAAGATTTTTGGTGTTCTAATCACATTCTGATTTGTGATCAAGTGAATGAAACTCGTGGAAAGCATTCTAAACTTGATTTCGATAGCCTGTTTTATCCTTTTAATAACTTGTTTGATTATTGCAGTCGCACATTTGATGTGATTTCTTTAGTTTCTGTGAAAGAAAATGAAAGACAGGTTAAGAACTCAAAGGCTGGGATGATTCATGTGCTTACTAATCAAATTCATTATGGGCCAAAGGAGCATGGAAAAGTGCTTAAAGCTTCTTTGATGTTCAAAGATAAACCACCTGATCCATTATACACTAAGGTAAGTATCTCTAGTCTCAAAATTCGTTTGCCCCTTGATCAAACAGATATAATGCATTTGTCTTTGTCAAAAGAGCCAATTGCAGGTTTTGGGGAAACCTTGAAGCGCCCAAGAAAAACAGAATTTAAGGAGAAAGACAAACGATTTAAGCCACCTCATTTGAACCAGGATAAACACCAAGACATCAGTTTCTTCGTACTGATGAAAGAAGAACCACCAGATGCAACCTACAAGCCAAAACAAAGGTATAACCCTACTCATTCATGATTATGTTTCTAACTTTGTTCCTTTCATTGCAGATGAGTTGGATTTGAGGTCAAATCCTTTTCAAGAGAGAGGGGATGATATGATCATGGATAGCATAAGGAGCTTGGAATGTGGAGAAGAGCTTGAACCTGATGGAAACAAGCTTGTAGCTGAGGAGGACCTTGTGGCTGATGAAGCAGCTCGTGTTGGAGCTAAACTTGAGCCCAAATGGAAGAAGCTTGATCATAAACCTCCCTGGTTTTTGATCCAAGAATCAACAAATGGACAAGTGATTCATTTGCACTTTTTTTCCTTACCTTTGGTTTTGTCCCACTTGGGTTTCCAAGGAATGTTTTTAATGAGGCTTGTGAATCACTTTCACATCACCCATTTGTTGACCAAGGCCCCAAAATTCGACCCAAAGGAATAGCCATCAAGTCCAGTGCATTTTATGCCAATTACAGGCCCAAAAAGAGCCCAAAACAAGTGTCTAATTTGTTGGCCAAGAGAAGTGACGAAAATGGAAGAGTAAGGGTCATATTTCAACTTAGAGTTATTGTTTTTATTTCCAAGACAGTCTGCATGTAAACTTGTCTTTTCCTTTATAAGTTCTTTGTTTTCCTCATTGTAAATCTATCTATCTTTTTATTCTAAAACCTTTTAAATTAGATCATCTCTTGCTGGTGTGTAATATCCACAAGAAATCATGTTCTTCCTTTGGTGCGTCATATCCAGAGAAAGTTCAATGGTATATCAAAGGTCTTCTACAGCCTTTGTGCGACCCTTCACTCCACACCCTTTGAATAACGTTTCCCCTGGATCTTGTGATTGCAAAGCTTATCCCCACACTTCAGAGTGACGATTTTGGGAGGATCCTTACCAGGATCATGTCAGAAGAAGATGCAATTTTTCTATAGAAACATTCTACATTGGTGAGTTAAACTTATATCTTATATGCGTCTGATTGTTGTTTGTCATTGGAAGATTATGATATATGTACAAATCAATTTTGATAAGCAATCACCAAATTAACCACTCATATGTTTTTATTTGTTAGTCTAGTTGGAGGAACTATACTACATGGAGATTTTAGAACTTCAGTGATCAAGATGAGTTTTCTTCAACAAATATCTGTTAAAATCAACATTTTACAGTTAATACAATTAAATTGAACACTAATGATTTTCATACTATTGTTGCAGTTGTTACATATCTGTCTCGAAGCTACATAATCGTAATCTGAAGAAGATGCAATTTTTCTATATAAACATTCTATATTGGTGAGTTAAACTTATATCTTATATGCGTCTGATGTGTATTTTATGATGTTGAAATAATTAAGATGTTCCTTATTATTACATAGTCAAAACTATAGCAGTGAATTTCAGAGTTCTGCAAAATGCAAGTCAATCATCCTCAGACATCTCTTGTTCCGGGTAATCTCTAAAATCTAAATGTGGAGAATCGACTATAGATTTTATTGTTTGCTGTTATACTAATACATCTCTGAAATTTCCATATGAAATAACATAAATGCAGAAAATAGTAGTACGGTAAATAAGAAGTACTAAAAAGTCGCGATATTACAAAAACGAAAGGAACTATGGAAAATATTATTTTCCATATGACTCATTAGTTAATAATGAGTTGCTATTAACTATTTAGTAACTACAATAATGAGTTGCTAATTAGTTACAGTTTTTAAAGAGGTTTTGGAAAACCTCTTTAAAAACAACATTCATGGTCTTTCTTTGAGGTTTTTCATCTTTATCGACAATCAAAATCTTCAAACCTCTTTTCGATGTCACTCTAGAAATGGCAACATAAAGTTGTCCATGTGAAAAATTGGTCTTGCTAAAAAGAGACAAACTTCAGACAGCGACTGACCTTGGCTCTTGTTGATTGTAATAGCAAAAGCTACAGCTAAGGGCAGCTGTCTTCTCCTCATTTTAAATGGCAATTTGGCATCTGATGGAGTAATCAATAGTCTATGAATAAGAACTTTCTGTCCAATTTTCTCTCCCTTAATGACCTTAGCTTCTACCATAAAATCAGCTAGTTGAGTAATCTGCAACCTAGTTCCATTCATCAATCCTCCCATAGGATCAATATTTCTAAGCAACATAACAGGACAACNGTAATGACCTTAGCTTCTACCATAAAATCAGCTAGTTGAGTAATCTGCAACCTAGTTCCATTCATCAATCCTCCCATAGGATCAATATTTCTAAGCAACATAACATGACAACCAATCTTCAAACGAAGATTGTGATTAGGTAATCCAGATGCTTTAATATTGTTTAGAAACTCTGGAGTAAGGGCTTCGTTCGTAGCTGAGTTCGTATCGGAAGGGTCTAAAGAGTCTGCACTTAAATAGATCTTTTCCTCACCTGGTTTAAGCAATAAAAAATTGCATGCTAAATACATAAATTAAAACAAAAATCCAACCCAAAACAAATGTGATGAATAAATATTAACTAACCCTTGAGCTTATCGAGCATATGCTCATTAATCATGTTGACTCTTCATTGGTAGGACAAAGAATTGATCTTCCTTGATAAAACTTAGGATCTTTATTCTCTTGCAAGGAAACAGTATCTCCATATATCTTTCAACTTATACATTCTATTGGATCTTCTGAATCTAGAATAAAAAACTCTTCTGGGATGTCAATAAGAGCTTCACCATCATTAGGTTCGGCAACCTTTCCATCACCAACTGCTAATATCCACTCAGAAAATTCTTTAAGGTCCTTTGCTTCTTGATCAGTTAGATTCTCAGAAATCAAACGCATATTCTTTGTCAGCTTAAGCACTTTACAATGATCCCAAAGATATGAATCATTAAGTGATGCTAAAACAATTTCGGCCCTACCAGCACCATGAATCACAAGAAGTACTTGTCTAAAATCACCTCCAAAAACCATAACTTTTCCACCAAACAGTTTCTCCTTCTTCCCAATAATGTCTTCTAAACTCCAATCCAAAGATTCAAAACAATGTTTACTCATCATTGGTTATGCATCCCAGATTATAAGAGATGCATGATCTGAACCTGCTTTACTTGTACATGTAGAGAACTCATCATGACGTATAGGAATGCCAAACCTTGAATGTGCAGTCCTGCCACCTTGTAACAATAGAGAAGTTATACCGCTAGAAGCAACATTGAGAACAATATCTCCTCTAGATCTGATCGCAGAAGACAAAATTCTCCAGAGAAAAGTTTTTCCAATTCCACCAAATCCATAAACAAAGAAAACTCCACCAGAATTACCTAAAACGGCTCCAATAATCTCATCGTATATCTTCTTTTGCTCATCTGTAAGCTTTTGGAAATCTCTGTCGTGGTTTTTTTTCAATTCTTCTTGGTTGTAACTGAGCTCATTAATTATCAAAATATTAGAACTTTGTTTACCATCTAGATGCACTTTAGGCATAGATTCAAATCTTGCCATTGAAGTCCCATTACTTTTCAGAATCCTCTCAATCTCTTGAAGACAAAACTTTTTCTTGTCATCATCAGATAAAATCATTCCTGTATTAGAAACTGATATAAGTTAAAAATCTAGAATAATGAAGAAATGTTAACACGGTGCTACTGAAATATGTGTAGAAATATTTTGAAAATTAAAAGTAAGTACTAACCTGGTCTATTCATCTCTTGTCTTTTTTTGTACTCAATGTCATCCGAAAGATGTTCCCAAGTATTATTCCATACAACCTCAGGTCTAGATAAACTATCAGAACTAAGCATGATACCAAAAATCTGACGAAGATCTGATGAAGTACACGTAGAACTCCTTCTTACAATATCATCAATATACCCTTGGTCATCTTCAAGCAAACCTCTTGCATAGCACGCATCTTTGTATGAAGGATACACGACTTTATTGAATGTTTTAATATCCTCATAAGAAGTTGGACCTCTAACAACGTTTAACAGCACTCGAAGATAATATGCTTGTTCAATCTTGCGTGGAGCATAATTGATTCTACCAATACTAAAACCTTTCTCCCTGACTTTGAAACTTTTTTGCTTCTCATTGTATGTGAACTTAGTTGGGATTTGAGCATAGGTGAGTTTTCTAGCATCAGAATCTACCTCGTTCAGTTTGAACCATGCCAAGAACATGGTATTTTCAATAAGTGTCCGGCTAATGACTTGTTCCACTTTATCACCCTTTTTGAATATCACATTCTGTTTTCCTGGTAGGTGCCAAATCAGTTTCTCAACCGCTGTAGATCGATAATGGATAGGAAACTTAAAAATCCTCCAAGCAGCTTCACACGCAGAAACATACCTGAAAAAACATTACCAATCAACAAAGAGCACTACTATTAAAATATACACTATAGGAAAACCAGTGATGACCAAAATTACAAAAAGAGAAGAAAAACTAACCTGCAATCGAAAAAATCTTTAATCTCATCTTTCTTTTCTCTAGAAACATTTTTGTTTGACCAGAATGTTTTTCTCCCGAAACATTTCGTGAATCTGTTCTTCCCTCATTATCTAGAACTTTCTCTGGTGGCTCAACAACAACAGCTACACGATCAACCCCTTTATTGATGTATTTAAATAAATACTTGATTGATTGCACCATTCCACGTTAATGTGAGCTCGATAACGAAGTGATAACTCTTTGTTATATGGAATGACATATCTGTTATCACACTTAAAACCATTTTTCTCAACAAATTTATTTGATTGCTCACGTCTTCTATAAACAGGAAAACCTTCTCTGTTGACTGTTGTTTTTGCTGCATGAGGCTTCAGATATAACTTGGTACATTTACCATTCTCCATACATGGTGAATTCAAGTTAACCTGTCTGCAAGGTCCATGAATCATCATGTCTTTAATCACTTCATACATAACAGGTTCCTCGAATCGATCAGGAATCTCCGCAGAAATAATCTTATCAATATCATCAGTAGTAGAGAGCTTACATTTAGAGTGCATGAACAGAAGAATGTGAGCATGTGGTAGACCTCGTTTCTGAAATTCTATTGTATACATTGATGCAAATTGAAAAAGATAGCTTTAGGATACAAAACACCATCGTAAAACAATATGAAACAAAAAATTATGAATGAAAAACTTACATGAAACCGTTTTTCCTAATATTGCCTTTTCTGTCAAATCACTCATTAGAGAATCAAGCTTCATCTTGAAAACACGGCAAATGATATCTGGCCTATCCTGAGACTTGAGATTACGCTTCTCTAAATACCTTGTGATTTCTGGCCATTTAGGATTACATGTAAATGTAATGAACAAATTTGGAAATCCGAAATATCTGCATATGGCCATGGCATCTAGATAATTATTTTTCATGTATCGAGGTCTGCCTGTAAAAGATGCTGGTAGATAAAACCGATTTCTGTGCTCACTTAGATCAGTAACTTCATTTTCGTCTGCTTGCTTGATAGAGTCATAACTGTCAGATCTCAAAGAAGACTGGTTCTTTCTCAAATATGATAACCTTTAGACTCTATCATAGTGTAGCTATCAACCATAAATTGTTGAAATAATCTTCTAGAACTAAGCAGAATTGGTGATTCATTGTATCGTTCATGAAGACGGAATGCCAAAAATTGTCGCATGCTAATACCTTCTTTCTTCGATTTCTTAGAAGCTGTCGTAGAACCTTTTTTAATTCCAAGCCTAAAACCATCTTCACCATGCGGAAAGATCAAAGGATATTGAAGAGGTAGATAAGACGGATGAATTTCACTTATCCGTTTTAGTTTCCCACATTGTCTTTGCAGAACAATATCTCTTTTATCCATTTCCAAATTGAAATCGTCTGGAATGATTGCAGCAACTTCAGAAGATGTTGGCATGTTATATGTTCTTGCATCTGTTGGGAGAGCTTCTAAAATCCTCAAATGAAAACTTTCCTCTGGATTAGTGTCAAATTGCTCTCTTGATGTCCTAAATTTGGCAACGTATGGGTTGATGTCATCTAACATTTTGATTATCGCCTCAATGATTTCTTCCCTGAGCTGATTTTTTTTAGACGGTTGCATTCCATTTTTAGATTTGCTGCAAGAGTATATAAAAAACATTTTGTTAACGTCCTTGAAGAAATTGAAGTATATAAAAAATATTTTATTAACGTCCTTGAAGAAATCAAAGTTAGTGCAAATGATTGTAAAATAATGTTACCTGAGAACATTAGCTTTGTTATCAACCTCATTTTCAGTATCAACTATATAAAGCTGGTAGAATTTAGCAAAATCACCATGTTTAGGCAACATACTACCCATCAAGTGATAGTTTTCACCTTGCATCTTGATCATTTGAGGTCCTTTCTCTTTTTTAATTGAACAATCAACTTTCCCACCTATAGATGTCATAGAGAAGACCATGTTATATGCCCTAATATTCTTCTGGAAATGTTTGCTTAGTTCATTGTCAGATGTAAGCAAAAGTTTCAAGAATGGAGGAATATCGTTTAATTCCGGCAAAACCACTTGTCCTTGGAGACAACACATCGTAAATGTTGGCTTTTTCGATCTTCTTTTTTTGTTGATGCGCTCCCGATACCAAAATATTGCACCACAATGTTGACAATTGTAAGTAGGATCACCTTCATCATTGTATTCTAAAATATACCAATTATAAAAACAGAGTATTAAGAACACGATAGTAATTGAAATCTTTAATAACTATTGGATATATTATAGGAAGCAAAGAAATGTACCAATATATTTCTTTTTAGATTTATCGTCATGTGGATTTGAGAACATGGTCTTAAGTAGTTCTGCCATTTTCAAAATCTTGTCATGATTGTGTTTTGTTTCTGATAAAACTGGCAATCCTAAATCTTCTTCGTCTGAATCTGACGAATCTATACTGTCTTGGCTACTACAATCAAAAACCTGGTCATAATCTTCATCATCAGAACCTGTCAAGTTTGGTTGTGTGATATCTGATTCTAGGTCTTCAATAAGCACATCGTGGAATGGACTATGTGTCTTTAAAGAAGCAGTAAAAATTCTATATGTTGAATAAGGTGAGGTTGAAAAATCTTCCGTCACATTTTTATTTCCCGTAGAGGAACATGTACTCCCAAATGTATGCGTTGATGGAACTCCAGATAACCAGTTCTCAAATGCTAAACAAAACAGATTTTAAAGTAACTTTAATAACATATGTAAAAAAAATTCTTGTAAAACACAACTACTTCATCCAAATTCATTTAAAGACTCCCAAAAACTTACATGAATTATTTCCATTAGTTCTTCTTTTTTTTGGTTCCTAAGAACTTTGACATATCCTGATGAAGTTGCACATATAGTATCAGAAATTAAAAATCCATCTGAATATATTTATACGTTAACCACGGTAAATATACTATATCTTTCTAACCTGATATTGTAGAGAATCCTCTTGTAGGTCTCTCAACGGAATTCTCACTTTGATTTTGCAAATGCGGTCTATTTAGCGAATGTATGTTTGAAAGATCATTAAAAACTCTACCAAAAACAGTTGCAGTTGGTGGGCAATAAGGACGTGACTGAGTATCTAATGAAATGTTCTCTAAATTATTAGCTTTTGTAGTTCTCGTCCTCTTTTGCTTCGAAGTTGGTTGGTTACTTCCGTTGCTAGCATTAGGTTTACTCTTCTTCATCCTAAAATTAAAATTTAAAGAATGATGGCGATGATTGAAGTCTGTAAAAGCTTCAATAATGAAGTCAGCCTCATACCTCTCAATGGAACAACTTACACTTGAAAGCTAGTTTGTGAAATCAGTAACCGGAAGTATTTTTGAAGTAGATACGATTAGCTACTTGTTATCACAATTCTATACTTAGTTTTCCAAAATCTTAATGAAATATTGCAAACAGTTATAGTTATTTTTAAATATCCTTGTTTTTTTTATCGATTTTTATAATCTTTTTTTGTTGTTCAAAACATGAAATTTAACCATTTATTTATGTATCTAATATGAAATTTCAAATTTGGTTTATAGAAAAAGAGGATATTAGATACGCAATATTTAAATATCATTAACTATGCAGATTAAACATTTTAACATGTTTACCAAAATGTGTATGGGTTTGTTTTTCTCAGTGTGTTTAATCTGGTGAATAAAGAAGGCTCGTCTTGGGTGATCATGAGGATTCATACCTTTCAGGTTTCCGCAAAAAGGTTAGTACACTATTTCATTGTATAGGTTAGTACACTAATTTCTCCCTCGCCACTTAAATAACTTGATGTATCTTAATCAGAGTGTTCGATTTCCAATCATGAAACTTTTAAATCATTTTATTCTTTTTTGTTATGGATCATTTTATTTGTTATTTTATTATGAAACCCTTATAATATATGTAATCTCTTTAAATAATATTAGTCATTTAATGAAAACCAAAGAACATTTTATTATATTAAAATAGAAGCTAACGATAGAAAACCCAGAAAAAACAAAGAACTTAAAGCAGAAGAATGTCTTAACTTAAAAATAAATAGCAAGAATCATGAAAACGGTTCCTAATGGCTGGTAACTTTAGAATGTTTGTTTTAAACATTCTTCTTATCCTCTTCTTTAGTTCCGGTTGCAACATCTTTATTTATCTCAACATTGTTCTTCTCATTGTTGGTTGTTGACCTTTCATCATCCATCTTTTCCAGGTTGATCTCATTCTGCTTTTTGACATCATCAGACCACTTTTCATCATTCATCTTTTCCAGCTTGATGAACTTGGTGCACAGCTTTTTTGATGTTGATGAAAAATCAGGTAAATCTTCTAATTCTTCTGATGATCGCTTAGAAGAAGGGATTGTGTTAACCATGGAGTTCGAGTTGCCTCCACTGTTGGTATCGATTATAGAAACCTATAATAATTATTAATTAGTATGATATAAATAATATATAAAGTAAACTATAATGATGAACTAAATAAATAATACCTCATCACCAGAGACAATTGTTGACAAATTGTCGAGTTGAGTTATTTGGTCCGAGGAAGTGTCTAATGATATGATAATATCATTTCCAGTCCAAACATTTCCAACCTTATAGGTATCTAAACCATAGTAAAGGTTTTCTTTGGCAACAAAGACAGAAAACTGGAAAGTCTTCCCCACTAAATCCTTTATAGGCTGTGGAAGAGCATCTGGTTCCACCATCTGTTTGTAAGATACGATTGTCTTTTAAAAATCATACAAATTAAATCTATATAAAATATGTATTTATTAGAAAATTACCTCTTCGAAGGAACCATTAAGTAGGTCGGAAGCTGAAACCGGCAAGATATCATTAGCAACCGTGTCAAGAAGATCACTTTTTTTTTTGCAGTTTGGTCCATAACAATAAAATACAGCTTAAATCTGTATTTCAAACGTCACAAAGGTTAACTATAATAGACATAAGATCAAGATTCGTAGAAGAATCAGTAAGATATCGATATAACCTTGCTGATACTTTTGTGACAACTTCCTCACAAGTTTTACACCACCAAGTTGGTGCATTTATCCGCATTGTGGATCCTCCTTGTTTCTTAGATTTTTTTTTTTTTTCAACTTTCCTGTTGCATTTTACACACAAAAAATAATACCAACCCCAGTCCGTATCAATGGCTAGGATCAAACACATGATCTTGCATTTCTCAATCTGTCATAATCATAAGTTTTGTGTTAGTAGTAATTACGGAGAACATTAAGTAGTTGTAGATAAACTTATGTGAGGTGCATTTACCTCAACGAAATTAAGTAACTCCTCAACGGTCTTTTGTGGCAATTTACCCTAAAATTCTTTTTTCTTAACCAATTCAGATTCTTCATCTTCAGGTTCTTCAATGGTGAGAGCAAGACCATCATCTGGCAACCTTTAAAGCAGAGCAAAGCGGTATTTTATCAAAGACCATGCATCGTTTAATCTCTAGTTACTTAACAAACTTGTTCATATTTTAAATACTTACGCTTTCTGAAATTTTTCTACCTCAGGTAAAGCAGGATTGATCATTAATTTTGTTGTATCGAACGCGTTTGTGATCTGAAGCTTGCCTGAAGACAGAAAAAATTCCACTAATCAAACCATTATTCATAGACAAAAATTTTGGAGGTAAATACATGTATCTAATCACATACCTCGGTATGTACCAATTTTATCAAATCTGATTAGGCATATCACCGTTGAACCATTTGTTTCTTGGCAACTGATAAAAAGTTGATCAGCAAATCTTTGCCACAGGCAACACGGCATACGTTCATCACTGTATAGTCAAAATATTTAAGTGCAAATCAATATTGTGTTTGGTACATCAAATAATTATAGATGGAAACTTAATTACTTTAAATCTCTGAGCTCGAACTCAATCTTTTTTCTCTCTTTTCCATTCACGTGAACACTTTCGAGGTCTTTAACATCAACTACTTGTCCAATTACATCTGAAATTACAAAGTCCAAAATTATACAACTTAGCAAAAACGTAATAATAGCCACAATCAGAGATCTGCATCTGGGCAGTATAGTTACCAACCAAGAAGCTGTGATTAAGGGTACCACCTAAAATGGTATCAAAATCCACGAGTTTGATAAACTCGTCGGTTGTTTTGATATTACACTTAGTGATAGATGTGTTATCAGTAAAAGCCATCTTGTAATTGTGGCTAGTTGGTCGGTACTGCCCAGATGCAGAGGTTAATGAAAAGTTCTCAACAACTTTCCATTCTCTAAATGGAACCATACACTCAACACGCTGAACATAGTTCTTTTTACTGAAGCATGAATCATACAACCCTGCAAATTTGAGTAGAGTATAGTTAGTTGGTGTACGCTAAATTATATATAATAATTATAAAGAAAACACGAAGTCAACTACATGTTTTTTTTCTTACAGATTCATCAGCAAGAATCAACTCCAATGTTTGGCCAGATTGGGCGGTGTATTACTTCCATGAATGGAGAACTTTAACACGGACTCGCCAGCCTGTTTTGAAAGGTTTGCCATCAGAAAGGTTAGTAAAACCAATGAAAGAACTCTTTTTTTTTTATGTTCAGGTCGTGAGGTTTTTGTTTATAGCTTTGAGAATGTGTCAATTAGGTATGTGGAAGGATAGTATTTATAGGAGAATTAAATGAAAATGATTTAGATTAGGTTATTTTTCAGACATTATCTATAGTTTTGAAGTTAGATTTTGAGTAATTGCAAATATACCGTATAACCGAACTGTTTTTGATAACAAAAATATTCCGTATCTTAACTATGAGTTGTTTCGTCATTCAAAAATGAATATATATATATATATATATATATATAGTTTTGAAGTTCGATTTTGAGTAAATGCAAAGATACCGTATATTCGCTTTGTTTTTGAAAACATTTATATTCGGTATCTTAGATATCATGATCACCTTGATTTTAAAAAGGTTGTTAATTAATTACTTTTTGATCAACACAATAATAGATCTATAACTTGATATTTTAGATATTAGCGGTATAATCTATAACTGGGTTAGTTAGATATGATGAACATTACGATTTTTTTAAATCTTAATATATTCATAAGTTCTTTCCAAAATCTATAGTAAAAGGATTATCTAACAATATTAGCTGATATCAAACTAAAATCTAAATCTTTTATCTTTTTACTGTTTCAGAGAAGCAATGTTATTATATGCAACCATAGAGAATAATTTGGTCAACTGAAATTATTTGGTCCACTGATTGTTAAGAACCCAGTACATCGTTAGTTCTTCTCGGTGTGGAAACCTGATTATAACCCTGAGTTGATTTCAATATGCAGGTAAGTTCAAGAGAGAATCTTGTGGGTGTTGCTTCTGATTTGTAACGGCGGATTGAAGAAGTTCGTCCTGAAAGCACATGCAACACAATTGGAAGCCAAATGGAAAAGAAAGAATTACTCAGATATTACACAAAAGTTGAAATATTACCAAAATATTATACATCTAAAAAAAATTATTCAAATATTTTGTGCCCTTGTGTAATTAAAATTAACACCCTTGATATTTTTTTAATTTAAAAATAATTAAATTAATCCACCTCATTAACAATTAATCCACCTCATTAACATTAAAAAAAACTAAATTCACGTCATGAATAACAGTTACGGAAAAAAAAACCTCTCTCTCTCGCCGGCGAAACCTCTCTCTTTCTCGACGATTCCAAAGTTGAACCCTAATTCCGCCGTCATATCGTCTCTTCCGGCCGCTTCTCTTATCTCCGTCACATTTCGTCTCTTTTTCACGAAATCGAGTGGGGTATCTTCGTTTTCTCGAGTGGACTCTTCGTTTTCTCGAGTGTACTCTTCGTTTCCAATCCATAAGTCAGACGTAAACAATCCATAAGTCAGCCGTAAACAATCCATAAGTCACCCGTAAACAATCCACAATGACCGAAGTGGGAACTCTTCGTTTTCTTGAATGGACTCTTCGTTTTCTCGAGTGGACTCTTCGTTTCCAATCCATAAGTCAGCCGTAAATAATCCATAAGTCAGCCGTAAAAAATCCATAAGTCAGCCGTAAACAATCCACAATTACCCAAGTGGAGACTCTTCATTTTCTCGAGGGCACTCTCTGTTTTCTCGAGTGGATTCTTCGCTTCCAATCCATAAGTCAGCCGTAAACAATCCTTAAGTCAGCCGTAAACAATCCATAAGTCAGCCGTAAAAAATCCATAAGTTAGCCGTAAACAATCCACAATTACCGAAACCAGATCTATCATATATCGGAGAAGGATGAACGAAAATGAAGAAGAACGAGGAAGACGATGACGAATTGGATGTTTAAAATTTAAGTTCTGAATATCTCTGTTGATGTGAAGAACAAGGTGAAGAACAACGACGACGAGAAAGACGATGACGACGACGAGGAAGACGACGTTTCGTATTTCTCTGTTGATGTGAAGAATAATGACGGAGAAATATGATGACGACGACGAGGAAGAGGAAGACGACGTTTCGTATTTCTCTGTTGATGATGACATGGAAATATGCATCCACGTCATTTTTAATTGATGAAGTGGCAAGTAAGCCACCAAATGAATACGTAAATCAACTTTCTTAAACCAGCCATCAAACAAAACTTTAACTCAGTCATAACATGAATACTATTACAGTAATTAAAAAAAAAAAAACGGTTGCCAAATTCTGCCGTAACTCAACTGAAAATCTTTAGCTCAGCCATATCGTTTAATAAGTCAGCCGTCAAAACATGCTATTGTAGTAATTAATCTTTCGCTACTAAATCAGCCGTAATTAGGCCGAGTTTTTCGTTAACCCAGCTCATTACGGCTGAGTTATGACACTTACACGAAAATCAGCCGTAACGAAGCAATAACTCAGCCAGCCGGAGAAAGTTAATTTAGCCGTGTCGAGACAATAACTCAACCAAATTTTGACAAATTAACCATTGCGTTATAACTCAGCCGTAACTTATGGTTGGGTTATCTCATAAGTCAGCCGTTTTCTCATAACTCAGACATATTTCGTTAACTCAGCCGTAACGTATGGCTGAGTTATCTTGTAAGTCAGCCGTTCGCTCATAACTCAGCCATTTTTCTTAAATCAGCCGCAACATACCGTAACTCAGCCGTGATCGGCGTTGTAGCGCTTTACGGCTGAGTTCATTAATACACGTCAGCGATTTCTGACGTGGCGGCGTATTTTTTCTGATGTAGAATTAGAAAGTAATGGGATTCTTTGTAATTACGTTTTTTCCTATAACATTTAACAAGGGCACGCTGGGTATGAAAAATATATGCGAAATATGATAGTAATAAAAAAAAGTTTTGTATGTTTCTCGTCATTTCACCTAATTTATAATGATATCTAAGTAAACTTCCCAATGAAAAAAGGTCTTAATGTCCAGCAACGTTAGAGTCAAAGAGAAGCTACACTGATGACCCCTCTTTCATCTGTGTATTTCCAAACATAGGACATAAAACTCTGCACGGATGTGTCATGTAATTAACAAAGTTTCATCTTGGTTATTCTTTGAAAGAATTACTCAGATATTACAGGAAAGTTGGAATATTACTAGTATATTATACATTTTAAAAAAATTACTCAAATGTTTTGTGCCCTTGTGTAATTACAATTAACAACCTTGATTAATTTGAGATTTTTTTAATTAAAAATGATTAACCAAAAATTAGTTTAATCCACCTCATTAAAGAAAAAAAAATCCATGTCATTAACAACAGTTACGGAAAAAAAACCTCTCTCTCGGCGAAACCTCTCTCTCTCGGCGAAACCTCGTCTCTTCGGCCGTCGTATCGTCTCTTCCGGCCGCCGTCGTATCGTCTCTTCCAGCTGCTTCTCTTATCTCCGTCCCACTTCGTCTCCTTTTTCACGAACTCGAGTGGTGACTCTTCGTTTTCTCGAGGGGACTCTTCTTTTTCTCAAGTGGACTCTTCGTTTCCAATCCATAAGTCAGCCGTAAATAATCCATAAGTCAGTCGTATACAATCCATAAGTCAGCCATAAACAATCCATAAGTCAGCCGTAAACAATTCACAATTACCGACCCTTCGTTTTCTCGAGGGGACTCTTCGTTTTCTCGAGTGAACTCTTAGTTTCCAATCCATAAGTCAGCCGTAAACAATCCATAAGTCAGCCGTAAACAATCCACAATTACCGAAACCAGATCCATCATATATCGGAGAAGGATGAACGAAAATGAAGAAGAACGAGGAAGACGATGACGAATTGGATGTTCAAAATTTAAGTTCTGGATATCTCTGTTGATGTGAAGAACAAGGTGAAGAACAACGACGACGAGAAAGACGATGACGACGACGAGGAAGACGAAGACGACGTTTCGTATTTCTCTGTTGATGTGAAGAACAACGACGGCGAGAAATACGATGACGACGACGAGGAAGAGGAAGACGACGTTTCGTATTTCTCTGTTGATGATGACATGGAAATATGCATCCGACGTCATTTTTTAATTGATGAAGTGGCAAGTAAGCCACCAAGCGATCACGTAAATCAACTGTCTTAAACCAGCCATCAAACAAAACTTTAAGTCAGTCGTAACATGAATACTATTACAGTAATTAAAAAACAAAAAAACGGCTGCCAAATTCAGCCGTAACTCAACTGAAAATCTTTAGCTCAGCCGTATCGTTTAATAAGTCAGCCGTCAAAACATGCTATTGTAGTAATTAATCTTTCGCTACTAAATCAGCCGTAATTAGGCCGAGTTTTTCGTTAACCCAGCTCATTACGGCTGATTTATGACACTTACACGAAAATCAGCCGTAACGAAGCAATAACTCAGCCAGCCGGAGAAAGTTAATTCAGCCGTGTCGAAACAATAACTCAGCCAAATTTTGACAAATCAACCATCGGGTTATAACTCAGCCAAATTTTGACAAATCAACCATCGGGTTATAACTCAGCCGTAACTTATGGCTGGGTTATCTCGTAAGTCAGCCGTTTTCTCATAAATTAGACATATTTCGTTAAGTCAGCCGAAACATCAGGGTGGGTTATACACGTAAGTCAGCCGTTAACTCATAACTCAGCCATTTTTCTTAAATCAGCCGCAACATACCGTAACTCAGCCGTCATTGCCGCTGTAGCGCTTTACGACTGAGTTCATTAATACACGTCAGCGATTTCTGACGTGGTGGCGTGTTTTTCTGATGTGGAATTAAAAAGTAATGGCATTCTTTGTAATTACGTGTTTTCCTATAAGATGTAACAAGGGCACGCTGGGTATGAAAAATATACACGAAATATGATAGTAATAAAAAAAAGTTTTGTATATAACTGGTTATTTCACCTAATTTGTATGATATCTGAGTAAACTTCTCTTATTCTTTTTTATATGATTCATATATTTTTGGGCCGCATATTTGATCTATTTCAATTTTAAAGAATGTTTGGATCCATATAGACAATATAACTTGAACCGTTACAATCAGGTGAAGTTTTATTGATGGATACTTACAGAAAGATCCGCATGTTTTTTTAATTGCTTTGTCTAAATCACCCTTAATAAAACATTTTTTTTAACTCATAAAATACAAATGCACTGATGGCATTAGAAGTAATATTCCAAGATAAATCAAGAGTAATTTTAAAGTGTGCTTCTCTTTTAATAATATAGATTTCTTTGATATGATATCAAAACGGCTTTGTTTCAAGTTTTAAGAAAGTCAACAAAAAGGCATTCCCGCATAATATACATGCTTCTAATACTTTTGAAAACAACACAACAATTTGGTAATTTAGATATGTTTCATTGTTTGATTATTTTTTTCAATTTTTCTCCTAAAGAGTTGATTTCGATGAAATCCACTCTAAACATCGTCGAACAAAACTTGAACTCTAAAACACAAATCAGATAAACATTATCGACTAAAAACCAATAGTCTAAAGCAAACTATAGATTTTTATGAGTAAAGAAACTACAACCATAAATCCCATCATCAGAAAAAAAAAAAAAATTCTAACTAAAAAGAAAAGAAAAAGTAAACCCAAACAAAAGAATTACAAAGACACATATAAAACCGAAGCTATCTAAGACGAAGGCAATCACGAGCAAAAGAACATAACGATAACTATGATACTTTATCCCGATTACACAAAAGACTGAGAAGGAACCATCACCTGCTATACGCTTCAATGTCGACAACCTTCCTCGTAAGCAAAATCTGGTGAAAGCTACCATAGGTCCATAGCTTTGTCATCTCTAAGATCTAAAAAATTCACAAACGCAACAAATCTTGAGAGAAAAAACTCCCACCGCCGCATACCACCAACAATATGATGAGATCTGATTGGCAACAGTTTGTTCCAGCCCTACAAACACCACACTTTTGAAATCTCTTGACAATCTAACGAAATTAAATCCGAGAAATATTGTTCCTAATCTTGTTTTTCACGAACGAACTAAACATGTGGAACTATATTAGTCATGTTCTTTTCCCAGACGCAGCGGCTAGCATGTACGTCAAAAAATAACAAATTCCTAAAAATCTAGAAGAGAAGACGCAGGGACGGAAAATGGAGGAGCTGCTGTCGCTTAAAAATATCAGCGTCTAGTTTAGATAAGGCTGATTGCCGTGTTTAACGGCGCTGCGTCTCAATACCTCACCACCGTTGTTTTATTTGTCACATGCCTAATGTATTTTTTTTTACACATACTAGCCGCAGCGTTTGGAAAAAGAACACGCCTATTGTCATTTAGTTTGTGATGCAGCCTGGTTTTCTTGCAACACGTTACGCCTGTAATACTGACCAGCTCGCGGACATTCTAATAAAGGCTCTTGAGCGCCAACAATTTCGACATCTTTTATACAATCTAACGAAATTGAATTCGGGATATTAAATTTCATAATATAAGATATTGAATGTCCATAATCTTCTAAATCATTATAGATTTTTTTTTAATTCTATAATTTTGATATGGTAGATTTTCTCGATCTTTTATAAAGAATAATACATGCAGTGGTTCTAGCAAAATTCCAACAACACTAAAATCAGACGATCAACAAAACTATAAAAACAGAAAAAAAATAAAGGCACGCCGGAGACGAGCCTCACAACATTATGGCTCCGAATGGCACTGCTATTTGGATGCGATTGCGATTCGTGAGCGGGAGCAATGCGTTTTAGGTGCGATGCGATTAGTTAGAATTGCGAATGGAGGTGCGATTCAGAAACGATGCGATTATACTATATTTTTGAATGACTACGATCGCCCTGGGCATATAATCCGGAACCGGGGAACCGGACCCGGACAGAACCGAAATTCAAGGTTCGGTTCGAACCGAATAATTATATAAAACCCGATTGGTTCTCACTCTAAATTGAAACGGTTCTCGGTTCGGTTCGGGTTAAACCCGAAAACCGAACGGTTACCCGAAAACCCGAATTTAAGTATCAAATTTTTACTAAACCGAAATTATAACACATATAATCATATTGCATAATCATATAGTTTTTTTAATAAACCGATTAACCGAATGATCAGAAATTATATCAAACTTTATAACCAATTTTATTTGATTTCATTCACAAAAAAATCTTTTTTGTAAATAATCTCCAATTTTGAAACCTGGATAACCTAAATCAATCACGATGGCTCTCTCGTCGTCACTCATCCTCGCCTGAATCGGCCGCTCCATCTTGTGCATCCGTCGAGAACTCACTCTCAGGTAATCTCCTTTCCTTCTCCTTTCCTTCTCATTTCCTTCACGGCTTCTTCTTTTCTTCTACTTTCTCGTCAATTTCATGATTTTGGCCGATTAGGGATTTGATTTTTGGTAATTAGGGATTTTATGGTTTTGATTCTGATTAGGGATTTCACCTCCTCTCTTTCTCGTTTCTCCCTTCCTTCTCCTTTCCTACTCGGCTTCTACTTTCATTCCCCTTTCTCGGCAATCTCTTGATAATCCATCACGATTAGGGATTCGATTATGGGTAATTAGGGATTTCATGGTATTTCTCATAAGTTGTGTTTGTTTGGTTAGTTTTCTTGTCTTAGAATAGATTATCGATTGCGTGTCTTACATTTTCGTTTCATCACAGATGGATTCTTCCTCAACGCACGAAAATGAGTTTCATAGAGAAACCGAAGATGAGATTGGGACTTCTGGTCCTACAACCAAAAGAAAAGAAAATCCGACAAGTGCTGGTAGTTCGCTTCCATCTAAGCCGAAGAAGAAACATACTTCAACAAGGTCGATGGTGTGGGATCACTTTACAAAATCCGGGAATGATGAGAATAAATGCTCATGTAATTACTGTGGCAAGGTTCTGTGTTGTGCAGTCTCCTCTGGAACTTCAAGTTTGATTAAGCACAATGGTTTGTGCAAGTCTTTCTCTGCTTGGAAGGATACTAAAGCTCAAGCTCAAGCCGTTCTGAATCCCGAAGGTGAAGAAGGTAACTTGGGTTTGTCTAGAGTATCATTTGAGGTTTTTAAGGATGCAACAAATGAGATGCTTGTTTTGGGTGAATTGCCGTTAGCATTCATAGAGAGTTTGGCTTGGAGACATTTTTGCAATAGGGTTCATCTGTATAAGCCACAATCTAGGAGAACATCCACTAGAGAGATTGTCGAAATGTTTGTGATGAGGAAAGCTGCTATGAAAAAGGTGTTTGCTAAGAGTAAGCAAAGGGTCTCTCTTACAACAGATATTTGGGTTGCTCCTCCTACAGGAGCTAGCTACATGGTTATCACAGCACACTTCATTGATTCAAGTTGGAAGTTGAGGAAGCTGATAATAGGTTTTAAGAACATCTCAGATCATAAGGGAGCAACAATAGCTTCGGTTTTGGTTGAGTGTCTCGGTGAATGGGGAATTGAGAAGATCTTCACTATCACGGTTGACAATGCAACTGCAAACACATCTGCTCTGACGAGTTTTAGGGATACATTTGGTGCAACACGTCCTGATGCATTGGTCTTAGAAGGTGAGTTTATGCATGTACGGTGTGCGGCTCACATTATTAATTTAGTGGTGAAAGATGGTTTGCATGATGTGGATAAGAGTGTCTCTGCTATCCGTAGTGGTGTGACATACGTGAGATCTTCTACTAACAGAATCAAGGCCTTCGACCTTAGAGTTGAATCAGCAAAGGTAACAAGGGGAAGCTTGCCTTTGGATTGCAAAACCAGATGGAATTCTATATATCTTATGCTAATAAGAGCAATTAAGTTTAAGGCAGGTTTTGAGAGAATGGCAGCAGAAGACAAGTTGTATACTGATTATTTTCAAGAAAAGGTTGATGGAAAGAAACGGATTGGGCCTCCAACAACAGATGATTGGGAAGCAGTGGACAGGTTAGTAAGGTTTCTCATCATCTTTTACAACGCTACTTTAGTGGTTTCAGCTACCAATTCAGTAGGCTCTTACAAGTGTTACAATGAGATTGTGACAATTGAAAGAAATTTGATTTCCTTGAGCAAGAATGTTGACTTAACACTGAGGATCAAGGCGATGGCTATGAGAGATAAATTTGATAAGTATTGGGAAGGGTTGCAGGAAATCAATAGGCTTCTGATCATAGCTAGTGTCTTTGACCCGAGAAACAAGATGAAGTTTGCAACGTTTTGTTTTGAAAGTCTTTATGGGAAAGATACTGCTGACATGAAACAGGTTAGGGATTCTGTTCTTTCTGTTATGAAGAAGTTGTTTGATTTGTATAATAGAAATGCTACCAGTACCAGAGATCCAACATCTTCTCAGTCCGCAGCGACATCACAGAGTGCACAAGAGTCTCAAGATCCCGTTGAAGGTGAATTGGATTTAGATTTAGATAAGGAGCTTGGATATGAAAGAATGGATTGCGTTTACAAGGAGCTAGCAAAAGAAAAAGGATTTCAAGATGCAACTACTGAGCTCGAGTTATATTTGAAGGAGGAAGTGGAGAATCCAAGGACAATTCTGCTTGGTTCAGAGTATGATGTATTGGGATGGTGGAAGCTCAACAGCACAAAGTTCCCTGTGTTGTCCGAAGTAGCAAAGCAAAGGATGTACTTGCAATGCAAGTGACTTCTGTTGCATCCGAGTCAGCATTTAGCACTAGTGGTCGAGTCCTAGATCCATCTAGGAGTTGTTTGTCTCATTACATGTTGGAGGTGTTAATGTGTACCGAACAGTGGCTGAAATGTGAAGTTCACTTGAATGAAAAGGGGTTAGTTACGAAAGAGCAACTCCTTGCTGACATTGAATTGCTAGATAAACTTCAGAGAGGTAATCTCTATTTTTTAAACCTTAAATTCTTTTATAAATTGTGCTTTTGAATTTTTGTTTTTAACAGATTCTTTTGTTTCATTTTGTTTAGAATTTGAAGGAGTTTAAAGTCTCTCTTGGATTCTCATAAGTCATAAGTCGTAAGGTATTACTTCTTCACTCATTGATTTTGGTTATTTGGAAATTAGTGTATTCGATCACTTTGTATTATTGTTAACTGTGAAGTGTGATTTTGTTTTATTAAACTTGAACCATAGAAGTATAGAACATGAACCGTGACTAGTACTTCATTTTGTATTAGCCTACTAGTGAAAGAACCGTAACTAGAAACTTGATTGTTTGATACTTTGATTGATACATGGTTTTGTTTTGTTTATATTTGCCGAAGGGAGACAAAGACACAAAGACGTTTTGAGAGTAAGAGTGAAGAATAAGAAGACATTAAGAGAAGATGGCCAAACAATAATGTCTTTTTAATTTTGTGTTTACTACTCTTTTGACTGTTTAAAGCTTTGAACTCTCTGTATTTTACAAATTTCAATTTCAATTTCAGGATTTTGGTGAGTTTTGGTGTATGGTTTTTACAGGTTTTTCGGGTTTTCTCGGGTTTTCTCGGGTTTTTTAGAACCGAATTTGTTTACGGTTCTATCCCGGTTTTGATTTCAAATCCAAGAACCGACCCGGACCCGCGAAGACCCGAACCGACCCGAACCGAAAAAATTTCGGTTCCTAATTGGGTCCAATCCAAGCGAAACCGAAAAACCCGGACCCGCTGAAACCCGCCCCGACCCGAACCGCGGACCCGAATGCCCAGAGCTAGACTACGATTAGGGTGCGATTAAGATATAAAATGACTAAAATGGACATCGTTTGAGCTATTGTTCTTTTTTATGTTTTATTTATCTATTTTATTTATAAATTGTATTTTTGAACTTTTATATTAATAATAAAATTACATATACAAATTAAATTTGTAAATAGTATTTTATAAATTTATAGCAATATAAATCTAAACACAACTCAGTATATTTTTTAAAAAAAATTCTTAAAATTCAGAAAATCTAATACATAGCATATAACTATAAAAAAAACAAAGAAAAAAATATTTTGGCTAGATCTTCCCATTAGCTTCCTTCTTCTTCTCCTCTGGTTTCAACGAATGAGCCATAAAAGAGTTAGAAACTAAAGAGCAAAGAGCGTACCACTGTTTTAGCTATTTCTTGCAACAAATTCTCCTACACACGCATCTCATCCTACACAAACAGAGCCATGACAAGTATGATCAGTCCTAGAGCCATGACAAGTATGATCAGTCCTGAAAGCACATACAAATTCGACACAGATACAAAATCAAAAATATGATCATTAGATGAATGAAATACCTTCTGGTATTCTCAGAACTCAGCAAACCATGAACCTCCTCATTCCTGTCATCTAAAACCATGTAAGAAATGAGGATATATTAACGCTAAAGAACATGTTTCAAGGTCATATAAGAACATTGACTTATAAACATTCCGACATGAAGACATTAAAGTACCTAGAAACTTGTTCTTTTTTCCTGTCATTCTCTCTAGATATTCTATCTTCTTTATCTCGCTTGGTAGTGCCATGAAAATTTGTCGCCTTTGCTCATTCTTCTCAAGAAATACAAGGGCTGCCCAATACATTGCACAATATCAACAAACTTTATGATGAACCCACGGCCAGATTCTAATGTGCATCTTCTAAATCATGAGAAAGTCAAATTCTCAATCACTTACGCACCATTTGCACACAACTACAGTGAATTTCAACACATTTTATACTAAAACCCAAAGCCACAAGCATTTCTATTTGAATTCAACTCTAACAAAAGCATTAAATCCCAAAAAAAAAGAACCTAAGAGATTCATTGAGAGCTAGCTACTACGTTCACAATCCCCAAACTTATCAAAATTAAACATAAGAATTTCAGAATCTAGCATAAACACAAAGAGAATAACGGATCTAAACAGTCAAAACCCACATAATTTCACACAAAATCTCATCCACAGATTTTGACATAAATGTTCAAAATGTTCACTGAAGCATTTTATCAAACACTTCTTATGCATTATATATATGATCCACCTGTTTTGACAAATTACAAAAATCTCATCCACCGATTATATCACCATTCAATTCCTCACAATCCTACTCTGGTCCAGTAAATGAAACAAAAGAAACGAACACACCTCAAAAAAAATGTCAAATATGATGATGGCGATGAAACAGAAGCGATGATGGCGAATGGGGATGAAGATGGGTCGTTGTTTATGGCGATGATGCCAGTGATCATGCCGGAAATGATATCGGCGATGATGCTATAGCAACGAGAAACAGAGATGAAGCCGTGAGAGAAAATAATTTCTCTAGAAATCTCAAAGTTCATCGATTCATAAGGAAAAAAAAAAACTAAACAAGGATAGAAATGTAAATATACATATAAAGCCAACTAATCGTACTCTAATCGTTGTTTTTGAGAACGGTTGTGGAGTGATTTATATCAGAGTAAAANTATATATATGATCCACCTGTTTTGACAAATTACAAAAATCTCATCCACCGATTATATCACCATTCAATTCCTCACAATCCTACTCTGGTCCAGTAAATGAAACAAAAGAAACGAACATACCTCAAAAAAAATGTCAAATATGATGATGGCGAATGGGGATGAAGATGGGTCGTTGTTAATGGCGATGATGCCAGTGATCATGCCGGAAATGATATCGGCGATGATGCTATAGCAACGAGAAACAGAGATGAAGCCGTGAGAGAAAATAAGTTCTCTAGAAATCTCAAAGTTCATCGATTCATAAGGAAAACAAAAAAAACTAAACAAGGATAGAAATGTAAATATACATATAAAGCCAACTAATCGTACTCTAATCGTTGTTTTTGAGAACGGTTGTGGAGTGATTTATATCAGAGTAAAAGTGGTGGCGCTAACAGCTCGCAAACAGCAGATGAGCTGTGCCATTGTCAAATCGCTTTCCCATTCACCCATGCTCTGCGATTAGGCTCGACGCACCGAAGCCGAATCGCACTCCCATTCAGTGCCTAAGTCAAAACGAAAATCGCCTTTTGAGTCGTGTGTAGGCCAAAGAAACTAAATGAAAATGAAATTTGAAAGTGACTTACTCATTACTCGTTTCCAAACAATCTTAGCCGTTAAAAAGAAAGTCTAACGACGTCATCGAACTCTGTTTTCCAAATGGCACCGAACAAAAATCAAGAATCTTTTCTTTTTCTGATAAAGCTAAAATCAAGAATCTTGCAGTGGCTTCTTCGAGTGAAGAGGATGAAGAAGAGTCTAGTTCATCTAAAGAAGAATCCTAGTGAAGAAGACGACCAGGAGAAATCAATCCAGGCAAATGTTGTTCCTCGAAACACTAATGTGAGTCTGTGACCAAGCCAAGGCCAGAGACCTCGACTGCGAAGAAGAAGCAGTCTTTGGAGAAAACAGAAGGATGAAGTTAAGAAGAAGAAAGATGAAGAGATCAAAGACTGGGAATGTGAAGAATGTGGAAACAGAGGCATAAAAAACGAAGAAGTTAACGTTATAAGCTGAAAACGTTCAAGAATTCATCAAGAACAGCCCCTTTTGGACAAAAAGCTATTACGGAAGAGGATAAATCTTTTGGTTTGGCTAATTGTAACTTGACACATCTAAATTTCAGCAATAACCAATTCAAGATAACGAGAGAGGATTATTAATTGAGAGATCCAAATGTTACACTTACTAAGTTACTCCTTCATGGACTTGCACACATTTTGGAGTCAAATAAGAACAAAAGAAAAGAAAAGAGTTTATTACATAAGCAATTTTAAGATTCTTTCACTGACCAGTTTTAAACCACACCGTAGTTCTAAGTTTCTAAACCATGTATGAACAAGGAGACTAATGAATAATGATAGGATCATTCGATCGATATGAAATTACTTAAATACCCCTTGAACCAGGTACATCGATCCACTCGAGCTGTAGCTCAACCTCTCCACACTCCACGTGCTGAAGTCTAAGGAACAAATTCTGAACAAGCTTGCCTTGGTTCCACACGATATGGCTCTCTTCAGACAAACAGTTTTGCCTGCTCGGCTGTATCTTCATTATTATGGTTCCATTGGGAAGTCCTCCTTCAAGCTTATGGCGGAGTTTGATGGCTTCAAGATATGTAGCAATGCTAAACTCTGCTTCTCCCATCTTATCATCCGCAGAGAACAAGTCCTTGTCGTAAACCGTCTGCGTCATAAACAAGAAATGGTTTCATTTCTTTGATGAAACTAACTTAGATTATTCAGTTTTCAACGTTAGGATCACTTACAAGTTTAATGGGGAGATTTGGATCAGTCACAGAAAGAGTCAAATCGTCGTTCCACTCGGGGTTTACACTGTGTTTGATCACGCGGGTTTTCAGCTTCTGCATCGAACAAACAAAAAAACCGTCATAAACTAAAAGATTTGGGACTAAACTATATCATTAAGTAAAAGAATCAAGAACTATGAAAATGCTTTTTGATTGATCTTAAGGTGAGGATTAATGATGACACAAGGCATCATTTCAATCAATTCATGGGGTGGAAACAGAGGATTGATGATGACATAAAGAAAGAAAAGATTTGTGGCTTAGAGTAAAAGACAACCAATATTCCAGTTTCATAATTCAATAATAGATCATATGGTACAAAGGACCCACAAATATGAACATAATCATAACAAGTCTTCTTCTTCAAATTTACTTATATGCAAATGATCAAATTACATAACTCAATGCTAGCAGAAAAATATCCAAAGGTTTTAACTTTTCTAACTACTCTATAAATATTTACTAAATCAAGATTCAAAGACTTAAAATTAGGTTAGCAAAAACAAAAACAAAAATAAAAAATCCTGATTAATTCAATTTCAACACCTAAAATCGCAGTTCTTGGTGTGATTATGAGCCACTGTCAAATATCAAAAAGACCCAATAGAGTTTTCAATACACAGATCAGATTCGACACAGATGCGCATCATCAGATTAAGTCAAAGATGCGAAATTTAAAATTAAAAAAAAAAAACTCGAAATTGAGATGCTAAAAAATCCATTTTTTTGTTTGTTTTTTTACCTGTTTTCCTGACTGAAAAACGACGTAAGGGTCGCTGCTTGAGATATCTCTAATGGCGAGATTCACACCTCTCTTCACATGAATTCTGAGAAGACCCAATAGATTCTCCATTGTTTCTTCTTCTTCTGGTGAAATTGTAAATGGCAAAAATGGTTTGGAGTGGGTACAAAACTGTGGACTTGGGAATTTAGAAAGGTGTATTTTATAGAGCAGATCAGAGTCGGGCACACCAAAGAAGTCTCCGCGTGCTTTTAATATAGACGTATTATTTATTTTTTGCCTTTTTTGGAGGCAAAGATACTGTATTATTTATTTTTATTTTCTTACCTCGAGCCACCTCTGTCTTTTTTGGAGGCTAATTTATTATAAAAATAAATTAATAACCATTTTTAGACTAATTTGAAGAGGATTACTAGTTACCATTAACTGCAAATTTCATTTCCTCTAATTTCCAGTGTGTACGAAACTGTGATTTTGTAATTTTGGAAAGCTCCGAAGAGAGAGAGGGCTCGTATTCTCATTATTTTATTATTTATTTTTCGACGTAAACATTAAAAAAAATGATTTTATTAGTCGGAGCCACCTCTGTCTTTTTCATATAATGGACTAAAAGACCAATAATGTATTATGTCCTTATATTTAATGTATTTCAGATCAACATTATCAGATCAATATTCTTTTTATTCAAATGTATTACATGTCCTTATATAAAATTACTAAAATCTGTTGTAATTACCATAAATCTCATTAAATGTTCTTGGTTAAATATACTCCCCCTTCCCCCCAATTTCTTTATTTCCGTTTCCAACCTTTCCAAAAATAAAAACTTTTTATTTTTTTCTTTTGCTTAAAATTTATATTAAAAAACGAGGTTGTTTAAAATAAAAACTTATAATTTTCTTTTGTTTAAAATTATATTAAATGGCTAATTAGATACTTATTCAATTACGACACCAGCCACGCCAAAAAGAGGTTGGTGCCTTATTCATGCAGATGACTTAGTTCAGATCAACAGCTCTTTTTGTTTTTTCTTAAACTACAAAATTTCATTTATTCGATTTCGGTCACCCATACATGATATTTTCTTATTTCAGTTTACCATTTTTGAGATTTTACTACTATTATTAATATTATTAAGTTTTCTAAGGATTTAAAAGTCATACTATAACGCCATTTTTTTTTGTTTTTGGTACTAATTACAATTTAGGAGTCTCCTATTTATGTTACGTCAACCTCACCAAGTCCACAAGTTGTCTTCGTATCAGTGAGCCTCCTCATCTTAGGTGAGGTTGAATTTATTGACAGTTAAGATAGCAGATGTACATCATCATAAATAAACACATGTAATGTTTGTTAATTAACATGTTACCAATTTTAAATTCGAACTCCTAGTGCTTATTTTAGAGATCACTTTTAAATCGCAGTTCATTTTTATTTATATTTATTTAAATAAAATGAATTGTGATTTAAAAGTGATCTCGAAATGTTTATTTTTTATTTATTTAGATTCAAACTCCTAATACTTATTTTAGAGATCACTTTTAAACCGCAGTTCATTTTATAAAAGGCGATGCTATTTCAGAAGATAATACACAATTTTATCAAATATCATGGTATAGTTTTTTATTTTTATTTTAAATCCCCCAGTTTGTTTTTACAAAATATAAATCACACCTACTGTTTTTACAAAATAAAAATTAATAAGCAATTTTAAAATTCATCCTGAATATTTTAAAATTATAACTAATATATACCAAAAATTATTTATCTAATAAATAATATATTTTTGACTTCATTATTTTACTATTTAACTATTTTGCTATTATGCTATTCAATTGACATACCAGTCAAGTCTAACCTGTGTAGCTGAATTTCTCTTTTATTTTGGTACACTCATGATCCGATTTGGTTAACCAAATCTTTTAATGAATTTAGTAATGGATGTTAACAAACAAAAAGTATAATATTCCTAGATTATTAATTTTTATACGATTAAAATAGACAATAGTCCTGCACTCTCCACAAGTCCTACAAATTGTAGTTATTGTATATTTTTTCTTTTAATCTCAACCAGTTTCTTGTGTGGCTCACTTCATTTTTCAGTCGTATTTCAATGGCGCATTAAGGAATGTATTCATCTTTTCTACAATTAGATTATTGTCATTAATTTGCTAAAGCAAAAAAAAGACCATGGTCATTTACTCATTTTCCTAATTTCCGCCAATAATTTGGCTACACACCTAATTAACACACGCTAATATATAATACAGAGAGACATTTAGACTATGTTTGACTTTGTCAAACCGGCAACTGATTTCTAAATCTTATAGGCCATTATTGACTTTTGCATGGGAGAACAAATAGGTACATCGATTCTTTCACTAAATTCTCTATCACATCAGTTGTATAAATGGTTATTGTATTAAACAATGTTTTTAGTGGTGGAATAGCTTCTTCACAAGTGATTCCACTAATCTCTCTGCATCACCACAGGTAATAATGCATCCCACATTTGAGCCAACAAGCCAATGGCATTAGATTCTCCAAATTTTCTATATGTACATATACAATAAACTAGCTAGTTACCAATAACCATCAATCTCTTAACAAATTTAGATTCACTTTGGTGGTTCTACATATAATTAATGATCAACCCCATGAAACGAAATTTCATGGTCTTGATAGAAAATCTCTCTAGCTTATTTTGTCGGGACTTATATATATGAATGAACCAAATTATAGGTTCTTCTCAATAGTCTCTCAATGGATGAAACTCCTAACACGTACGTTTCATGTCCTTCTTTTTTGCCTCTATAAAATGAAACCACTGAGAATGTGAGCGATCATGCAAAGAAGAAGAAGATAAAAAGAAATATGCAAAAGGAGTAATGAAAGAGCCGAAGAAAAAGTTGTTGGTGAGTGTGAGTGTTCTTGGAAGTGTTGGTCCTATAAGGTTTTTGGCTAATAAAGACGACAAAGTTTCAAGTGTTATTGACACAGCTTTGAAAGCCTATGCTCGTCAAGGCAGGATCCCCGTTCTAGGGTTCAATTTGGATAACTTCGCTTTCTACTCCATTAATGCCGAATTCAACAGTATTTAACATAGAACCCCCTTCGCCACTCTTTACTTGTTCTCTTCGATTATTGATTAGTCTTAACTTTAGTCTGGATATTAAAAAAAAACTCACTTGAAGCACTGTTTCAGTGTTTTAACATTGTGTGTTCAAAGTATATATAGTATAAAGTTCTTATTGAGAGTTATTGTTTTGGTGCTAGTTTTGAATCCACAAGAGAAGATAGGTTCAATGGATGTAACAAATTTCTTGCTGTGCAATAAAGAGCCAAAGCAACTGGAAAGTATCGAAGGAAGAAGAGAGAATAAAGCTCGGGCATGCGCATGCCATGGATGGAAAACTCGTCTTCTTCGGTCCTTGTTAGGAAAATTTATACCACAAACACAAATCTAACTCTATATACGTTATAAGGACTAGATCACGATGTCAATTATCTTTGTGTATAAATAACGACGCTCATTGTATCGAGTGTAAGGAAATATACCCCAAAAAAAAAACATGTCTGATCTAAAAAACTTAGAATTTTACATGGTATCTTAAAAATTGAATCACTCTATTATTTCTGATCGAGCATTTCCTTGGAGGATTATGTAAAGTGGGGAAGAGCTTTGGGAAAACTTGTTATTTTATTCAATTTGATGTTTCTCGGCTCTTTCATACCGGATCGAGTGGATTTAATATCGTCATTACCGGTCCAATCAACTTTTGGCGGTTTTAACTCCCTCTACTGGGATTCCATCTTGCCATTCCAAGGTAGCTCGAGATCACTAATTTTTTTTTAGTTCTAGTTCCGACGGTGATGTAGCGTAGGAACATTTGTTGACAATAACGTGCAGCGTGTATCGTGAAGCATGTAGTGTGCAACGTTCATCGTGGATTGTTAATGTGAAACGTGCAACGTGTATGGGGTTCCAATGTGCAATGTATTTTGGTTTTTATGTGATTCACATGTCGGTTCTCTATTTTTTTTAGCTCTAATTCCGACGGCCTCCATTTACCATAGATGTGTGAACCAGCTTTTGATCTTGGAAAATAATCGATAAACTAAAGAAAAAAAGAAGGTAATTGATAATATTTGTAATTTTGTTGTTTCGGGCAAGCGTTTCCCGTTTATTGAACTTTTGATTTTGGAGATATATCTGGTATCTCACTTAAAAAAAGAGTTAATATTGTTATACAAAAATTACGACCAATTGATATTGATATGACAATTTACATACGAAACTGTGACAAGATTATTTGGTTATAAAAGCGTTACCATTTCATCATAATATTGTGACCAAATTAAATGTAACAAACTTGTATCATTAATCGTGGCGTAATTGTTACAAAATATATAGTTACAAATATTGTTACGTATTCGCAACCAAATCTAGTGACTAAATTATATGATTTTAGTTACTAAACTTAAGTCACTCATAATTACAAATATTTTGTAAATATATTGTCGCATTTAGTCAATGTTTTAGTGTTTTTTGCGTTTGTTCATAGATTGTAATATAGTTGCTACCAACAAGATTAAAATCATATGTGAATTAAAAATAAATAAGAGAATAACTTCAATTCTGAAAAATACTCAAAAATACATAATAACCAAAATAGTATAAATGGCATAATAAAGTGTAAAATTATAATATTTTTTGTCACTGAAAAATATTTTGTGTTTATATATATTTTTTCTTGGCTTTATCGGCTTTTGACTTTAATAACATACTAGAATAGGACCCGCATATATGCGGATTTTTAATAAAATATTTTAAACCCATAAAAATAAATTAAAAACAAAATAGAATAATTTGTAAAGAAAAAATAAAATTTACTTTTATTAATAATTCTAGATATATATGTTTTAATACTCTTATATGAATTATGTATATATATTTATTTATTTATTTATTCTAAAATTTTGACGAATTAATTATCATTCTTTTATCATATTTAGATTTATCATAATTAAAATCTAGATTAGGATCCGCGAGATTTATAATAATAATATTTAAAAATCATTAATATGTTTTTTAAGAAAATAGAAAACAACATCTAATCACTACTGAGAAAAATATATGAAAAATACAATTTCGAAACCTAAAAGTTATTTATTTATTTTAATTCTCATTTATCTTCAATTAAAATATTCAAAACACACAATCTGTTACGGGTCCTAAGCAACATTAAACATACATCTCATATATTTCACACTTTATCAACTATTTTTTTTGTTTCGCTGCGTAAAAAACTTTGGTATGCAATTCGAGTCATTCGAGTATGTTAACAATCTCCCCCATTAACTCTCTCTTCAAACAAATAAAGTATCTATTTCTTTTCATATTCATCTTCCTTATATGATCTCTCTGCTCTCTAGAGAAGTTATGCTTCTCATGACTCACATCAAAAGCCTCTCTACATGATTCTTGATACATTTCTCCTTATTGAGCTCACCATCGTTAAATGCCATATCACTAGCATCTAAAATTTCTTTTTTTTTTTAATTGAAATATATCCTACTTAATCAAATTTATTTTTTTGTTTCTCTCGTATATGATATATATCTTTTATATGATCTCTCTGCTCTCTAGAGAAGTTATGCTTCTCAAGACTCGCATCAAAAACCTCTCTACATTATTCTTGATACCTTCCTCCTTATTGAGCTCACCTTCGTTTAATGTCATATCATTAGCATCTAAAATTTCTTCTTATTATTTACTTTTATTTTTATTTTTCTTGTAGTATTAGTAATTGATCATACAATTTCCTTAATTTAAATGAAAAACATACAAAAAAACTTATTTTCTCTTTTCTTAATTTTCTTATTTATGATTTCGATTTTTTATTTCTCTTTTGGTATTAGTAATTGAAAAAAATAATTATTTTTCTTTTCTATTTTTAAAACTAATTTTTTGATTTTCCTTTTAGTATGAGTAATTGATCATACAATTTTCTTTATTTAAATGAAAAACATAAAATACTTATTCTCCTTTCCTTAATTTAAATGAAAAACATAAAAAAACCTATTTTCCTTTTTTTTTTTACTTTTCGATTTTTTTTTATTTTTCTTTTTGTATTAGTAATCGAAAAAGAAACTTATTTTTCCGTTTTGATTTTAAAACTAATTTTTAGATTTATGTAAACATTATGCTAAAATCTAATTGGTTGATCATTAGCATCTAAAATTTCTTCTTATTATTTACATTTTTTATTTATTTTCCTTTTAGTATTAGTAATTGATCATACAATTTCCTTAATTTAAATTAAAAACATAAAAAAACTTATTTTCTTATTTATGATTTCGACTTTTTATTTTTCTTTTGGTATTAGTAATTGAAAAAAAACTTATTTTCCTTTTAGTATGAGTAATTGATCATACAATTTCCTGTATTTAAATGAAAAACATAAAAAACTTATTCTCCTTTCATTAATTTAAATGAAAAACTTAAAAAACCTATTTTCCTTTTTTTTTTCTTTTACTTTTCGATTTTTTTTTCCTTTTTGTATTAGTAATCGAAAAATAAACTTATTTTTCCGTTTTGATTTTAAAACTAATTTTTAGATTTATGTAAACATTATGTTAAAATTTTAATTGGCTGAATTTTCTTAACACGTGTCAAAATCTAATCGATTAACTTGACACGTGTAACGATTATGTTAAAAACTAACTTTTATAAGAAAATATGGTTTTGTATCTTTTTTCTTGATTGATTCAATAAAAATTATTTAGAGTTGAAAAAGTAATTTAAGATAGTGCTTATAGACATCAAAACAAACAAACTATTATAAAACCTTAATCAAAACCACGGACCAAATATTTGATAACTAGGGTTCTTAAATTCTTGAAAACCTTTTTTTTGTTTTCCAACAAAAAAAACAAAAAGGCCTTATTTTGTTTTCCAACAAAAAACAAAAAGGCCCCTCAAAAGACGAAAAGGCCCCTTAAATAGTTACGAAAGGCCCGGCCCATTATTTGCGTTGTTCCTCTTCCCTCAAAATTCACCTCTCCCCCAAATTCTGAAGCTTCTCTCACGCACAAACTCACAGAAGCTCCTCAAAACCCTATCCCATCATTCTCTCTCTCTCTCGTTTCGGATTTTGCTCTTGTTCTTGGTAAGTCTCGCTTCTTCGTCCTTTTTCGAATCATTCGTCGGTAGGGACTTTTTTTGGCTTAATTTGATGATTTCCGTTCTATTTTTCCACTGTTTGCACGCGATTTTCCAGTTTTTGTTTCAGAAAACTATGAATTGATCATATAAGATGCATAGATCTGTTGATCTAGGGCTTCGGTTTTACTCAGGGAAGGATTTTCCGTCGATTCGTTTCAGAAACTGTTCGTCTTCTGGTTACCTGATCTGTGATATCTAGCTCTCTAAATCTGATTGTATCCGTACTCGTTTCCTTGTGAATCTCTTACCATTATTTATCCGTTCTCGTTAATTATGCACTTAGGCAATCCTTGATTTGTAACTTTGATCGAGACTTTTGGTTTCGGGCATGGAAACTAGTGCTTGAGTACTATGATTGTGTTTGTGATTGAAGATTTATGATACATGAGTACTAATTTATTCTTCTTTCTCTAATTATTGTAGGTTTTCAGATTCAGATTCAGAGTCTTGTTTCTGTGTTTGACATAAAGGCAATTGGATTTTTTTATTGGACTGAAGATGTCGAGATCTTTGGATATGATGACTGCAAGGTCTGGGGGAAGAGGTATTTCCCGCCGTGGTGGTCGAGGCCGTGGTCATGGACCAAGTGGTTTCTTCGGTGGTGGAAGAGGAACTGGACCGGCTCGAAGAGGTCCTCTTGCTGTGAATGCTCGGACTTCATCTTTCACCATTAACAAGGCAAGCTCAAAACCTGGGATCTTCTATGTGTATGATTTGGAAATCTGAGTTTCTGTGGTATCAGGCATTTACTGAATCATGCTTAAACTAAACGATGGGAGGCTCTCTTAGCGTTCTTATGTTATGGAGAAGCTGGTTTTTTTCTCGTACATGCATAAAGCCTTACTTCTTCTGACGATATTTTGATAAGTCTTTAACATTCAGAACCTCGTCTAGGAGGTGATACATGCTTAGAAAAGCCTCTCACGCCTGCAATTTCAGTGTACTTTGTGGTTAAATTGTGAGGACTTTGGCAGACATGCATTAGTTATGTGCACAAAGTACTTAGTTATGTTTAAGCGGAGGAGCTTCAGTAAGTTGAAGGTCAAAATTTGTTCTACCAGTACAGTCGTATTGCAATGAACATATTGATCTTTTCAGCGACACAGTTTGAAATCCTCTTAAGGATGTGTGGTGTTGTGGCGTTTGGGGAAAAGTTCAGTAACTGTTCTGGGCAGTATATAAGCTGTATAGTGACTTACCCCTACAGTGTATTTGCATCATGCATGAAGTTATTGATGAACCTGTTGCTAGTTGCTACATCTGGAAATTCTTCAGCGTGTGCTACGAACGTCTCGGTTTTTCTTTTATCATTGCCTTGGTATAAGGACCTTCTTTTGGAATCAGAGCAGTGGCTAATATGCTGTCGGTCAAAATTCCTTGTTCCTTCATTTCATTTGGTCTCCTTGGTTGGTTCTTGACTTCTTGCTGGAGAAAGATCTTTGCTTTGACTGGTTTTCGTTCTTTGAGACAATGGGTGGTTTCTCTTCTTTGGAATGATTTTTCTTTTGCCGTTGTTTTGGAGTTTGACAAAAACACGCTGTACTGATGTTATCTGCTCTTTTCAATAGCCTGTCCGTAGGATCAGAAGCTTGCCATGGCAGAGTGATTTGTTTGAAGATGGCCTGAGAGCTGCCGGAGTATCAAGAGTTGACGTTGAAACCAGGCTCCATATTACAAATCTGGACCGTGGTGTGACAAATGAAGATATAAGGGTATAATAATCTGACTTCTATAGTCTCTTGCTTCTGGTTTTTAAACAAGACACTAATTCTATCTTTATGGGATCTTAGGAACTTTTCTCTGAGATTGGGGAGCTAAAGCGTTATGCGATTCATTTTGATAAAAATGGCCTTCCAAGTGTAAGTTCTCAGCAATCTTATCAGTCTGGTCTTTCCACGATTGTAAAAAAGCTTCATCTATATGCTCTTTTCTATCTGTCATTGATTTTGTGCCATGGAATTATAGGGCACAGCTGAAGTGGTGTATCCGAGAAGAAGCGATGCATTTCAAGCCCTGAAGAAATACAACAATGTATTATTGGATGGAAGGCCAATGAGACTTGAGATTTTGGGTGGCAACAACTCCGAGGTTCCTTTATCTGCTCGTGTGAATGTGAATGTCACTGGACTCAACGGAAGGCTGAAGAGGACTGTCGTTATCCAGTATAAAATTCTGCCTTTTTTTGTTCTTTATTCCATTATCGCATCGAGATAAATGAATCACACTTGAGAGAGACTAACCCAAATCTTCATTGATGGCTTGCAGGCAAGGAGGAGGAGGGAGAGGCAGAGTTAGAGGGAGAGGAGGAAGAGTTTCAGCTCCTCCTGTCAGTCGCCTTCCGATGTAAGTAAAATACGTTCCGCTTGATACTTGTTCAGGAGAATCAAACCGGAATCGAAATTCATATTAGGCTGAATGGTTGCGACATTTTTGTAGCTAATTTGGTGTAATCAAATGGAATGAATAGAATTTTTATCCTAAAGCTAAACTGCAGCACCAAAACAAAAATCTGTTATAGTTTGAACTTCTAAACCCGAACCCGAAACTTGGAAAACCTGTAGAGAAGAATCAAATGACCCATGTCTATCTTGTTTTTATATTAAAATAGAACTGTTGAATATCTCTTGGTGGCAGCCAAAACCGGCAGGGAGGGGCTAGAGGAGGAAGAGGCGGGTTTCGTGGTGGTAGAGGGCGCGGCGGTGGTGGCCGTGGCCGTGGTGGTGGAAGAGGGAATGGAAAGAAGCCAGTGGAGAAATCGGCTGCTGATCTTGACAAGGATCTTGAGAGTTATCACGCAGATGCCATGAACACTTCTTAAACCGCGCAGTAAAAGGAATCAGTGTTGTTGTTTCCTACTACTTAGTCTCTATGTTTGAGAGATGATATCTTCTTGCTTCTTCTCTTTTTCATGCCCTTTGTTTCTAGTGATTTTGGTTTTGTTGGAGGTTCCTTAGTGTAAAGTAAGTGAAAAGTTGTTTAAAATCTAATTCACAGGTAATCGATAGCTTTGGTATCAAAAAAGTCTGTTCGAAATTTAAAAAAACTGGAACGAGTAGAGAGATAGATACGAGTAATTTTTGATATTCAAAATATAACCCAAAATACAAAAACCTAAAATATTAGTAAAGATATAATACTCAGATGAAAAAAAAATAATAAGTTTTTCTTTTGACACAGGTTTGGTTTTGGTTAAAGATTGGAAAATTTGGTTCGATAACCTAAAAAAAACTATAACTTAAAAACTAACCAAATTTTTTTTCCCTCTATCTCTTCCGATTTCTCTCTGAGTATTTTGGTTAGTTTATAAATTTTAGTTTTTTTTATGGTTATACAACAAAATCACCCTTAAAAATTTGAAACAACTGAAATTTGTTTTTTTTTTTAAATAATGCCTTTTACTTGGTTTAATTTTCATTTTTGGTGATGGTTTACATTGAAGATGCAAAAGAAAATAGAAAACCGATTTGGATTTATAGACACTCAAGTCATAATAATCACGCTCATGTTTAGTTTTATATATCAAAACAAATTAGCCACTTATAATGTACAAAATTGAGTAAAACCAAACCCGACCCATTCACAAAGTCTGTCTACCTTTCAGGAGCAACGTTGTCGTTGAGAACGAACTCTCCAGAATTGCTTCTATGGAAAAGCTTATCCACCACTTCGTCCCAATTCTTCTTCTTCGACTTTGGTTCCGATGCTTCGGCAATGTCACATACCTCTTCCTCTTCTTCCGCGGCAGATACCGCGTGCGGGATATTGAGACTCACCGCTCTCTCCAACGCGTCTTTGTGCTCTTTCTCCAAAGTGTTCAACCTCTCCATTCTCTTCTCTTTTGGTGCCATTGTTACCACTGTCTCTGAACTCTTCTCTCTCAATTGCTGCAACCACACACATCACCAAAACCCACCATTTGTTTTTTTTCATAAAACCTTAACTAAACCCTTCATATTTGTAGCAAGAAGATCAAGAAAACAAATGTCACCTGAAGTGCCTTTTCAGATTCTCTTTCGATCCACAGAATCGCGTGATCGGATGTTGCGTTCGATGATAAAACTATATGTTCGAATCTCCCATCAACGGGAATCGCGGTTCTTACTTCGGGAGGAAACCTTCCGCATCTAAAAATATAAATAATGATCAGAGAAAGAATCACAAAGAAAACTTAAGCTACAAAATGGGATTCAACTTTGATATATATATATATACCTGCAGAATTTTCGCTCGACGATATGATAAATTCGTCCGGGTGCATATAGTCTTCGAGAATCCCTTAGTTTTCGACCCTCTGGTATAAATGTGTCTCTCAAACAAACTAGAAACAGCAAGCAAGGCAAGCTGTCCAAAACAAACAATTACAATATGTTAAATAAGTTCATACCACCAACAAAGAAAACATAAAACAATTTAGAAGTTGAAAACTATAAAACACTTACCAAAATACGGACTTGAAAATGTCCTCTAATGGTGTCGCCGTTCTTGGTAAAAAATCATCCTACAATTCCACAAAAAAACTAACTTTCTTGAGATTCGTCTACTTAGTAGTAAGTAGTAACTAGTAAGTAATTAAGTATCTTATTATAAGAAGTTTAAGATGCCTTTCTTCTAAATAAGTACAAATTTAGCAGAATATTCTTAACTAAACTCGAGAAGGAAAAAGGAAAATTTGATTCTTCGATTCCATGTATAAGCACAAAGCATATTCTTAACTTACGGAACATGACAATGTGTGTGGTCAACAATGGACTAACTACCACAATCAAAACGTGAGATATGAAAATAGTGCAAATTTTATATCAGAATTGGTAAAATAGTTTAGATATTACAAATTAACAAATTAATCTAAAATCTACTCAAAACGTAAATAATATTTTTGAAAATCTAAAATCTATAATTCTATAACCTATACAAAATTCTCCATTTTCTTCTTTCTCATCAAACATTGCAAAATTATCCTGAAAAATTGTCGATTCTCTTATGTCATTTATCATTGCAAAATTATCCTAAATAAATCATTTTCAACCTACTTTTTTTGATCAAAATTTCTCAATTATCTCATCTAACATTTGCAACTCCAATGTCTTAAAAAAACCAGCTAAATTTACGCAAATTATTGTCTACAACCAAAATCTCTAACCACATTCTTCAAATCTTTTAAATAATATTGTCACTATTACTAAGTGATAACAAAAAGAAAATCCGGTTTTAAAATTAACCTGCAAAATTACGGAGAAGATGACGTCAGCATACTTAACGGCGAGATTAAGCGACATACACCTCGCCGGAGCCACCGAGAAACACCGGATCTTACTCCTCGGCACACCGCCGATCATTGAAGGAGTATTAACCACCAGAACCGCCATCAGCGCCGCAACACCAGATCCCAGAGAGTGACCGGCGAAAACCATATCATACTCTCTCCCATTCTCTTCCCAAACGCTTCTAAGCGTCTCCGATTCTTGATTCAGAACCCAAGCCGCCGATTTTAAGAGCCCCTGATGAACAAACCCGCCTCCGAACATCTTCTGTCCGAGTTTATTATCCAGAAGGATCTTGTAATCGCTCTCTTTCGCCAGGTTTAAGCCGCGGATCGCGAGCACGATCTCGCGGTGGTCGTGGTCGACGTAGATGATGTACGGCGGAGACCTGCCTTGGGTTTTCTCGTAAGTCACTCTTTTGATTACCCAATCTGGGTTTAGATCGAATTTTCCGATCGACGGTGAGATTTTAGGGTTTTTGAGATCGGGCTCGTAGACGGCGAGGATCACGCGGCAGATTCTTGGGATTGGCTCGAACTCCTCGGGTGTTGCTGCTGTCCACGTGGCGCTATCGTCGGAGCCCACGTGTGTGCAGCGTTTCCATGCCCACCGGCTGAAACCGACGCAGAAGACACATTCGAGTCCACAAGCTACTGACATTCTCGTAATCTTTTGGACCTAAAGCTGAGATTTTTAAACCGATTTGGGATTTTTCAGAGGATTTTTGCAGCTATGTCCAAAATGTGAGATAAAGCTGAGATTTTTACAACTAGAAATTAATGGGTTTAAAGAATAAATGGAGTTGGAGCAAGATTAGATTGATTTTTTTGGGGAATTGGGATTAAGATTTGTGGTTTTCAGAGGATGAAAAAATTGAAAATTTTGACCCAAAGCTGAGATTTTGACAACAAGAAGTTGATGGGGTTTTGAGAATTAAAGGGGGTTGGTGCAAGAGCAAAGATTAAATTAGTGAAAATCTAAAGAACTTGAGATTTGGGGAAAATTAATGGAACATCAAATAAAAATTCAAAGGGATTAAGGCTGCAAGGAGTATCATTCAAAAAAGGGTTAAAGAAGAAGAAACCAGCTAAGTAAAGACAGATAATAGAGAGATAGTCTCGACAGAGACAGGGCAGCCTAAAGAGAAAGATTTGAAGAACATGTCACATTTTCCAAGTCTTCCTTTCTATTAGTATAACACTTTTTTTTCCTTTTTATTGTGAATTATGGAAATATTTTGATTCTCATCTGATAACCCATCCGCGCAAAGGAAGCAATATGTTGACAATTTTTTCAGATTACTTTTTTAGTTTTGGTTTTTTTTTTTCTGATCTTTTTATCCGAAAGACTTGGGTTCTAAAAATTTCCTTCTATTTGTCAGTGTCCTTTGTTTTTGTTGTTATTAATTTTCACAATAGTAAGCTGACTTAAGTTTGACAAATTGCGGTATGTAGTAGCAACGGTATAATGCCATATATTAATCGAAGAACTATGAGTTCTGTTGGGTAAAATAATTGTATCAACCTGATAGTTGGTAAAACCGATTTAAAATACAAATAATACGGTCGTTTCCACTTCTTAGTAATTTCAAAGTTTTCACTCTTAGTCATTGGTCTACTGTCTACACCTAAGAGAATGTTTAACCCAAACAACAACACATTTAGAAAATCACATATGAATGGGAAAATAACTCATACTTTTTTTCTCTCTCTCTTTCGAATCTCTTGGAGAGAGATATATTTTTCATCTTTTTGTTACACTTCCGACTTTGATCGGATCTAGTTCCATTTTTGGATATTTGTTTTCCGACATTGTTTATTTTTTTTTCTTTTTGGTAGCTCATATTATTTAGGCTTTTGTCAAAATATACTCTCAAAAGAAAAATACATTAAAATAAAAAAACATATCACTACAAGAAAAATGAGAATTTGCGACGGTAAAAATGGTCGCACTTCCGTCGCAATTCGGGTTTTGCGACGGATTTGCGACGGCGACCAAAATGTCGCTAATCGTTAGCCGCAAATTAAATTCCGTCGCAAATCCAACGCAAAATTTGCGACGGAGAATATTAATCGCAAATCCGTCGCAAATTTGCGACGGCAATACTGCCATCGCAAATCCTATATGCCGCAAATATGTCGCAAATATGTCGCAAATTTGCGACACATTTGCGACGGAATATGCCGACGGCGGTAATTGTCGTCGCAAACGTGTCGCAATAAAAGTTGTAGCAATGTCGTCGCAAATCAGGCGCGTCGCAATGTCGTCGCAAATTTGACGTCGCAACGCCGTCGCAAATTTGCCGTCGCAACGCCGTCGCAAATTTGACGTCGCAATGCCGACGTAAATTTAATAATAAATAATTTATATAATAATTATTAACGAAAATTATATATTAATTAATGTTAAAATTAAAATTATAATTATTTTTAAAATATAAAATTAGAAAATAAATTAAAATTTAAAATAGAAATTTGAATTACAAAATAATATTCATAAAACATAAAACTTAATTGTTCAGAAAGAAAAAACTAAATTTAATCGATCGGGGGATCATTGTTTGCGTTCGACGGACCGACATCCGAGCTACGGTAAAGTTCTGCGAATGCCGAGTCTCGTTGTGCCAGAAACTCGAAATACCTATCGTAGCTCTGCATCTTCTGGTTCTGTGATTGAATCAATTGGGCTTGGGTCTCGATTATCTCCTGAAGAGCGGGATCTGGTCCGGTGGAAGAAAAAGATGGAAGAGTGACAGCCTCAATATCTGACTGTAAAAAACCCACTCCGAAGATTCTTCCTCTTGTACGGGGAGCGACCTTAAAAAATATATAAATATATATATGTAAGTATAATTAAGAAATTATTAACTAAAAAAATAAATAAAAATTGTAATGAAATTGAAATTACTTACGTCCAAATAAATTTGGTTCTTCTGGGTCGTACTAAGTGAGCAAGATGCAGTGCTTTCTGGATCATCAGGATCAGCCTGAGTCATCTCTTGCATCCTCGCAGTGACGTCGTTGTATAGCTTCTCCGAGCGTCCATCGACAAAAGATCCATCCGGATTTTTTTTGGTCTCCTCGAGAACCGCTAACAAATCCGGAATTCCTGTTCCGGTCCGCTCAGCCTACATAAAAGTTGAAAACATTAGAATGATTAGAATAAATTATATAAAAAAAATGTAATATAGAAAATAAATACTTACTATCATTCGGCCGCGTCCTTTAAAAGAAATCTGACCCGACCGATGCTTAGAGGGTTGCTCTCCA
>JAHZTW010000001.1:59362737-59375507 GCA_020283515.1 Alliaria petiolata
TAAATCTCTTAGAAAAGTGGTTCAAGCATTTCATCAAACACTTGGTGGGTGTGTGAAATGCTTATGATCCAAAATAGCAAAAGATTAGCTATTTGGCATTAAGAACACTTTAATAAGAAGAGAGATGAAAGAATCTAACCTAGATTGCAAGATTGAACCATTAAAAAACCCTAAATCTAACCCATCCCCAAGTTCCTAAAAGACTACTCACTAATCATAGCTAATCTAACAAATCTCATGCAAGAAGTGTTAGTAAACATGATTAGATGAATAAAAAAAGAAAGATTAGAAGAAACAAGAATCTAATTGCATTAAACTTAAAAGAAATCTTCCAAATCTCCTCAAAACCACAAAAGGGGCGTTTTTTAGGTTTTAGCCTAAGAGAAGATACATAAAAATTAGGTTTTTAAGTATTTATAAGGAAGGAGGTCAAACCGGGTCAACCCGGAACAAACCGGGTTTTGACCCGGGGTAGCAGTCTTGCGGGAATCGCCATATCTCTCTAATCACAGCTCATAATGACATGAAACCACCTCTAAATGAAAGATGATTCAATTACCTACAACTTTCATGAAGAGCTCGAAGGCTGAATCGGAACGGAAAGTCTTCGTTTGATCCGATTTGTACCCGGAAAAAAAATGTGTGTTCGGTTCGACCAGGTTCGTCGATCCAACTGGTCGAACCGAACCCCTGGATGTTTGGTTCGACCACCTTCATCGATCCAACTCGTCGAACCCAACCCCTGGATGTTTGGTTCGAGCAGCTCATCGATCCAGCTCGTCGATCCGAACCGAAATCGATGTAACTTTCTAACCACGGGTCCGAATGACTTGATTCCAACGGCATTAGAAATCACTCTGGATCCTCTACAACTCTTAAGAAGGCTTCGGAGTCTGAATCTCAGTGCAAGGCTTTCGTCCGGACCCATACATTTCGCACCTCCAAATGCTTGATATGCTTCTAAAGAGACTTCTGCTTCTCATTTGGCTGCTTCTCTTGCTCCTCTTGGCTATCCATGAAACTCCATATGGTCCTCCAAGCCTCCAAAACACCTAATAAGGACTCAATATATATAAATATGCAACAACCTAAGCTAACACTCACTAAACTCTAATATGTATGCAAATGGGACTAAAAGTGGCTAAATAAATGCAAAAGTACATGCAAAACTATCTAATATGGATGCTAAAATATGCTAAATTATGAGTCTATCATATTACTTTCTGTAATTAACTCCTCTTCCAACCTGTCCATCATCGCTTTGAGACTAGCCTTTTCTTTGATCATAGTAACATTCTCCTTTGTTATTTTGATCAGAGTGTCACAAATCTCCTTGTACTCAGGTTTCATCTCAACTACGCCCTCATCATCAGTTGGATCATACTCTTCCTTGATTTATGATTTTGTTTCCTTGCTTCTTTCTAATGATTCAGAGTTTGAAACGTCATCTTCTTTTTCAAGCATATCACTTTCCCCAATAAAAGCTGCAAGGTTGCTCATATTTTCTTCAGTTGCTTTATCTTCAGAATCCTTTCTTGCATGCCTATTATTGGGAGTTCTCCTCTAGTTTTCTGATAATTTATGCAGTGCATCTTAGTATGACCCAAAACCTTTGCACTTTAAACACTTGATTTCCCTTCATTTAGCTGTTGGACATTGTGATTTTAAATGCCCATATCCTTTGCATTCATAGCATTGAAAATCAGATTTTCTATTGCTCTTTTCTGATTCGGCTGATTTTCCGCTGGATACAAAGCACTTCCTTCCTTGATCTTTAGTGAATCCTTGAGTGAATTTCTTCACTAATAGCCGCACTATTTCTTCTAAGTCAGTCTGTTTTATTTTTTCTGTAACAGCAATGTCAATTCCTGTGTACTTATCATGATTTTTAGCAACTAATTCCATCTTATATGCTTCAATCATCCCAACTCCTTCGAACTTAAGAATATATATGTTCAGAGAGACTCTCATGGACGTTTTCTGCGCTGTAAATCTTGGTGGTAGACATTTCAGAAGTTTCTTGACCAGCTTCTTGTCGTTGTATTTTTTCCCAAGTAAATCAGTTTCATTCGCAATAGCACACATCTTAGAACTGAATTCTTCAACCGTCTCATGCTCTTCCATTCTCAGATTCTCGATTTTTGAGGCAAGCAAATTAGGTCGACTCTTTTTAACCTCTTTGTTCCTTCAAACACACTTGTAGAATCTCCCAAGCAGCTTTCGGAAATTTTCAGATTTGAATAAACTCATGACCTCCACTTATTTGAAAATTTCATACAAAGCTTTTGAGTTCTACTTCGCATGCAACTTATCTGATACTGTCCACTAATTCTTTAGCTTTGGGATTATGTTACCATCTTTGTCTATCTTGGTTGGTGGTGACCATCCTTCTTCAATAGTAGTTCACGCATCTTCATCAATACTTTTGATCGTTGTTGTCATATTTGATTTCCACTATCCGTAAGTAGTCTTGTCCAAATCAGTAGGATTCACGACCATAGGTGTCCTATAGCTCCCCATCTTTTATGCAGGATCACACCTGTTTTCGAGGGAAAAAACCGCTCGACTAGGTGTCTCACTCTGATACCAGTTGAAAACGCAAGAATTATAGAGATAACACTTAACACAGAGATTTCTCAAACAAATTCCTCATATAGATTTATCTTTAATGGTAACTTACAAAAAATCAAGATAGAGAACTTAGTATCTCTCCCAAAGGAAATATAATCTCTCAATTGATTCATGTTACAAGAAAAACCAAGAAACCGTTTTGCCTTTAGAAAACTCAAACTTTTAATCTCTAATTTTCTAACATCTATTTATACACATAGTGTAACGTCCCGACCGTCCCTACCAACGAGGCCCCACACCTCTCCCAGGCTGTGGAGCCCCATCCCTATCCGACGGTCGGTGGGTTATTTTTCTCGGTGGCCCGACCGACTTATTTATTGGCCCTGCAATCACCACGTGACATTTCCCCGTGTTTTGGCCTCACTCACACGGTTCCGCATAGAACTTTCCGGAGAGTCACCCATCCTAGTCCTACTCCAGCATAAGCACGCTTAACTCTGGAGTTCTATGTGGGTAAGTGACCGGAAAATGTAAGTGCACTTTGATGACATAGGTAGCCAAATCAATTCATTTAAACTTATTCAAATGGGCCGGGCCCGGGTCGTTACCATTCTCTCCCACTTAACGGGAATCGTCCCCAATTCTGATCGCGCTAGTGTGAACCCTAACCCCCAAACCTCAAGACAGTCTCCTATGATAGAACCAGTTTGACTTTCCTTGGCTCTGATACCACTTGTAACGTCCTGACCGCCTCTACCAGCGAGGCTCGAAACCTCTCCCGGGCTGTGGACCCCACACTCCTGTCCGACGGTCGATGCGTTATTTTTCTCAGTGGCCCGACCGACTTATTTACTAACCCTGCAATCACCATGTGACTTTCCCCGTGTTTTGGCCTTACTCAGACGGTTCCGCAAAGAACTTTCCGGAAGGTTACCCATCCTAGTCCTACTCCAGCATAAGCACACTTAATACTGGAGTTTTATCGGGATAAGTGATCGAAAAAGATAAGTGCACTCTAATAACATAGGTAAACAAATAAATTCATTTAAACTTATTCAAATAGACCGCACTCTGATTGTTACACATAGATTCGAAGAGTTTTACAATTTTCTAATCCTAAGATAAAAACAATTTCTTTATTGTTATTATCTCTTAATTTTTTTTTACTCTTCTAACTTACAAGCTTCGATTAGTCGATTCTGATTTTTCAGCTCCACGTCATCATTAAACACTCAAACTTTGTGACACAAATATTGCATCTTCATATAATAGTATGTTTGTAAGAACATGCACATGAAGATCATAATATAAACTTATCTTTCGACAAAAAAGCTGTTTCTAGTGGAGGTGGCCGCCTCTATGAGAGATATGGATCTACTAATTAAAGTAGCATTATTTACGAAACTTAAATTTATTTGAACTTAAAATTATCCTCTTTCTTTACTATTAATTGACAAGTACAATTAGTGAAAATGCTTAGATGTCACATTCACAGTTAAAGTTAATAGTATATTTCATTATTGACATAGAAATGGAAAAATAGAAAAGAAATGTTTTAATTGTTAGATTATGATTACTCTCAACAAATATAAATGTAAACTTTTGTTCAGTCATAACAATACAATTAACAAAGTTGAATCAAGAAAAGTGAAAAAATACTATGGTTTCAATTTTTTTACAAATATTAATAATAGATTACATAAAATATGATTTCACAAATTTTGCAACAAATATATATGATAATTTCATTAAAAATAATAATTAATACTATGTTATCCAATGTGGTACTAAAAACTCTATAAATTAATTTTGATATTTCATTAATTTAGAGATTTATTAATTTATGAAAATATCTTAAAATAGTATCAAAATAAGTTTTGAATAAAAAAATTATTTTATAAAAAACATTATAAGATATTAGAATTTAAAATAAAATTCAAACATGATAAAACAATTTGCTGAATACAAATGGATAAAAATAAATAAAAATTTAATGAACATTTATTGAAAGTCTAAAACATAATAGAATTTGAAATATATTTTCTTTTAAACATCACTTAGTAGTTACTATGTGAAATGAAAGGAGTATATACTAATTATTATTTTATGATATTAGTTGTAAGTGCAGAGAACGCCAAGACACAACAAATATACTAAGGTTATGCAACACACATCAACCTCAAATCTTTATTAAGAAATGCTCTTGAATACAAGTACAATTAGTATCCAATATGAAATTACACGACTCTAAGAACCTCTTAGATCGACCCCAATCTATTTTTAATTCACTATAAGATCCTTAAGATTAGCCACACTAATCTACACTCAGAACTCTCACTATGTGATGAACTCTCACCTTTTTCCAAAGATGCAAAAGCGGCTACAACTCTTTTCGCTCTAACTCTCACGTCTCAAGGGATATTTTTCTCAACCCTAGAGACTTCATACTTAAAGGAATTTCGTGCCTCCCTTTCCAGTTGGCAAGGCTAACAACATTCCTAAATCTAAGGAAAATATTCCTTTTGAATTTATCCTAATCAAACTAATATTTCCTTTACCCATACTTATCTTCAAATATCCTTTTTCTTTGTGCATTATCTCCAAATAATGCATCCAAGAGGTGGCCAATAATATCTCTAAGAATATTTACACTTTCCACAAAATCGTTTGCCTCCTGATGTCATGTCTGATATCGCGTCTGATGCAGCTTCTGATCATCTATCTGATGGCTCGCTGAATCTGCATCTTCAATCGCCCCCTTTTTAACTTAGTTTGATACTCAAGCACCAAGTTCTTTAATCATCTGCAAACCCTCGCAGAGACACGCATAGAAAACTGGGCAAAACAACATCAAAACAAACTCCCCCATGATTTGAGCTTCATCTACATCAACACGCTCAACATAATCAGCATCAACTCCGCAAAAACCAAATAACCACGCCATCTCCCCCTGCTTGAGTGCATAACTAAGTTAAATACACCACAAAAGATGATCTCCTTAGAGTGCATCACCAATCAATCATATTTCAATGTTGTTGTACACTCTGTTATATGCCCTGTTACAGCATAGACATCCATCAGTCGTCAACACAAACAAGATTTTTTTTTTAATACAACTTACTTGTCTGTGGACGACTCAGCAGGCTCATCATCTTCTTATCAAATGATTCATCCACCTGCTTGAATCGTAATATCTCATATACATATCTTTTTCAAGGTTCTTCTGTTGATACACTCCTTGATTACATCTCACAGGCACTGAGCTTCCACCATAACAGCTTAATACACCTTTTGAATCGTTAATTGAAAGAGCACTAGCAGAATGTTTATGCCTCTTCATCCACACCTTTTTGGACCTCACAAAGTTTGCAACATATCTATTTCTCCTCCATATTTGGTCTGCACGTTGTAAAAACATGTAACAATGTGCCCTGATATGACCAAGTTTACCACAATAATAACATTCAGGAGCTCGATGACATGCTGATCTTGTAGGTGTTTTGATTGTCTAAGCTTTAGATGTATCAATGCTCGTATCAGCACCCTTTCTTCTACACTCTACATGTGGACGTTAGTTAACCTTGACCTTGGCACTACTTCTTGCTTCAGCTCGTGTTCTGACCTCTGTAGAAGTGCTTGTTACAGCTCCTGCTCTCGATTTTGTTACAAGACTTGCGTCTGATACAATACTTGTAGCCACATTTGCAACAGATTTCAGAGATATTTCAGGAACACAACTTATCTTCTTTCCTGAGTTGTTTCTTCTGTAACACATGCAAGTGTTCTCCTTTCTGCCCACACTGTTATTCAATGCATCCTCCAAATCATTTGAACGTTTCTTCTCATAATCAAGCTCTTTTTCAAGTTCTTCAACTTTGATGTGCAACCACTTCTTTTCTTGTACTAGAGCCACATTCTTTTTGCATGTTTCCACAAGATCCTCATATAAATCTCGCATCACAGATTGAGGATCACACTTCTCACTCCCTGAACTGCTGACTGAGATGGTGTCTGTATCCGCATATGTATCATGCGACCTGTCAGAACCAGTATCAACTTCTCTGGCTGATCCAAATAATGCCACAAGATTATACACATCTTCCTCACGTGCATCTACTTTGTTGTGAGGTCTATAATCCCTGGAAAAATCAGTCTTGAATTTTCTTTTCTTTGATGTAGGACAATCTGATTTAAAATGACCAAAACCCTCACATTCATGACATTGAATGTTAGCTCTCTTCTGTTTGTCTTCAGCACTCTTCGGAACTTGTTCAACTTTCTTCTCCACGAGATCCATAAGGTTTTCTATCTTATAAGACGTTATGTTGTCTTCACTACCACTATCCGAGCAAACATCGATCCTGGTGAGTTGTTTGATCTATCAGAAGGTAAATCCAACTCATAAACTTGCAACATTCCAACTACCTCATCAAAGGACATACTATCTGTATCAAGAGCGACTTCCATCACAGTTTTTATCACATGAAATCTCCGAGTTAAGCCTCTCAACAGCTTCTTGACCAACTTCTTATTCTTGTATGTTTTCCCAAGAACACGTGCTTCATGTGCCATGAAACATATTTTACCACTAAATCCAGCAATATCCTCACTATCATCCATCTTGAGAAGTTCAAATTTAGAAGCGAGAGTATCTAACCTTGTGCGTTTGACACTTGATGTTCCTTCAAATATATTCTGCAGGATATCCCACGCCTTTTTCGCTGAAGTACACCCTTGAATCATTCCAAAATAATATTCTGAAACAGCCCGATATATTGTTGAAAGTGCAAGAGAATTGTATTTAGACATCTGTTTCTCAACTTTCGACCATTCTGGTTTTGACTTTGGAGCAGCGTCTTCATCAGGACATGCATCAGCGTTTGCAACAGCTTGTCTCGGTGGCTCCCACCCAGATTCGTCCACTGTCCATACATCCTCATTAATTCTCTTAAGCTCATGTATCATCTTCACTTTCCAGTGACTATAGTTTTCTGAACCCAACATCAACACTCTTGTTGCGACGAAAACCATCGGTTGTGTCTTTATGTTTTCCGTAGGATCGTTCCCTGAAATAGAATTTCTTCTTCTGCCTAGGTTAAGCTCTAATACCAATTGTAAGTGCAGAGAACGCAGAGACACAACAAATACACTAAGGTTATGCAATACACATCAACCTCAAATCTTTATTAAAAATGCTCTTGAATACAAGTACAATTAGTATCCAATATGAAATTACACGACTCTAAGAACGTCTTAGATCGACCACAATCTATTCTTAATTCAATATGAGATCCCTAAGATTAGCCACACTAATCTACACCCAGGACTCTCACTTTGTGATGAACTATCACCCTTTTTCCAAAGAGCCAAAACGGCTACAACTCTTTTCTCTCTAACTCTCACGTCTTAAGGGATATTTTTTCTAAACCCTAGAGACTTCATACTTAAAGAAATTTCGTGCCTCCCTTTCCAGTTGGCAAGGCTAACAACATTCCTAAATCTAAGGGAAATATTTCTTTTGATTTATTCTAATCAAACTAATATTTCCTTTACCCATACTTATCTTCAAATATCCTTTTTCTTGTGCATTATCTCCAAGTAATGCATACAAGATGTGGCTAATAATATCTCCAAGAATATTTACACTTTCCACAAAATCGTTTGCCTCCTGATGTCATGTCTGATATCACATCTGATGCAGCTTCTGATCATCTATCTGATGGCTTGCAGAATCTGCATCTTCATTAGTGAGACCATATATTTATAGGATTTTTTAAAACTTTACTATATTATTATCTCATGTTTTCAAACAAGAACAAAATTTTATATCATATATATGTGAATACATTTCCATTATAAAACGAGAATTCGTGATCATAAATGAAACAAAAAATAACCGGATGGCAAAATGAACCATAATAAGATGAAACAAATATGAATAAGAAGTAAAAGTCAAAGAAGACAAAAGAAAGAAAAAAGAAAGAATAATAATTTTGTTTCATTTTATGTTTTGTTTTTGAAGTATTTGAGAATATTATCTTACTTATATTAATTTTTTCGTGCATATAATTTTTTCAACATATTAAAAAATTCTTTTACGAATTAAGTTTTTTTATATGTTGTTATCCATTATTTATATTTTATATTAACACAGCTATGACAATAAAATATTATTAATAATATCTATAAAAATCAAAATATTATTAATAATATATATAACAATCAACATATTATTATTAATATCTTACACATTATTATTTCATACATACATATAAGTTGAAAAACTAACAATCTTAAACTCTACCAATCATGCAGAATTAATTTGTGTTTATATATTATTTGGGTGTGCGGACTAATCACATATTTTTTACAAATGATAAAATTTATTATTAAACAGTCTAGGACGTCGACATACTGGTAAAGATATATATTTTTGTTACTACCTTTTTCTTCAATCTTTTTTTATAATTCTTATTTATTTATTTATTCCAGGACAAGTTAAAGAGACTCACTTAGCGGATTCTAGAATAATAGAAGTCATGATTGTCTAATCTTTAGATTTTCGCCCCCTGGAAACTTATTGTTTATTACAAGTGACCAAGATCTCGCTCAGCCAATGGCCGCATTGAAAAAACGTGGATTTGTTGTTTTTGTAACGCATTTGGGGCTTTTAAATCCAATTGTAAGAGGAGCTTCATCTGCGGGACAGAATTGGAAAGCTCTTTACCCATGACTCAAATACGCATTCAAATACGCATTCTTTAGATTTTCGCCCGCCTGGAAACGTATTGTTCATTACAAGTGACCAAGATCTCGTTCAACCATTGCATTGAAAAAACGTGGATTTGTTGTTTTGGTAGCGCATTTGAGGCCTTTAAATCCAATTCTAAGAGAAGCTATTTTTGATAATTGAGATTATTACAACTTTATGTTTATTAATGTTGTTTGACTCATCTTCCAAATTTATTGTTGCGACATCTCTTGAACAAATTTTGCACGGTTGAAAACAATTTGCTATTGTCTTTTGATAATCATTAAGAGTTCAAACCAAAAATATCTCTATAAATTAATAACTTTATAAAATAATAAAATTTTAAAATCTCAATATTATTACTTTGTAAAGGTTTTACTGTATGAAGATAAAAGAAAAACTCCCACCAAATGTCGTTACAATACCCCATGAAACCGGTATTTCTATCCATGATATAAGGCGTCGACCAACTAGTAAAAAATATATATTTTTGTTACTGCCTTTTTTCTTCAATCTCTTTATGTAAGTTTTATTTATTTATTTATTTCAGGACAAGTTAAATAGATTGATTTAGCGGATTCTAAAATAATAGAAGATATGATTTTCTATTGTTTAGATTTCCGCCCGCCTGAAAATTTATTGTTCATTACAAGTGACCAAGATTTCGCTCAGCCAATGGCTGCATTGAAAAGACGTAGATTTGTTGTTTTGATAGTGCATTTGAGGCTTTTAAATCCAACTCTTAGAGGAATTTCATCTGTTGGATGGAATTGGAAAGCTCTTTACCCAGGGCTCAAATACGCATTCATTAACAAAGATGAAAGGGAAAAGCACTTCGTTTATACGGATGTGTAATTGGATTACCTGATATGATTAACTGACCTTTTAATGTCTTTGTCTCTTTGGTTGCTGTGATGTTAGTCTTTTTATAAAATTTTTTTTTTAAAACTGTTGTGGTGGTTAACTTGATTATACCGTCCATTTGTAAATAAGGCTGTTAGAGATCATGTGGACTTCTACCAGAATAAACTTATAGGCCTAGAGAGCTTTTCAATATATATATATTTTTTTGTTGATCAGAGAGAGCCTTTCAATGTTTTTTTTGTGATCAGAGAGAGCCTTTCTAAGGGTTTTTTTGGTCAAGTTTACATTTTGTGTTGATTTCTCCACTAATTTTTAAGTAATCGATGGCAAGAAGACTCAGTCTTTAGCAATAAACTAATGATCAAAGAGTTTTCAGAAAACTGTGTGGCTCGCGCCTTGGCCAAACAATTTATAATTAACTCCACAAAAAATATAATATTAATTACGAATCAAAACAAATTCTAAAAAGACATATAAATACATGCATATTAGAGTATCTCCAACCCTATACCAAATTTGGTACCAAATACTATTTTGCAATAAAATTTGCTCCAACCCAATCTCATTTTCAATTGCAAAATGGTATAATGCCATTTTTGATTTCAAATATGGAGCCATCTCATTTCCAAATGCATTTTGCAATTGAACTTTTTTTATTTATAAAGTAGTCCTTCAAATTTTAGATGCTTTTACTTTTAGACTTATAAATAATTATTTTGATGATAATTTTTTTTTTTGATGATTATAAATATGAAAACACTCTAATAGATAAAATTAAAATTAAAATAACATTATTTAATAGAAAATATAAAATCATAATACTAAAATTAAAATAATTAAAAAGTACTGAAATTAAAAATAACATAAAATAAATTTAGTACATCAATGATTGGTCATTTTTATGTAATGTAATGTGTTTTTATTTATATTATAATAAATAAATTTCAAAAATATCATAATTTATGGAAATTTTGAAAAAAATTAAATAAATGGGTCAATTTGTAAATTTTAAAGAAAATGTGTATAATTAACAATTAATAATAAAATAGAAAAAGAAGAATATACTAAAAATATTCTTTTTGACATGGAAAATGCAATTATGGGTTGGAGAGAAATTCAAATGCATTTTGCAATAAAAAATGCAATTATGGGTTGGAGATGCTCTTACCTTCCAACTAAACTAACCACCTTTCCAGAATATGTTACAATCTAAGATTAAGAAAAATAAAATAAAATAATATATATATATATGTGTGTTTTTGGCCTATATATCTGTGTTTTTGCCATTGTTGAGGCCAAACTTCTTTTATATTCTCGTAGATTCCTCATTTTATGTTTTGTCAAGTTTGTAAACTTCGGTTAAAGACGGATCTCGTATTCTACGTTTTAAATAAGATTTCTAAACCTTTTTGTATTTATATTTTGTTGCTTATGAGTTTTCCTTTTTCTTCTTGATGTTTCTCTGTTTCTATGGCTGAGTAATATTTTAGTTAGGTTGAGGGTTTCAAGGAAATTTAGAAATCATTGAATTAAATATAGATAGGGATTTATCGATTGTTGTCTTCACCTATCGTTGTGGTCATCGCTTAGACTGAATTGATCACTTAGTCTGAATTGATCATTTAGTCTATGAATATTTTAGGTTCAGGCTATTCATCAAAAGTGTTATAGATTGCTTGATAGAACATAGGTGAGCAAAACGTCCTTAGCCAACGAAAGCTGATGTTAAGACTTTTTGCGAACAAATTGAACTTGCTCATTAATGCTTATTTAGTATTCTAAGTTCAAACAAAAGTTTAGAATCTTAGGATGCTAGATGAAGTGATTAATACCACGACAGTGGATCAATTAAACATCTATGTTTGAGTTCTAGACTATGCTTATTGAAACAAGGATTTTTATGTCTTGTTTGCAATTCCTCAATTGATCATATCATTGCAATATTTGAGGTATCAATCCATCTTGGGAAATTGATTCACTAAGAATACAAAGTTTGGTTTAAGCTAAGTTAAATTCAAATTCAAGATGACAAGCAATAATTAAAAGCAAACTACTAATTAATAAAGATACTACAAGAGTAATTATATGAAACTAAGCCTTAATTATCACTAATCAAGTACTAATTATGCAATTAACTACTAATCAAGATTAACAAAATACTAAAAACAAAACTTAGGGATGGAATCATTGATTTGGGAAACTAAATGGACAATCTTGCAATCTTTTAAGCAACTAATCAAGCTATCTCTATGCCTAGAACACAATTTAAAGACTAATCCATGGTGTGTGGCAATAATCCCTTCACTAATCACCCTAATGAACTAATGATGTTTTAGCATTAAAATGATTAGCAAGCATTAATAACAAGTCTAATAGCATGATAAACGCCCTAGGCAACTAATGATGTTTTAGGCTAGGTATGTAAATCTCTTATAAAGTTGGTTCAAGCATTTCATCAAACACTTGGTGGGTGTATGAAATGCCTATGATCCAAAATAGCAAAGATTAGCTATTTGGCATTAGAAACTACTTTATAAGAAGAGAGATGAAAGAATCTATCCTAGATTGCAAGATTGAACCATTA